>FYEU01000312.1:250742-515570 GCA_900188575.1 Geosmithia putterillii | reverse complement strand
CCCCCCCTCCCCCTTGGGGTAGGCGAGCTCCCCTCGTCAGATATCCGAACACGCAGACGTCCTTCGCCCGCCAGCCACCATGACGGACCAGATGCCGCGCATGGCGCGCATGCACAGCCATAGCAGCCAGACCAATGGCTCGGCCGGCCCCGGCCCGATGCAGCGCCGGACGTCGCTCTCGAGCTTCCCGTCCTCGCGGTCGCCGTCGCAAATGTCCCGGCCGGCCAGGTCGCCACAGCCGCCCTCCATGGCCGATGCCGGTGCCGCCTCCGCCGCCGCCGATCGAACTTCGGACCCGGCCTCGCGGCCCAAGACGCCCGGCCACGACTCGCAGCACTCGTCCTACATCTCCAGCTCGCGCCAGGTGTCGGGCGGCGCCATGTCGAGCCTGCATAACCACCCGTTCGGCAATCCGTCCTACTGGCAGCAGCACCAGCAGGCTGCGCCCGCCCGCAAGGTGCGCTCGCAGTACCCGCGTGGTGAGACGGACAACCACGTCGAGTACATCCTCGTGGCCTCCTTCGACATCGACCGCGGGCCCGTCATGGAGCACCAGTACCCCGTCGCCATCACCGGCGACGAGCACATGCTAGCCGAGCTGATGCTGCCCGACCAGGCCCACGCGCGCAACCAGGACTGGACCATCTTCTTCCTGCACAAGGACGGCAATGAGGACGACGAGGAGCGCGAGCGCGAGGCCAAGGAGGCTAGGCACCGCCGTCGCCGCCGTCGCCGCAACAGGGCCGCCGGCATTATCGACGAGGAGGACGAGGAGGATGCCGAAGAGGACGAGCTCGACGACGACTACGACGACGAGGACTCGGACGACTACGAGTCCGTCGACAGCGAGATAGAGGGCGGCGAAGGTCCCCCGCTCGTCTACGTCCTCAACCTTGTCAACACCAAGCACGACAAGTCGGTCAAGCGAGGTGCCGTGGTCAAGGCCATGGCTATCTGCACGAGGCATCCGTTTCTGCACATATACAAGGTAATCATACTTTTATATATACACCCGGAGAATACATGCAGTCAAAGCGACCTGAGTCTTGCTAACCTCATCCCACACAGCCCCTCCTCCTCCTCGCGCTTGAAGAATACTTCAAGGCACCCGTGCCCGAGACGCTATCGATGCTGTTCAACGCCGTCAATGCCATGGACCTGTCGCTGATGCCGCGACTGAGCCTGCTGGAGCGACACCTGCTGCAGGGCAGCGAGAACAAGGACCTGTTCATGCACAAGTTCGAGCGCATGATCCAGCAGCGCATGGCCGAGGACTCGGCGGCGGAGTGGGGCACGGCGATAACGGACGGCAGCCGCAGCCCGGGCAAGACGACGCCGGCGGCGGGCATCTCGCGGACGGGCACGCGGGCGTACGTCGAAGGCGGCCCTTCGGTGTACTCTGTGCCGCGGGACACGCACGAGTTCGAGACCAAGATCATGTACAAGGGCATCCCCATCCCAGTCAAGGTGCCAACGGCGGTGATGCCCGAGACAGTGGGCGACTTCTCGCTCATCAAGCTGATCCAGAAGTTCTCGGAACCGCACGCCAAGACGCCGCAGCCGTTCGCGCTACACCCGCACCTCACCACGTCGGGGACGACGACGCACCCCATCATCGTGCTGGTCAACGCACTGCTGACACAAAAGCGCGTCATCTTCCTCGGCTACAACATGCCCTCGGGCGAGGTCGCCGAGGCTGTCCTCGCCGCCTGCGCCCTCGCCTCGGGCGGCATCCTCCGCGGCTTCAGCCGCCACGCCTTCCCCTACACGGACCTGACCAAGATCGACGACCTGCTCAACGTGCCCGGCTTCATCGCGGGAGTCACCAACCCCACATTTGAGCACCATCCGGAGTGGTGGGACATCCTGTGCGACCTGTCTACCGGCCGCGTGCGCATCAGCTCCAAGATCGAGCCCGCCCCGCCCACCGAGGGGCTCCTCTACTTCCAGCAGCAGAACCCCTCGTGGGCCACCGCCGCGTCCGGCACCACCAACCCCCACCCCAGCCAGGACCTCACCGGCGACGCCGCCTTCATGGCCGATATGCTCCGCTGCATCGCCGCGCGCCGCGGCGAGCGCGTCATCCGCGCAAAGTGGCGCGACTGGGTCCTCCGCCTCTCCCGCATCGCCGCGCAGTTCGAGGAGAGCGTTTACGGCGCCAGCGCCCTCTACATCGGTTCCGAGGACCGCGAGATGACCCTCCCTGGCGCCAGCGGCCACGGCTACGTCTGGCCCGACGACGCCTCCCGCCACAGGGAGCTCGCCGGTAACGTCATGCGTATCGAGGGCTGGCGCAATACCCGCAGCTACTACAGCTTCATTCAGGTGCGTTCCCCTCTTCTCTTTTGTTTTTTTGCCTCCGGCGGCCCCTGTCGGGGAGGCTATCCTCGCTTCGCTCGCTTGTGTATTTGTACTGACTGGCGATATTGTAGGACCTCGCCCAGCTATACACTGTTCGCCCCCTCAAGGGCCTCGACGTAGCCCACATGCACGACCGCCTGCGCCTGCAGAAGCTCAATCCCCAGCAGAGCCGCGATATCTACCTGACGCTGTCGCGCCACATCCACACCTACGATGAGATCTGCCTGCTGCTCAGCGTGGCGCCCGAGTCGCGCGCCGGCCTCTTCTACCTGGGGCTGGGCCTCTTCCACAAGGACGGCGAGGTGCGTACCCGCACGGCCGAGCTGCTCGAGCGCGTGGCCGCCCACGAGGCAGGGCAGCACTGGTGGAACAGCATGAGCCGTTTCCAGAAGCTGGCCTTTACGCGCAACAGGAATGCCGAGGTTGCGGCTGCTGCTGCCGCCGCCGCGGGGCTGCTGACGGGTGGGGCGCCGCTGCCCGAGGGTAGTCCGAGCAGTGAGAGCATGGGCTAGAGAAGAGCGCGCGAGAGGCGCGAGGTATACATGTGGCCTCCCCCCGGCAGGGTGCCGTGGGAGGCTTAATGTCTGGAGCGTGTTTGCTAATATACGGGATGCCGGGGCTGGGAACACTTATTTTGCGATTGCCATGGGATAAGGGGTGTTTTGTCATGATGGATTGTTGGGAACTCCTTGTTTCTTATCTTATATACAGCACGCGCGCGAATCATGTTGGGGAGTAGTCTAGCACTACTGGTACTACAAGTATTTAGTACTTTGGGCATATGCACTTGGTTTCATTTCCTGTTCTTTTGACATCTTACATACAGCCTTCCATGCAACGCAACGCAGCACAACCACATATTATCAAGCGTATCGCGGGTATCATGATGCCTCTGGCGGCCCCTGCCGCGGAGGCTATCCTCGCTTCGCTCGCCGGGGAGGTGGGTGAAGAAGATGCATGCTTAGTTAGATCTTGGGGAGTCACAGGAGGCCCAGGGCCTTGGCAGCGTGCTTGACGTGGTCCTCGCCAAAGGTGGAGATGAAGAAGTAGGAGTGGTCGTAGCCCTGGGAGGTGTCAGCACTGGTTCACGGGGGTTTGGTTGGGTCTGGTGCATGGGACTTACATCGTGGTAGCGGACGTCGAGGGCCGTGACGCCGGCGTCCTTGGCGGCCTTTTCAAGGTTCTCGGGCAGGAGCTGGCCCTGCTTGTAGAAGTTGTCGGCGCGTCCCTGGGATTGTTAGCGGACTGATTCCACACACGGTGCTTTTCACGGGAGATCGCGAGAGAGAGAGAGAGACATACAACATCAATCAGAGCATTGAGGGGCTTCCCCTTCCAGGACGAGACCAGCTCGGTAGCATCGTGCTTCTTCCACTCGTCCTTGCTCTCGTCGCCAATGTACCCGCCAAAGGCCTTCTCTCCCCAGGGGCACTTGGTGGGGTTGCAGATGGGGGACCAGGCGCTGACGCTCTTGTAGGCGCCCGGGTTCTTGAGGTAGAGGGTGAGAGCGCCGTGCCCTCCCATGGAGTGTCCCGAGATGGAGACGCGGCTGGCGTCGAGCTCGGGGAACTCGCCAAAGACGAGGCCGGGCAGCTCCTTGGTCAGGTAGGACTCCATGCGGTAGTTCTTGGACCAGGGGTCGCGGGTGGCGTCGATGTAGAAGCTGGCGGCGCTGCCAAAGTCGTAGGACTCGTGCTCGCCGGGCAGGTCGGTGCCGCGCGGGGAGGTGTCCGGGTAGAGCAGGGCGAGGCCCAGGCGCGAGGCGTGGGCGTGCAGGAAGCCCTTCTCGGTCACGTTGTCGGGCGTGCAGGTCAGACCGGACAGGTAGATGAGGACCGGGGACGGGGTCGCCTTGGTGGCCTGCGGGGGCACGAACAGGGTCAGGTTCATGGGGGTGCCCGTCGTGGCCGACTGGTGGGTCAGCTTGAGGAAGCGGCCGCCAAAGGACGTGATGGTTGCGTTGGTGGTGAAGGACATGGTCACTGATGTGCTGTCACTTTTGTTCAATATGATTGATTGATTATGGTAATGATGATGATGATGATGAGTAGCACAGATGGAGAAGGAGCAGGAGGTAGGTGATTGCCAAGTTTATATGATTAAAAGCACTCTTTATCTCGGGGGAGCTACCGATGGCGGGGTCGCAACCGAAGTTGAGGCCTTCCCCACCATGCCGTGGCAACACCGAGAAAAGTCCATGCGTCACTGAGGGGTAAAAGGTAAACCCCCCGATTCTATTCTGATTGTAGTATGTCCAAAAATGGAAAGAAAAAAAACATTAAACCATTAAACCATTAAGATGTCCCATCTTTTGTTTTTCGTTGTAAGGAATGTGTGTATGTGTGTGATCCTGCCCATTGTTCATGCTGGGCTGCGCCGATTGGAAAAAAGATGACCCGGATATGTGCCGTTGTATGCCGTTATGTGCCGTTGTAAAAGAAACCCGAAATATGTAAAAAGGTGGCGAAATTAGAGATTAAGGAGTGTGTTGACAGAGGACGAATATTTGTCAATGTCGAAGGTGTTGCAAGTGTCGAGATGCAAGTAGGGCGAGTCGTTTACTTGCGAGCGCAGGTGAAGCTGCGGATGATGGTGTCCCACTTGATGGCGCTGAGATCCTCCTTGTGCTCGTAGGTGGAGTTGACGGAGCCAAAGGTGCAGCCGGTGGGGCTCTGGCACTTGTCAGAGCAGTCGACGTTGCGAGGGAAGCAGACGAAGTCGCCGGCGTCCGGGGCAAAGGTCTTGGTGTTCTGGTAGAAGGGAGCCTCGAGCTGGTTGCAGGTGCTGTTCCACGAGTAGTTGACGTCGTAGACCTTGTGGGTGCACTCGCCGGTGTGGTCGGCGCCAGTGCAGATGGTGACCTATTGAGGTATTGTCAGTTGGAGTTCACAGGGTCTGATGATGTCTCTGCGAGGGAGATATCCGAGTGATGGATGAGGGGAAGAACGTACACCTCCAAAGTCACGCTTGTTGTGGATGGGACCGGCCGAGGCGGTAGAGGCCAGGGCGGCGACGGTGGTGAAGACGGCGGAGAACTTCATTTTGATGGTTGGAGTTGAAAAGGTTGAAGTTTTGAAGTTGGAGAGTGAAGAGTGAATAAGTTGATAGAGATGGCAAGATGTCTCTTTGGAATGCGGGAAGAATGGAGTTGTGTTGGAATGTTTTGCAGATGCAAACAAGTCGAGAATATATAGTGCGTTGTGGGGGGAGGTTGGTGTTGTGGTTGAGAAATGGAGGGGTTGGAAGTGATGGCTGTGAAACACGAAATATCAAGGGTATGGCAAAAGGTCTTTATAGATTTGCCTCGATTCTGGATTTTGGATAATACTCGTACTAGCAGCAGTACTCGGTAGTAGCAGTACGAGTAATCCTCTGTATGCTTGACTCTTGCTTTTTCCTCTTCTTTTCACCCTTCCCATCTAATTTCATCATGTCCCACCCCATAGCCACATTGTGACGGCAAGTCTCTGATCGGCCCCACGACCAACGGGCGGGCACAGCAGGTCTTGCCTGGTACCTGTGCAGGTACCTGTGCAGGTACGAGTGTCCGTTTCCCGAGCCTGAACACTACTTACCCAAGTACTCCGTAGAGTGTGGTATGTACGTACCGACTTGTACCTGGCCCATCCGGATGTCCTGGCTCATTCTCCGACCATCCGTAGCTGATCTACGGGGACTCGCAAGCCGCAAGGGCCCCAGGGCCGTAAGCTTCAACGTTGTCGACGAATCACGTGGCTTCATTTATGTGGTCCCTACGTCACCGGCTCTAGGGAATTGGGAAGAGCATTTGTGCGCTGTGTGTGTGCGTTGTGTGGGGTCTACTAGCCCTCCACTTTTTTTCCATCTTTCCACCCGTAATATTACGCGTACACTGTGTACCTACTTTGTCCTCTACTCATACTCACTACTACTAGTACTACTAGTAGTACTCCGTAGTAGTACTAGTAGTACTCTACTCTACTCCATACTCCGTACTTTCGGGCGCTGCCAGCAACGGTATTTCGACAAGAACAAGGTTCATCTAGTCAGACCAAACAGCAATCTCCATGGCAAGAAACAAACAAACAAAACATCCTCGCAGAAATGGTAAACATTCAGCAAATCTCACCTTGTCCGATGTCAGGTCATTTCCCATTATCCGATGCTCGCTCTGTCTGTCCTGTCCTGCCTCAATCCTGCAGGGCCCGTGAGCCGGCTGCAGGTGCGTCGATCCTTGTTCGTATTCCCAGCCCACCAACTTTTGCACGCCTGGCCTTTTGCCTGGTCTTTTGCCTGGCCCAGCCATCGGGTCAGGCGTCAGCTGCCCCGGACCAGAGTACAGCCTACGACTGTGTACTCCGTACTCCGTACGAGTATGCGTATCGTGCAGCCGGTCCATCCTGGCCCATCCATGGGCCCCAATCCATCGTCTCCATCTAATAATAACCTTGGACAGGATAGTGGACACTGGACACACTGGCTTGACTGGCAACTGGCAATGGACAGCCAGAGGGGTCCAGGACAAGTACTCGCATAAGCACCGCCGACCCTTGCAAAAAACCTTGGCACGGCCGTTGCCCTATTCTGCCCACTACGAGTACCGAGTACGGAGTACCTCTCGGCCTTCGTCATCCATGATCCGTTATCCATGACATGACGACCCCATGGCCCATCCACCATGGCCCATCCACCACCATCGAATCCATCAGCTTACGGCCCTTTACGTCAGTCGTCAAATGGCCCTTGCCCTTGTGCCTCATCCCTCATCCCTCATCTCGGCCCATGTTGCGCCTGTTGTCATCTTGCATTCGGACCCTGTTTTTGCTTGCCAGCAAGAAGAAACGTCTTTTGCCATCCACAGAGCCAGCCAAACAGTCATGATCGGTGCCTTGCTGCTTGCCCTAATTTAGCCTTTTATGCTACGTAGCATTTCTCCGAGGTGCCACTCGCGATATGCCAGATGATGGACCCAAGGACCCAAGGACCCTGACCTGACCCTGACCCTGACAGGATGGCTTGACCTGACATGACATGGCATGGCATGGCATGACATGTGCCTGGCCTTGGCCCTGACTTGCGCTCTATGGTGCCTGGCTAACTGACTACTCGTACCTAGTGATGCTAGTGAGTCGTAACTGTTGGGCCTTGGCTCTCTTGACTTTGCATCGCCAGCTGGGCAGATTGGGAGGGGGGGGGGGAGAGTATGGACCCTAGTACTCCCTCCATCCCGGATACTCCGTCCCCCCACCAGCTGGGCAATGGAGAGCACCATGGGAATTAGCACTCGACAGCGTGATGAGCAACGTGCTAGGCGCCCATGCTAAGCAACAGCTAACAAGAGTAGACCCGGCCTAGCAGGAAGCCCCCAGCCGCAGTCTAATGGGAGCCCCGATAGACTATTACCAGGTTCAGGTATACCCTGTCAATCAGTATCAGTGCCAGTCACCAGTATCAGTGCCAGTGCCAGTACCAGTGGTGTCCGTCTCTTCTAATCTCAAATCTCTCTCCATTGCAGATACGAAAAAGACTGCCTTAGTGTCATGTACAAAGACGACTTAGTACGATGAGTATATGAGTACTATAATACTAGGCCAGACAGTAATAGCAGCTATACCTGCTCTTACTCGCAATAGATGGTACAACTCCAAAGTAGTACTAGTAGTAGTACCTAGTAGTAATAGTTGAGTCCAGCGTACTCCGTAGTGTGTTGTCAACGCCGCTGGCCCCAACTTGAGGATATTGCGACCTGCGCCATGCACATGAACATGCACCAGCTCATCTCGTCAAAATGTCTCTCCTCTGCATGTCTCTGCACCTCTCTCCATCTCTCTCATCTCCCATCCCTCCAGCCGGTATTGATAGAACTGGAGTACGGTAGTACATGTACTTACGCTGTGATGCTTGCGCTGTAATACTCCGTAATCCATCTGCATACACGCGCTGCATGTCCATCTGCCATCTCACGCTTGCCCATTGCCATCTTCACCGCCCCCCCTCTTCTCCTTCTCCTCTCCCTGCCAATTTACCCTACTCCTCCGTAATCAGACAAATGTCCATCCCTCACTGACCAAGCCACCTCCTTTGATCTCGATCTATCTGTGTCCCAGTCTTGATCAACTCCTCGTCAACCCCTATTCGTATCCATACACTGTATGAGCATCTTGTCCGGCTAGCCATGCCATGTCCATCTCATGTGACCCATGTTGTACAGACATCGTATTTATCAACCAACAACACTCAACTCGTCATCGACTACGAGTACTCGTGATGCCTACAAAGGACCCAAACGCAACCTCAACCGTCCCGTATTGCACTCCCAACTCCGTGCTCCGCTTCGTGATCCGAGACAAGGATACTCCCAGTCCCAAAGGCCAAGACCCCAGTACCAGCCTCAACTTCTCGACCCGACGGCCCGTCCTGCCATCCAGTGTCCCACCCCCGCCACCCGCCCGACAACATTCCTGCCCTCCCGTCCCCGACCGAGCCTCACTTAGCCTTTAGGAAACAAGACCACGCCATGTCATGCCAAACTCGTATCGCTATACTCCGTACCCCGTAGTCCCAGTCTCATACTTTGGTCATGATTGCTTATTCCTTCCTATTTCTCTTCTATTAATACCCTTCGAATCAGACCCCCATGTCATCATGTCCGTGCCATTGCCGGACCTCTGGCAGCTGGCAGTTGTTAGCACCTGTGACTCGACTTGGCAGGTGGTAACCTTACATCGTGCGTGCATTGCCGGGGGGCCGGATCCCACCACCACATTCCTCCCGGACGAACATGTCAGAACTTTTGGAGGCCAGCACAGCACGCAGATGCATTACGAAGTAGCATACTATACCGTGCATATGCGTATGTGCTATAATTACCATACGTACGAGTTGCTGACCACGTGTTGGATACCCACGAAAATAGAAACGCGTTGGCTGGTGGCATTTGGTCAAAATGTTTTTGTTTCTTTAGTGTCCGGGCTATGTGCTTGTACTCGTATCGTATCTTTTTTTTTTTTGGTCCTCTTGGTGATACTTCTCTGTCTGTGATAGTACCATCTTTCCTTGTTCGAGGTTCCCTTGTTCGAGGTTCCCTATGCTTCCCCGAAATGATTGATGCCCTGGTGAAAAACAAATTTATTCAACGCCACGCTGCGAACTTCCTTCTTCCCTTTTCAAAACAAAATCATGAGACAGTGGTGCAGGTGCAGGTGCTGGGTGTCGGTGAGGCTCTCTTCAGGTTCCGCCGCCGCTGCTGCCGAAAACACTCTCGAGAGACATGTTCAGAGCGAAATTGGGCTATGCCAAGACGTCTAGACAACGTGTACTCGTCGAGTTGACAGTCTAAATCAAGACATGTATCCACGCAGCGCAGTAGATGGACATGTGCAGAGCCTGGGTTGTCCACGCCTCAATGTCTCTGCACGCCCCCCCTTCTCTCTTGTCGACCGGGATTCGCCTTGCCGCCTGGGGCTTCGTCGAGGATGTATCTGCGTCCGTCGGCGGTCCGCTCCGGTCTGTCTAGGTCGTCGCTAGTCGTCCGGTCCCTTATTGCAACAGTTCCTCGCAGGTCCAGTCCTCGTAGCTAAAAGTGGTGTTAGCGCCAGCCCTCCCATGGCAGAAACACGAGCGAAGCAGCGAGGCCAGCCTCCCCGGCGGTACCTGCCGGGGGCATCCTCTCGTGCTGGGTGTGTATTTCGCGAATGGAGAACTCACAATCCGTCGGGCATGTATCGCCGCACAATGAGGGGGATCTTTTTCTCCCGTAGCTCCTTGATGGCAATCTGCAGAGGATCCGTCTCGCCCTCGAGGTCAACCAGGACGGGGGCGTTCATGCTGCGGGGGAGGCGTTAGTTCTCTGGTACAGCATTTATACCACCCATCATCTCCTCTCTCGGGATTTTGGGTGTCCATTCCACCCTCAGTCCTCTCCCAGCCATAGGGGGAGGGAAGACGTAGAGAGCGGGTGCACAGCTGTGCGCGCGCATGTTGAAGCGTACCTGATCTGCAGGGCCCGCGTGCCCAGGATGCGCGCCCGCTCGTACTTGGTCATGTACGGCGTCGTCGACCTCTCGGCGTCGGGGATCTTCTTGTCCTTGAGCGACTTGTCCTTGAGCGCGTTGGCCGCCGCGGCGGGGTCCCCCGACACGACCACGTTGTCGTCGTCGCCGTTCTGCACGCGGTCCTCGTCCTGCTCCTGCTCCACATCCGGGTCGTAGAAGTCGTTGACGTCGTCGTCATCGTACATGGGCTCGTCGCTGTAGTCACCATTGCGTTAATTGACGTGCATTCTTCGACACGAGGCGCGCGTGCGTGCGACAGGACAGTCCTCGTCATCATCACGCCAGGAAAGAGCTTCCTTACCCGCCACCACCGACATCGTCATCGCCAAAGTCGGACATTTTGAAGGAGGAATAGCCGGTACTATTGAAGAAGCGACCGTGGCAGAGTAACTGCAATGGGAGAAGCGAGAGGGAGGGTGGGTTGTTGTCGGTTCCGGTTCCGAGTTGGAAAGGCTTCTCCGCGTAGAATACCCAAGGAAAAAAAATAAAAAGGTTTGTCGGGCGAGCGAGCCAGCCTCATTGGAAGGAGCCCTCTGATTGGCTCCTTACCGACGGTTCACCGAGCTCTCCCCCGAAAAAAGGTACGTCACTCGTCACCCACCCACGCATGGGAAGGAAAAAAAAAGTGGCTGCTCACCGCTCAAAAGTTGAATTCCGGATTCTGCCACACGCACACACAAGTCAGACCAGGACATGATGCCCACGCAGGCCTCGTCGCCGTCGCCGCCACAGTCGCCATGTCGAAACGCACGGCAGAAGAGGATACAATCGGGGCATCTCCCTCTCCCCTGAAGAAGATTCACTTGGCAGACAATGCCATACTGGTACCTGCACCTATACTACTACCCTCCACTCCCCCCGAGGAGGAGGACGACGACGATATCATGACGGCTCCCACGCCCACCACACCCAACAGCTCGGCAGCCAACGAGGACGGAGACTTTGACGACAATGACAACGACAATGCCGACGACGATGTCGACTGCTCCTCGCCCGTGACCACGGCAACGACCCCCCGCGCCAAGTTTCCTTCGGACCTTAAGACGCTGGCCTGCCCGTGGGACGGCTGCGCCAAGACCTTCAACCGCCCGGCCCGGCTGCGCGACCACCTCAACTCGCACACCAACTCGCGGCCCTTTGCGTGCCCCCACGCTGGCTGCGACAAGGATTACACCGTCGACAAGCACCTAAAGCAGCACATCAAGGCGGTGCACACCCGCGAGCGCAAGCACATCTGCCCCCGCGAAGGCTGCGGCAAGTCTTTCGTCACCGGCACCCGCCTCAAACGCCACCAGGCTGTCCACGAGGGCGCCGACCGCTTCCGCTGCCAGGACTGCGGACAGAGCTTCCGCAAGAGGGACACCCTGGCCAAGCACGTCCGCCGCGACCATCAAGGTCTGCCTACTCATGCGTGCCCCGAGACCGGGTGCGACGCAGCCTTTGACTCGCGCGCCTCGCTGCGTCGCCACGTTGACCGCGAGCACGGCGAGCCCAGGTTCTGGTGTGCCGAGTGTGCGGCGGCTACCACAGGCGGCGATGCTGGTGCTGAGGGTGAGGGTAAAGGTGCCGCCGCCGCTGCCCCTGTCGGCTTCACCACCCAGGCCCTCCTCCAGGCCCACATCAAGCGCGAGCACCAGAACTGCATCTTCTGCGACTTCAAGTCCGCCTCCCAGGCCGAGCTCGAGCGCCACGTCGAGGCCCACCACTCGGGCCGCTCTCTCGACGACCGCCGCACCGTCCGCTGCCCCTACTTCCCCGCCTGCGACAAGGCCTTCACCCGCCGCTCCAACTGCAACAACCACGTCCGGACCGCCCACCAGGGCCTCCGCTACGTCTGCGGCCAGGTCGACATCGACGTCCAGGGCTGGGGCCCCGACCACCCGGACGCCTGCGGCCACGGCTTCGCCAGCAAGGCCCGTCTCGAGGACCACGTCCGCCACGTGCACCTCGGCCAGGAGCGCGTCCGTATGTCGGCCCCGGCCGCCAAGCCGGCGGTACTCGGCGGGGCAGCAGAGGCCGCCGCCGCCGCAGCAGCAGAGCAAGATGCCCTGCTCAACTCTCTTCTCGGCATGGACAATGATGCCAAGAATGACGAGTTTGACTTGGAACACGATTTTGCCTACAACTGGCCTGACGATGACGACGACGACCACGAAAACATCTTTGCGGCCGACATGGACTACGATCGCCAAGACGGCGACGACTGGCGCGACGACGAGGCAAATATCCTCCTCCTCGCACGCGATGATCTCGCGTCCGACCAGCCCGTCGACCCTTCTTTGGGATTCTGAGGCAGTGTTCGGTCTGCTGGGATTTCCTTCAAGATTTCCCTTCGGAGGGGGGCCATCGCTACGCTCACGCGTCCACTCATGATTTGAAAAGGGGCATTTGGTAAAGGGTTTATTTGACGGGTATACTAGATCTGCATGGCGTTATGGTAATGACTTATGAATTGGGATTGAAATGGTAACAAGCCATGTCTAAATAAAATGGAACGATATAATTCATGTGCTGTGAAACCTTTGGTTATTCTATGGTGTTAAACCAAGATCTATGCCCGTGACCCATGCAGACCATCCGACAGTAGTAGTAAAGTAGCAGTGCTAGTATATAAAAACATAATGTGCATGCAAGTAAAGAATCCCAAACAAACAGAAAGAAGAAAGACAATGACCCTCATCAGTGGCTGAACAAGGCGTTGCTAACACCCAGGAGGACCATGCCGAGGAAGGCGAAGAACGTACACAGGTTCCGGTCATGATTGAGACTCAGACTCTCGACAAACAGCTGCAGCGCCACACTGACCATGATGCCCGACGTGACGGCAAACAGGCAGGCGTACACGACGGGGTCGGGCGCCGCAGCGTGGCCATCGCCGCCGCCAGCGGCGAGGAGGTGGAAGTACAGGGCGGCTATTCCCGCGCCAAGCGGCTGGCTCAGCCCGCCGAGCAGGGTGGACCAGAGCATGGCGCGCCAGCGCGACCCGAGGGCCATGTACAGAGGTAGGGCCATGGCGAAGCCCTCGGAGATGTTGTGGATGAAGAGGGCCATGAAGACGTTGAAGCCCAGCGCCGGGTTGGCGTGGTTGCTAGCGTAGGTGATGAAGCCCTCGGGGAACTTGTGCAGCGCAATAGCGATGGAGGTCTGCAGACCGATAGAGAGGAAGGCGTTGGTGGGGACGTGGTGGTGATGCTGCTGGGCCTCGATGTCGTTGTCATGGTCATGGTCATGGCTGTGGCCGTTGGAGTGCTCGTGAATACCATCGTGATCGTGGTGCTCATGCTCCTCAGACTCCGACTCCGACTCTTCTAGGTGGGCGGGATCCCGCGACGTTGCCCGGCTGGTGCTGCACACAACAGAGGAGTCGTTGTCGTTATCGTCGGCGCCAGCGCCGTCGAAGTGAGCATGGCCGTGGTGGTGGATGTGGCTGTGGTCTAGTCCCGGCCCCGGCCCCGGCACCAGAGGCACGGTGGCCGCCCGGAGAACAGTGGTGGCCTGTCCGTTGCCATGGCGGAGGTGCTTGTAGCACTCCTGCCCACATGGGTCGGTGAAGCCGTAGCACGATCCCTGCGCGTCGCAGTTGGTCTTTGTGTCCTTGACGAACGACATGACCCGGCTCTGCACCTGCACCATGGACGGGCGTCTGCCACCGTCGGGGAGCTCAGTCAGCACGGCTCCCGTCGCTGTCGTTGCCGGTCCGCCGATGGCGCCGTTGTGGTGGTGGGGGTGGTCGTTGCTGCTCAGCAGAGGCGTGGACTCGACGGGGCGGATGCTGCTGTCCAGAGGTTGCCGCCTTGTCGTCCTGTGACGCGGGCGGCTGGGTCGCGAGAGGGTCCTGCTCCGGTCTCGCGGCTGGCCACCGGTCTTGCTTGATGATGTGGCATCCCCCTCCCCTTGATGCTCGTGGCCGTGGTCGTGGCCGCCGTGGCTGTGGCCATGGCTGTGCGTGCAGTCGACTACGTGCGAAGGGATGTAGCGGTGCAGCAGGCGCGAGATGACCTGTATGCCGAAGAAGCCGACAATGAAGCCTGCCATGATGACGAGACCGGCGGGCTGGTCAGCCCAGCCGTCACCCTTGAGGTAGCCCTTTGACTCGGGCAGCATGCTGTAGAGTGACGTGAAGAGCTGGAGGGATGTCAGCTCTTGAAAATCACAAAGAGAGAGGGAGAGAGAGTAAGGACTGGAGGTGGACACACCATGACGCCAAAGCTCAGACTGAGAGAGCATGCTTGGAACACGGTGCTCTCCTCGACGCGAAAGGATCGCCTGCCGGGGAAGAGGCGGACAATGGCATCGACGCAGATGACGCTGGATCCAAAGACGCAAGCTGCGCAAGTTAGCATGGGGCCCTTGGGACGCACATTCTCTCATGACATTGAAGGTATATCGTGATGATGCTCAAACATACCCAGACCGCTGATAAAGGACAGAATCCAACCGCGGGTGTCATTGTCTAGTTCGGACGTTGAGAATGCCATGGTGACGCAGTTTCACGAGGTCGATAGGTGACACCAAGTCTCAATGACGATTCTTCTGGAACCACTTTTGAGTTGAAGGGCGAGTTTTGGCGATGTGCGAGTACTAGACGAGTAGGTACTGCGACTTGGGCAACGCAGTCTTGGCGACGCGTCGTGGGCGATGACGTCGATTTTTCCCGGCAGGCTGCGGCGTGTGTGTGCTGTGTGTGATTTTTCCGTCTTGGTCTGCAAGAAGAAAAGGGTCTGTGGTTTCCCCTCGTAGCCCTGGTGCCACCTGATAGTGCTCCGGTGTTCTATCAAGGCCGATGAAGCGGGATGATTCTCATGGTGTGGAACTCGGTCGTCGTCTGGTATGATAGTCTGACTGAGTGAGAGAGCTTTGGGGGCGGTCGGAAGTTGGCGGTGGCCGCCAGCGGCGCCTTTTTTTTTTAGCTGGGCTGGTTGCGGAGAAGGATGAGCGAAGCCATCAAGGTTCCCGCCACTGAGACACGGTCTCCATCGTGGTGCTCCGTACTCGTTATAAGACGCATTATATGGCCTCAGTGTCAGCAACGGCAGTTGACTTTTTTGTTTTGTTTTGTTTGATATGTCGCGAAGTGTAGGTGCTGTGAATGAGAGTGGTCGAACTGGCCTGCTTGTTGCCGTCTTCTCTCATCGACTGGATGCTGACCATTGTTGAGACTCTCAGCGGCTGTCACAGGTTACAAGGTTACGGACGGTAATCTACATGGAGGACGGCACTGTCCTTTGGTCTCTGGCCTCGATGTAACATAATCTAATGATGCATGAGTCGTATTATTACTTGTTCTACCGTTCCAACTTGTCCCTGTACGATGTACATCGTTCATGACTCTTAGTTGTTCACTGTTCTCAGTGAAAGCCTCGTCTGAGCAATGAGATGAGTTCTGGCTCCCCGTGCTGCATGAGAAGAGTCACGCCGGCGCGTGAGGACCCCGCAAGACCCTGACGCGGAATAAATTACAGCGCTTACATCACCACGCACATCACTAAATGAACGCCAGGCAACAGGGTCAGAGCCACTGAGCAGCCGGCCATTACAGCGGATTACATTGGCATTTACAGTGGCGCCTCCCCCTGGCCTGGCCCCAAACTCTACCTCGACACCACTAATAGCTGTCAGCCACAGCCTCCAAGAGCCCAGCGCCTCTAAGCCGCTTGAGGCACCCCCGTGCCTGGTGCTCCACCAGCGTGACCCCAACGTCGCGGGTACAAACGCCCAAGGGAAAAAAAAGTCACATCGCCAACACCACATGAGAGACTGTCAACCCGTGAACTCGGCACCGGGACAAGCCTCATCTCTATCTTTCTGAACCCGACCGTCTCCCACAACGCCCCCTACCACCCTCGAACATCGAACAAACAAAAAGGCAGAACCCCCCCAGAAGCCAGTTCCCCCCGACCTTCGCCAACATGTCCAAGTCCATGATTATGATTGCTGCCCTCGGTGCAGGAGGCGGCGCAGCTATCACGGCAGCAGCATACTCTCTCCGAGGAGACCCCAAGTCCAACATTCCCACAACCACCACGACCACGACCACTACTTCTACTACCGGCAGCATGGGCGGTATCCCTCCCCCCGTGCCCGCCGCGGCCGCGGCCGCTGCCCTGGCCAAGTCCAAGGCCCCCGTCGACCCGTCCGGCCTGTTCGAGTACGGCTTCCCGGGCCCGGTGGCAGACCTGGCTGCCCGCAGCGCCCTGGTGTCCAGCTACGACCGTCGCACACGCAACCCCCACTGGGTAGCTGAGCACATCACCCCCGAGTCGCTGGCCCGCCGCGAGGGCGATCGCAAGGGCAGCACCTTCGTCGAGGACGAGGCGGTGCCTGCGGCCCACCGCGCCCTGCTGCGCGACTACTTCCGCAGCGGCTACGACCGCGGCCACCAGGTCCCTGCCGCCGACTGCCGCTGGTCCCAGGCCGCTATGGACGAGACCTTCTTCCTGACCAACATGTGCCCCCAGGTCGGCGAGGGCTTCAACCGCGACTACTGGGCCCACTTTGAGGACTTCTGCCGCCGCCTCACCGGCCGGTACCCCTCGGTGCGCATCGTCACGGGCCCGCTCTACCTGCCCCGCCGCGACCCGGCCGACAACAAGTGGTATGTCAAGTACGAGGTCATCGGCAGCCCGCCCTCCGTCGCCGTCCCCACCCACTTCTACAAGGTCATCTTCGCCGAGGACGGCAAGAAGGGCGGCAACGTCGCCCTGGGAGCCTTTGTCCTGCCCAACGCCCCCATCTCCAACGACAAGCCCATCACCGACTTTGAGGTGCCCCTCGAGGCCGTCGAGCGTGCCAGCGGCCTCGAGTTCGCCTCCAAGCTGCCCCCGCAGAGGAGGAAGAGGCTCTGTGCCGACACCACTTGCTCTCTGGTCATCCGCGAGTACGCGGACAGGCAAAAGGCCTTTGCCAAGCCGTCCCCCAAGGCATAGAGCTCCCCCCTCCCCCGTCCTGTTCTATAACTCCCTGTTCGATTAGTCTTCTTTCCTAGTCCATACTCTTTTCTAGCCCTGCATTTTACATCTTCACACATGTCATAGATAGATCTCTTTGCCTTCCAAGGCTTTCCTTTGCCCTCAGCATCGTTCATAGAGTCGAGCACAAGCATGGAATCACAGAACAGTATGCATAACCATTGCTTCAAATCATATTACACCACTCTCATAAGACTTGTCTCCGCCTGCCCAGTGTATGATACAAAAAAACAGTGTTGTTTTAGAATCTCTGAATGTGCAACAACACCCCAACATGACGCCCAGTAAACAAACACGGTAATAAGCTCTTTGAATATGCTTCCGGTGGCCTCTACCACCGAGGCCCTCTCGTCACGCTCGGTTAGGCGCACATATGTCACTACCTCGCACGCGTATACCTCCCCTGTCGCTGCTCAGACCTCAGACTGTCCTCCTGGCTGGGCAGCGGTGCTCTCCGTCTAGCAGACTCGGCATCCATACCGGGAGGCAGTGGCGGCGGCGGCGCTCCCATGCCACCGCCAAAGTCGCCCGGCGGTGGAACGAAGCCCGGAGGGGGCAGGGGGATGCCGGCATTCCTCATCATCTCGAACAAAGTGGCCGGGTCGGGCGGGTTGTTGGGGTCGATTCCTGGAAGCGGAGGCAACGGTGGGGGTCCCGAACCGTTGAGTAGACCGGGCAGGGGGATGGGCGGTGGGGGAGGGGGCACCCCGCCACCTCCTATGCCAGGGGGCAGAGGGGGGCCACCGGGGCCGGCTTGTCCCAGACCCGGGACTGACAATCCGGGAGGCAGGTTGAGCCCCGGTGCAGCAGCAGGGTTGGAGGCGTTTGCAGCGGCGGCGGCGGCGGCAGAGCGGGGATCGTCCTGGTCGACGAGGGCATCGGCCTCGTCGTCCATCTCCTGCATCTCCTCCTCCTGGCGCTGGCGGCGATTGCCCCTCCTGTCCCAGGTGCCCTGGGCCTCGGCAGCGGCCTCGCCAATGTGGTACCTGTCCTGGAAGACGTCTGTGTCGCCGGGGCGGGCACGTGTCCAGAAGCGGGTGATGCGGTCGTTTGAGCCAGAGGCCATGACGTGGCCGAGGGGGTGCCAGGCGAGGGTCCATACGGCGTAGTCGTGTGCGTACGGGACGCGGTGGACGGGCCAGATGGACTGGGCGGGGGCAGATAACGGGTCCGGGCTGTCCCATGGAGAGAGTGTGAGGGGGTGACCCGGCGGGGGGTTCGGCGTGTCGAGGAGGTAGTGGAAGATGGCGCCGTCCATGCCGCCGGTGGTGAGCAGGTTGGGGTGCACAGGGTGCCAGGCCAGGGTGGAGATGTCCTTGTCGTTGCCCTTGAGGAGGCAGATGTCGCGCATGACGCGCAGGTCGAGGACGCGGGCAGTCTGGTCGCGGGCCGAGGTGGCGAGGCAGTGGCCCTGAAGGGGCTCGAAGAGCACCTTGGTGACAGTGCTCTTGTGGCCGTGCAGCGTGGTCAGGCAGGCGCGCCGCTGCCTCGGGTCCCACAGCTTGACCAGATGGTCCTTGGAGCCGGAGGCGATGAGGCCCAGCCGGCTGTGCCAGTCGACGGTCTT
This sequence comes from Geosmithia putterillii, assembly GCA_900188575.1. Taxonomy (NCBI): domain Eukaryota; kingdom Fungi; phylum Ascomycota; class Sordariomycetes; order Hypocreales; family Bionectriaceae; genus Geosmithia; species Geosmithia putterillii. The sequence goes on along the minus strand of FYEU01000312.1, from coordinate 496,641 downwards.
GGCGTCCCAGCCGTGGCCCTCGAGCTTGGACTCGGGCGCGCCGGCGGCAAAATCAAACACTTTCAGGGTCGAGTCGTCCGATGCTGTGACAAACTTGCTGTCCTGCGGGCTGAAGGCCAGGTCGCGGATTGGGTCCGAGTGCGCCGCAATGTTCTCCACGTTGTTGAAGTTGGGCAGCCAGTACTTAATGACACCGTCGTGGTCGCCTGACACCAGCCACTCGTCACTGTGCGAGTACTCCATCGCCCGGATCGCCGAGTCGTGCGCCTGCATGATGGTCTCGAAGTTGAAGCCCGTCCCGTTCCACAACGTGAACTCGCCGCTCGTCGATGCCGTCAGAAGCCGCCGCCCCTGCGGTGTCCACCGCACCACGTTTACGGGGTGCTTAATCTTATTGAGCGATGAGTGCAGGTGCTTCAGCGGGATCGAGTCGGCTGCCTGCGTGGGACGGCCCACAGGAGGCACCATCTGGGATGTGTCAGTAGGCACACATCATCCGCACTTCTTCTCCTAGATAGTACAACTCACGTCGACTATGTAACTGGCACTCGGGCGCTCTGCCTCGCCTGTGTATGAGCCCTTGTAGGCTGGCGCGCGATGCCGTGCCCAATGCAGCACGGTAGAGCTGTAGTCGGTCACGGGGCCTTGATATAAAAGTTAGATGGGGTTTCGAGTTGGTGATGGATTATCGTCATCATCATCATGGTACGATGAGACGGCTGGCTGCAGTACTCACGTCGACCGCGCACCCTGTATGCACCATCCTGTCCCCCTCCTTGGCCCCCTCGATCGCCATGGTGCTCACCCCGAGGCTCATAGGCCATGGCGATATAGCTTGAGCAGGGGAGCTCCAACCATGCGCCGCGATGAGAGCTGGTGAGCTAAGATGTTTGCTGAGGCCCGGGTAGCTGCAGGAGATGAGCCAGGTCACAAATGTATGTGGAGGATAACGCGTCAATTGAGATTTCCGTAGGGTTAATGCCTGCTTTTCCCCCTTCGTCTTGGATAGTTTTGATGCAGATGCAGACAATGATGAGATGAGTATGCTCGCGATTGACTGTCGCGGCAGTATTAGGCGGTGTTTTGCCGCGACGGCGAAGAGGAAGGTCACGTGCATCCAGGCACAGGACAAGACACTGGGCAGGTACGACTACGGAGTAGTACGGAGTACATTGCCTTTGTACTCGGATGTATCTTTTCCCCAAGACAAACCAGTTGAAACCACCGCCAACTGGCAACGCACACCAAACCAACACACCAACTTGGGCTTGTACCATTGAAGCCGCAAGCCACAATCCATGGCATATGCATTGCAACGCCCTTGCCCGGAATTCGAGCTGAGCTGCATCCCATCCCAACCTTTTTATGCCGTTGAGCCATTTCCAATCCATTGCCAAACAAGAGTAAGATACTCGATGCTCTTGCTCGCAAAGAAGCTACTGCAATCATCAGGAGATTGACCAGCGTGCCCCATCATCGTACCAAGTACTCGTCTCGTACTCGTATTGCTGGGCAGGGACGACTTTCACATGCTTCAAGCGCCAAAAGGACCCTGGCAACCCGAGCAAATACTACGTAACTGAAGCTGGTCTCCATCAGACGGACAATGACCGCGACAGGATGGGACGATGGCCGACTGCCAACGCCCGAGCTCCGAGCGGACGAGACTTGGATACAGCAATCATCCAAGCGAGGTATTAATTGATTATACAGGCGGATTATACCTCGATACGACGGCGTACAGCAGTGGCAATGGCCTATCTGGATTGCTCACCATGCCATGCCATGCCATGCCATGCCACCCCGCTGTACGGAGTACCAAGTACTCCGTAGATGCAAGCTGCCTGCACGCTTTTTTTCCCTCTTGGCGTGATGCCGTGTCTCTACTCGTAGAACGTGCGTTGCCTTTGCGTATGGAATTAATCGGTATTATTTCCCATTTTACTTGCAAGTGACCCCGCTAGAAACCGATTTCTTCCTTTTGGTTCTCATTGTTTTGCATTTTGACTCTTAATACGCCTTTTAGCAGGAGCAGTATAAAATACTCTAAACCCAGCCACCAACACCAACACCACCAACACCGAATATCGGGCGGCAGCTACGTAATATACCTGGATTTGCCTCCCCTCACCACCCATTCCGTTCCCCTCCTCCTCCTCTCCTTCCCTTCCCTCTCCCTTCCGTCGCACTCCCTTGACACACCCTCATCTTTATCCCATAGATTCATCCCCTGCTTTCTTTTCCCTTGGAAGCAGCCAGAGTCTGGGGAATCGACCGGGAAAATGAAGGCGTCAACGTCGACGGGCGTCCAGACGACCAATGGCGCCGTCTCGCAGCGCAATCGCAACGACACCACCACCAGCACCACCACCGGCGATGCTGCTACCGGCGAGGCTGCGGCCGTCAAAGATGCCAGTACCAACACCGATGACAAGCGCACCACCAGGCCACGTACAAAATACCGTCACGTCGTGGCCGTCCACTCGGTGACGAGGCCGTCATGCCTCAGCCACGACTCCAACGCGACGCCTAGCTTCCTGGGCTTTCGCAACCTCATGGTCATTGTCCTGGGTGAGTATTCTCGTCCCGATGAACGCCCATCATCTATATACCTGGCGGTAGCTTTGAAGAGGCGTGCTGCTGACTTGGACTTGAACAGTGGTCGGCAACCTGCGCCTCATGATTGAAAACATTCAAAAGTACGGCGTGCTCATCTGTATCCGGTGCCACGAGTACCGCAACCAGGATGTGCTGATGGGCCTGATGCTCTACTTTCTGATCCCGTGTCACCTGTTTGCCGCGTACCTGATTGAGCTGGTGGCGGCGGCGCAGGCCCGGGGATCGCGCAAGCGCTTCAAGGCGGCCGAAGGCGGCGGGCAGGCCGGCCCCTCGGAGGAGGACCGCCGCCGCTTCCACACAACGTGGCTGGTCGTGGCGTGGGCGCACGGGCTCAACGTCACGCTCGCCCTGGCCATCACGACGGTGCTCGTCTACTTCCGCATCTTCCACCCCCTCATCGGCACCCTGACGGAACTCCACGCCATCATCGTCTGGCTCAAGACGGCCTCGTACGCCCTGACGAACCGCGACCTGCGCCACGCCTACCTGCACCCCGTCGGCGGCGAGCGCGAGGCCCTGCCCGACCTGTACAGCCAAACGCCCTACCCGCAGAACATTACCATGAGCAACCTCGTCTACTTCTGGTGGGCCCCCACCCTCGTCTACCAGCCCGTCTACCCGCGCACCGAGCGCGTCCGCTGGCTCTTTGTCGTCAAGCGTCTCGGCGAGGTCTTCTGCCTCAGCGTCTTCATCTGGTTCGCCACCGCCCAGTACGCTACCCCTGTCCTCGTCAACTCCATCGACAAGATCGCCTCCCTCGATCTGCCCTCCATTGTTGAGCGCCTCCTCAAGCTGTCCACCATCTCCCTCGTCATCTGGCTCGCCGGCTTCTTCGCCCTCTTCCAGTCCTTCCTCAACGCCCTCGCTGAGATTCTCCGCTTTGGCGACCGCGCCTTCTACGACGACTGGTGGAACTCGGAGAGCCTTGGCGCCTACTGGCGCTCCTGGAACAAGCCCGTCTACACCTACTTCAAGCGCCACGTCTACATGCCCATGGTCGGCAGGGGCTGGAGTCCCTCCATGGCTAGCTTCTCTGTCTTTCTTCTCTCGGCCTTTCTCCACGAGATTCTCGTCGGTGTTCCTACTCATAACATTATCGGTATGTTCGTTTCTCTTTTCGTTGTGCTCTTTACTCGCATCGTCTTCTACTTCCTGTATTCGCATATATATATATATATATATATATATATATATGTTTGTGTGTGTGTGTGTGTGCGCGCGTATGTGTGGACTAACAGAAAACAGGCGTCGCCTTCTTTGGCATGTTCCTCCAGCTCCCCCTCATTGCCATAACTGCTCCCCTCGAAAAAATGAAGCACGGCGCCGGCGGCCGACTAGTCGGAAACATCATCTTCTGGGTGTCGTTTACCATTTTCGGTCAGCCATTCGCAGCCCTTATGTATTTCTATGCATGGCAGGCCAAGTACGGTAGTGTCGGCAAGGCCATGGCTGCGCGATGACCAATGGGGCTCGGTTTCTCACCTTCTGCCCTTATATAATGTTTGACGAAATGAGTCTCATCTACTCTTATAATTGGAACTATAATATACAGTTGGATTTGCGATGGTATCCTAGTACTATCCTAATAGTAATGACAACCCGGTTTGGTTTGGCTACCTCCCATTACGACTTCCCCTGCTCCTAGTCGCTTGTTCCAGCTCTTGCTAGTTCTCGCATACGATATGCTGGCCATCAAGGCACGAATGGGATCTTGGTGCCCACCTTGCTGCGGTAGTCGATGTAGTCCCGGCCAAAGAACTCGACGAGCCTCCTCTCCTCGGTGCGGATCCTATCGTGGAAGAAGAGCCAGAGAATGCTGGCGTAGGCGGCGAAGCAGAAGGCGTTGCCGAGGACGAGCTGGGTGCCCAGTCCCCAGTAGAAGAAGCCGAAATACGACGGGTGGCGGAGGTGGGCGTAGATTCCCGACGTGACAAGGGTGTGCGACCGCGCCCTGCGCGTCTGCACCTGGTGGTTGAAGCTGGCGCCGGCCTCGAGCATGGCGACGGACCGAACGGCCTGGCCGACGGCGACGAGGACGAGCCCCAGGGCGACGAGCCAGGGGCTGTCGAGCCCCCACCGGGAGCGGTGCGCCGGGAACGCCAGGTCGACGAGCACGCACTCGAACAGGGCCGAGGCGTGCGCCACGGCGTAGGCCGGCCAGTTGGCTGTCAGGAGGAAGCTGTCGATGCTGGCGACGAGGGTGTTGCGGTGCGCCGTCGTCCAGAACTCGAGGAAGTGGAAGGCCGACAGGGCGGCCAGGAAGAAGGGCGCGCGCCACGGGCGCAGCGGCAGCACCCCGCCAGCCTGGTCGGCGCGATCCGAATACGAATCCGATCCGGGCGCCCGCAGCAGCACGGCCACCGCACACCCCACCAGGCTGGCCGAGAAGACGGCCCCGAGGCAGAAGGCGCGCAGGGCGATGCCCGACAGCGACTTGGGTTGGCCGGCAAAGTAAGGGCGCAGTACCTCAATGGCCGTCTCGGATGGGGGCTGCAGCGCCGGTAGGGTGGGGGACAGTGACGACCCTGACCCCGCGGCCGACGATGTCGTGGAGGCTGCGTCGTCTTCCATTTCTACCTGAACCTGATTGTGCCTTTGTGTGTGCGTGCGCGTGTATGTGTATGATAGACAGGGTTTATGTCTCTCCCACAGTCAATCTTTATGGGTTTGCGTGGCTCTTCTGGTGGCGGGGACAGCACGGCTTCGATGGGACCGGGAAGGAAGCTACTAGAAGAAGAAGCTGGGAGGGAGGGAACGAAAGGACAGAGAGGGAGGGTAAAAATGCTTTTTCAAGGGAATGGCAAAGACAGGCTCCGGGGACATTTCTGCGCGTGCTCTCACAAGGCCATCACCCCCTTCCTTGTTCGGTTGGCGGGCTGGCGTCGTTGAGGGAAGAACAATAGCAACTGCTATGGCACTGGCGACATGATTGTTCTCTGGGTCCCCGAAAAGGTCCAGATCTCGAATGTTTTGGGGGAGCTCTCCCATCTGGCGTCGGTCGGGGGTGGGGCATGCATGTTCCGCGCTAATTGACGCTGTAACGAGGTCACTCTTCAGTACTGGATACCCTGCAGGTACAATCACTCTCTCAAGACGACGACATGTAGTAGTTGGATTGATTCATTCTTCTATAACTGTGATCAGATTTGCTCCCTTACTCTGTTATCAGAGAATATACTAAGCTGAGTACTGCTATGGCCCCGGATAGCGCTTGAACCAAGAGTAAGGAGTGTCTGGCATCGGGGCACACCTCCAAACTACCAAGTACATGCCTGCACGATTAAAGTACCTCGACAAAGACATATTACAAGAGACAAAAAGCTGATGGAATGTCTGTGGCATATACTGTTCCCCGGGACCAAATGCTGCCGCCTTCTGGGCTGCTAGCATGTACATGGCTTCATGTACCCGGTCCTGCATACATGCGACCCTCTGCAGGGCACGGCCAGCCAGCGCTAATGGCGTGGACTGGGCGTGTAGAGCTCCGTGTGCAGACTCCATGGCTGTTTCTTGGGACAGAGACGCTGTAATTGACTTCTCCCTGAAGCTACCATTGTTCGAGCGACACCCTGGTCCTCCAAGGTTCCAGCCTTGCCCAGCTTCGACTGTGAGATCAGCCCTTGCTCTTCCTGGCCAGAGTCCGCAGCCGCATGGTCCATCCGGGATGTCGAGGCAATTTTTCCAGCCTCTGTTCCGCGTGCGTGCGGCGTGGGAGGGACTATCTGAGTACATGTAGGTACTAGTACTTTGTCGGTATCGGCCACCGTCTTGTTCGTATCGTTCGCCTTCGTTTCGGGGGCTTCAGAGACCTCCTTGCATCGAGAAGGAGGATATGATGAGGATGAGGAGGGAGACGAAGGCCCAGATGCATGGGATCCACGTATTCATCTCGTAGTAGCCATAATGGTACACGGCGCCGAGTCTGCCAGGACGGACGATGTCGAGTCAGCCACAAAGAGTACAACAACGATGTAGACAAGAAGAAGGGAGAGCAAGGGGAAGACAGCAACTTACACAACACCGACAATACTCCCGGCCAGTAGGGCCTCGAGTCCAGCTATCCCGATGTACACGACGGGCACGGCCCAGAGGTACTTCCACGACGACATCCTCCAGCCGTGGGTGGCCATGGCGATGCACACAGCGGCCAGGTGGAAGAGAGCATAGATGATGATGGTCCACGTCAGGGTGAAGACCCAGACGTCGCGTATGTAGTAGAGCGTGTAGATGCGGTTCTCGGTCCCGTCGTGGAGGGCTTCGATGTTGAGCGACGGGAAGCGCGGCGTCTGGTAGCCCGGCGGGGGCTGATTGGGGAGAGCCATCTGCGAGTCGTCAGTACAGTACAGCAATTGATCCAAGACGGAAGACTGCGGGTCACAGAAGGAGTAAGAAGAGTGCGAACCTACCCCGTCCTCGCGAAAGAGGCGCTGGACCTCCGTTGTCCTGCGTCCTGCACGTTGTCGTCGTGGGTTGGATGAACTTGGTGATGGTTGAAGCTGCAGGTTAAGCTGGGTGGGTCTTAGGCCCAGCGACAGCCAGGTACGGTACGTCACATTTCCGGACCTCGGCACATTCGCGAGATAGTCAAGATACGGAGTAATACAGCGTCCCTCTCCCATCTCGGGCATGATGCCGCCCCCATAATCCATCATCCTCCACGCACATACAACACACACGCACACGCACACAAAAGAGGCCACCCCGCCACAATGCCTGCCGACAGGCTGCTCAACACTGTCCTGCAGTACTATCAGGATGTCCACGACGGCCCGCGGACCGAGCAGGTGATTGGCACGACGACGCACCTCCTGTCGCACCTCTCCAACCCGCTCAACCTCGGCGTCCTCACGTCCCAGCTGCTGACCGCCCGCGCCATCTGGCAGCGGCACGACGGCCTCCGCACCGCCATCCGCATCATCAGCATCTACAACTCGGCCGCCATCCGCGTCCGAAATGACGAGCTCGCCCGCCTGTCTGGCGAGCCCCAGCCCTCGGGCGACGCTGGCGGCGAGCTGCCCAGCGACGAGTGGGTGCGCGCCGTCGTCAAGGGCGCCGACGACCGCTCCCGCCGCTGGCAGCACCTTCTCGTCCTCACGGGCGTCCTGATGGGCATGGAGGGCAGCGAGAGGAGGTCGCTCTCGCGCTCCCTGCGAGGGACCCTCGAGACCGCCGTCGTCACCGCCGCCAACCTCGCCCTCGAGCAGCATACTCTGGACGGCGCCCTGGCCGGTGGTTCCATCGTCCTGGCCCTCAACTTCGCCTTCCCTCTCCTGTCCGACTTCCACCGCTCCCAGATCAACTGCGACGCTCTGTTGCCCCTCGCCGTGGCGTCCCTGACCTCCGGGCCCGAGGGCTTCCGGGACGGGCAGTTCCTCGCCGTCATCGGCCCGGATGTCGCCACTCGCCCTGCACCGGGCGTCGGGCAGGTCCTCGACTGGCCTGCCATCTCCCCCTCGTTCCGCATGCTGCAGGATATGGAATCTCGTCCCCTGATGGGCAACCTGGGCCCGCTGTCCAAGCTGGCGGGCTTCGCGGCGCAGAACGCATCCGACACGCGCGCCGTCGTGGCGGCCCACAGCGCGCTCGTCAACTTCACCCGCAATGTCGTCGGCGCGTGGCAACGCACCGCCCTGAGTGACACGGACCCGGCCCTCGAGAGCGCCCGGCTCAGCCCGGACACCCTGCGGGCGACGTGGCCCGCCCTGTGGCAGACGCTCAAGAAGCTCCTCTTCGCCGTCGTGGCCGTGCTGCAGGCCATCGTTACACGCAGCATGCTCGACGGCAACATGGCCAGCGATGCCGTCGCTCCCCAGATGGCTGCCGCGTCCCTGCACATACTGCGTAATCTGCACTTTATTGCATCGCGCGACAGCAACGCTTCCTTTGAGTCCTACGCCTACGTCTACATGGCCTCTGTCGACGCCATCTCGCGCTTCCCCGCCGCGGCTGAGGCGCTGCTGCACGAGACGCGACCGAGCGAGGCCCCCGCCCTGCGCACCCGCCACGTCCAGCGCACCCTCGATCTCTTCCACCTCAACCTGGCCGAGCACCTACCTCTGACGCTGTCGACGGCCGCCTGTGACGAGCTGGCCATCAAGCCGGCCCTATCCGTCCTGGAGAACGACACCATCGCGGGCAACAACAACGAGCAGGTTGCAACAACGCCCTTTGCTACCGAGGTCTTCGAGTCGGCCCACAGCGCCATCCTCTCCGTCCTCTCGTGTCCCCAGCACAGCTCCCTGACCATCCGCATGGCCCCCTTCTACATTGTCCGTCTCTTCCAGTCGTTCCCGCGCTTCATCTCCCCGCGCCAGTTCCGTCTCGCATTCAAGACAGTCATGCAGATGGTCTCCCCGCCCTTCCCCATCGCCGCCATGGAGCCGCACATGTCCGAGACCATTCTCGAGATGCTCACCGCCCACATGGCCGAGGCCACCACATACCCCCTCCCGCCTGAGAAGGTGGCCGGAAGCAGCGACCCCGCCCTCCAGGCTATCCAGGACGCCATGTCCGAGCAGTCTGCCCTGGCCCTGGCCCTCGTGGACTCCATCCCCTTTCTGCCCCTGCCCCTCGTCGACGAGTGGCTCGCCGTCGCGGCCCACGTCCTCTACGATGTTGCTGACTCGGCCATGCGCGACGCCGTCCGCAGGCGCTTCTGCGAGATGCTCGTCAGTGGGGAGCTCGATGTCGACCGCTCCGCTGTGGGTGTCGCGTGGTGGGGCACGCGTGGTGGGCGTGAGCTTGTCCTCTATGGGCCCGGCCACCCTCCTGGTGTTCCTGGCTTTGCCCCGAGCGGTCCCGTCATGAGCGGTGCCCTTGGCCCCCACGACGACTCCAACTCTAGTCGTCTGTGATGTGGCCCATGCATATGTAAACTAGAAATGAATACATCTTTGATACCCCCTGAAATACAGGCTCTCTAGCTGTTAGTGTACTACGAGCGATGCGAGGCTTAACGACAGGGCTTACCGTGCCTTCGGAGCTGTGCCTCCGGACTGGGAGCACTGCCGGGGGCGGCCCTCGCTTCGCTCGCGTGGCTGCACTATACGACAAAAGCCTTCCTTGGAACTACTAGTACTGCTATTATTAAAGACTACTACTAGTAGGTACCAATACTAGGTACCTAGCTTCCATGGATTCTCCAGCAAAGAGGTTCCAAAAGACCAGGGAGGCAAGTGGTTTCCAACATGTATCGTTTCATCATTCACTATCCGTGTCTAGCGTAGCGTCGTCGTCTGCCGACATACCCCAGCACCCTGCCCACCACTCCCTCAGAACTGCCAGATAGCCTTGCAGATTCTCCTCTTGCGTCGGAAGAGGACAAGAAGCGCCCTACTCCACCTCCTTGTCCACCTTGACGAGGATAACACCCTCCGTGCGCCGCCCCGCCATGTCCAGGAGACGGACGAAGCGGTATCCTTGGCCCAGGCGGTCGAGCCGCACGCAGGCCCACGCAGCCAGGTCATCTTTACCAATTTCATCGTCACGTATGGTGAAGCGGACAAACGTGAGCTCCTCGATTAGCCCAGACGTCTCCTTGAACTCGAGCAACTCGCTTCCGAGGTCAACGTCGGTGCCTTTATGCGTGTGCGTCCTGATCTTAATATCACCCTCGCGCTCATGACCGCCATTGTGGATGCGCTCGCCGCGGTAGCTCTCAGAGCCGTCAACGTGAAGCTCAACCTTGATATAAGGATTGAAGCTCTTGTCCGACTTGTCGCCAGGAGGGATGGGGATGGATTGGGCGGCAAGGAAGGTGAAGCCCAGCCTGACCGTCTTGCAGCTGACCGGCTCTGCCGTAGGATGCCCTGGCAGGTCAGGGTGGAAACCTTTTGTCACTGTGTCAGTATGTGAAGTTGCGGATATCGACAGGAAGGAAATGGTTCGTACCTGGCGGCTTGAGGATGTATCCGTCTGTCCCAGAGAACATGCCCTCGTTGAGCATGACGCCCTCGTCGGTCTGCTGCCAGTTGAGGGCGACGATTTGAGTGCCGGCACCCCAGAATGGAGCAGGATTGAGGTTGGACGAGCCGATGCGTAGACCTGAGGGGTACGCACGCATCAGGTACTTCTTGTTGTGCTCCCAGAGCTCAGCAGGGTTTTTGGTATGGTGTTCCAGCCACTTCTTCTCGTTCAGGGAGTAGATGTGAGTAGGCAGAGAGTTCTCCGGCTGGTCAAACGACTTGAACGAAACACCTCGGCAATAAAATCCCATGCGGCTTAGATCTTGGATAATCTTTGACGCCTTCTTCTTCTTCTTGGGCTTCCCTGACTCATCAAGCGGTGCCTGGGCAGCGTCTTCCTCCTCGTCGGCACTATCGATCTCGTCAGGAGACGAGCCTGGTGGCGCGTACTTAACCTTTACCAGGATCTTGTTTTTCAGCTTCTCCAGGTTCGGGAGCTCCGTAGGATCGGCCTCCGGCTCAGGAACAAGGTAGTCGGCCCAGGCCTCCTTCATGATCTCGACCATGCAGCCCTGCTGCTGCGGGTTGCAGTGCACCTCAAGACTGACAATGACTGGCAAGTCCGAGACTGTAAATGCGCTTTTGGCGATGGCCTCACAGACCTCCCGGAAGGTAATTTCTTTGGTGAGCGTATATCCATGGAGAACCCGTGGCTCGACAACGCCCACCTCAGGCTGAGGTTCCTCTTCCAGTTCCCCTTCGACAACCTCCGGTGTTAACTTGTCCTTGCTGTCGGCCGAGTCGGGGGAGGCATCCGACGACTGAAGGTTTCCCGCAGCATCTCGCCTCTTTGCAATACTCGTCTTGTCGAGCCTTGAGGTCAGAGAGTTTGGAAGTCTGTTCCTGATGCTGGTGAACCTGCTTAGGCGGTTCGTCATCTTTCTTTGCAGTGGGTGGGGGAGCGAAGAGTCCTGGGCACTGGACGACGGCGAGGCCTCCCCGCCGTCACTACTAGATGACGAGTCGCTATCCTCGCCATCCCATACGTCAATCTCGACGCAGCGACACCCCCGGAGGAGCACATTGGTGTAGCTGTCGGTAGTGCTGTCGCTCGACAGCTGGTTACCCGAGAGGTACGTGTTGTGGCTGGAGCTGATGAAGTAGCTGGACAGAGGCCAGGAAAGATCAATGGGCTGCGGCTCGGCGATGAATGTGCCGTGAGACGACGTCATATAGTGCAGAAAGGCATTGAAGTCGATCTCGTCGTGGTCGAGGAGGCCTCCTACAACGGGTGGTGAATCAGGGGCAGTGGGCTTCGCATAGCGCTGGGTGTCGTGTATAAAGGTCTGCACCTCCTCCCTGCCCCATTTGCCATCGGCTCTGGCGTGCGATTGATAGATGCGGCGGAGATGGGGTATCATGTGGTCGCTTAGAGTGTCAATGGTAGCCCTGCTCGACTCGCCGGCGCCGCCCCCGGCCTGATGAGTGGGGTTTGTGTCGGTCATTGTCACGACCGTGCCAGCCTCCGAGAGAGGGCGTAGGTCACGAAGGTCCAAGGTGTGTAAGAGATGCAATAAGAGAATAGGGCGATGGAGAGCAAAAAAAAAAAGGGAGACGAGGGAGAATGGAGCTTGGCACGAGAAGAAAGAAGTCGTTGGAGAGCTCCCCGCCAAAAAGGTGGGAAAGAGCGTCGTCGCTAATATGGATGGCACTTGCCCCGTTTTCTCCTGCCCAGACGCAGCAGTTTCACCACCAAAAAGCCGTCTACGGGATATGCGTACAAGCGGAAAGTTGGTAGAGAAACACCAATGACGCGGGTCTAGATCTGCACTTTTAGATTCACTGCCATAGTCCATCCGGGGACTACCAGGGAATCAGGCTAGCTACCATTTCTCCAACTGGTCGGTGTACATTATCCCCTCCCCCCCGCCGCGATTACAGTGCATCATACTCTGTGCACGACTCGACCGCCCCTCGTCGCTCGATACCGCTGCACCATTCAGCTGCCCCACCATCGTCGCGCTGTGCGTGGCAGCTACGTAATGCGTCGTAGAACATATTGTGAACGTTTATTCGTACCAATCCAGCTGCAGCTTGACGTCGGAGGCCGCACGCGCATTAACTAGAATTAGAGTTGTCCACCAACGCCATGCCAGGCGAGCCACGCATGCAGCGAATCATCAGCCACGCGGTGGCGGGCACGCGGTGATGGGGGCATGCGACCGACTCAACGCCTTTAACGTTGCCCGGTCCTCGTTTTGAGGAACTCATCCAAGTCCACATGTATTCGCATCCCCTTGGATGACATGGTGTTGTACATGGCGCGCAAATCCTCTGTCGTCATACCACCGGCCAGCGTCCCAAACGCCTCCATCATGACCGCCTTGGACCAGGGGCAGTGGTTGAGCGCTCGATAAAACACATCCTTGGCTCTGGGCCGCATGTGCGTGTTGCAGAAGCGAATGTACGACGTCCAGACCTGCGTGTCAAATCTGCACGCGTCGCTTTTCACGGCCTGGTCAAACGCCGCCTTGGTCGTATTGGCGTTGCCCCGGTTTAGCTCGTGTTCAATTGAGAAGAGGCGGCCGCTCACGCAGTCGTGAGCGGGGACGAGGACCTTGTCGTGTAGCAGGATGCGTGTCTCGTCCACGACCCGGAGACTTGAATCCGACCACTCTAGGAGCGAGAGGAGTATTGTGTTTTGGGGGAACTGCTTGAGAAACTTGGTGAGCTGCTCCCTGATATAGGCTCTCCGGGATGGTCTGTGACAGTCAGCGTCTGCGTAGCTGTCTCTCGGGCAAGACTCGTATAAACGACTTACCCTCTAGTTGCGTTGAGGTAAAGCAGCCGCGCTGCGAACTGGAGCAAGCCCTCGTGGGCCAGGGAACCCTCGCCATTGTAAAATTTCAGCTCATGGCATGACTTGTCGATACTGTCCATGGCGGCAGTGATGTTTCCTTGTGACGCAGAAATCGGCTCCGTGCAGCCATCTGCCGTCAGATAGGCGAGCAGGGCTAGACACTCGGCATGAGTCTGAAGAGCACCCTCTTTTTCCGGTGCTGCTTCTCCCGCAGGAGAGGAGAACACATGCTGTGCTTTGAGTATCTGGGACCCCGTCACCTGGCATCCATCATCCGTAGATCGGCGTAAGGGCTCGTCCACAGAGGAACATAGGCGCTTGATAGCCAGGTGCTTGTGTCCAGCCTCGAGCTCTATCCATGCCAACGACCGCCAGAGCAGGAGGTTAGAGCCGGGATTCTCGCCCTGTAATTAAGACAGTCAAGTCAGTATTGTGCAAATTCCAGTTCCATCCAAATTTGATACGTACCTTGTTGATATCAGCCGCCGAGCCTAAAACCTTAACGGCGACATCCCTGTTCCCCTGGGCATATTCGGCTATGGCATAGGCATTGTACAGTCCCAGGTTGGTGGGGTACTGTTTCAGCAGTGTCCTGGCCACCTTCTTGATGCCGGACGACGTGTTGAGCGAACTCAGTGCGAGATGGTAGACTGTAAGATCCTCCACGCGGGCGTCCAGAACAAGCCGCCGGGAAACACTGCATACCCATTCGAGATCGACTGTCTGGGACTGCGCAGCAGAGCCCAAGTACCTGAACCAGTCTTGGTTTCGGAACAGGATGTCGGAAACGCCTGTGGCATGGAAGCCGAGCGGGGAGAACGTCGGCCCTCGTCGGCTGTCTTCGCCGAGGCTGTCCTCCGCGTGCCCCCATGAGCCCTCTGTTGCGAGTGCGCCCCTGGCACCTGTCAAGAATTGATCTTCCCATGCCGTCTCGGTCCAATCATTTGACCGGGAGTAGGGTGGGAGTCCACAGAACAGGAGAAAGGCATCTATGAGTTGGCTTCTGACACGCTCCAGAATGACATCAGGAATGACGAATAGTAGAGGTTCGATGTCGGCAAACATGACAACCCTGAAGGGGTCGTCCTCTGTCCCCTCGTCCATGGTCCGCGCTGGTAGTCGAGCTGTTGTTGCCTGGTCCATCTCAATAGTTGCCCAAGTTTTGTATGCATCTTTATGTTCCGTCGCTGTTTTTGACGTGTACTGCACTGGGTCCGGGGGGCTTCCATCCAAACCAGACTCCACAAAGTGCCCCCATCCAAGGGCATCCGGCTCACCTATCCGGGGCACCTCGCTCTCCCAAAAATCCTGGAAAGACGTCATGGAATACTCGTTGCGAGGTTTAAAGAAGGTGAGCTCCAGTAGTGCCTGCCAGGACGCCACTGCCAGCTCCTTGTAGCCAGCGTCGTGGATAAAGCGGGTGGCCCTCAGAAACACATAGATAGCTTCTGAGAAATCATTCTGCCGAGGCTCGTGTTCGGACTTGGATCGGGTTGCAGCTGTACCGAGTCTAGACATGAGCATGTCCTTGACATTGTCATACCCGAAAGAGGATATGTCGGACATGCAAAAGTCCAGATGCGTCTTCCACAGAAGGAAATTATGCTCCTCATCCCCCTGAACCTCGGACCACCTCTTCGCCGCAGTCTTGGGATTCCACACCTTCCCGCCCTCGCGCATCAGGTAGTTGAGCACGCGACTCCTTTCCCTGGGGGCCGAGGCGTGCGGTAGAGCAGACTCCAGCATGGAGACTTTGATCTCGGAATAGCTATGTGCTTCATTCTCGACATTTGTGTGGTCTAGACGCTCACCAGACCATAACAACACGTCCTGGTGGTCTACAAGGTCCATCCAGGCATCTATGTCCTCTGGATGGTCCTTGACCCGACGGCTTAGCTGTATAGAGCGCCACTTGATGGGGTTGCTCTGGTCCAGGGGAATATCCTCGTCATTTTCAGACCCAGATTCCTCGCTGGACTCGCTATCCACAAAGGGGCGCGCTTTTGCCTTGCCTTCTATGGAGCGATAGTTGGGCTGTGTCTCGTCATTGTCAGAGGAGTCGGGCTCGCTCTTTCGATGGCCCTCGCCAGTCTTGGAGCCTGAAAGAGACAGGAAGCCTTCTTGTTCTTCTTCCTCTGTCAAAGTTGCCGTACGTCGGGGGCGCAAGTCGATAGTGGCCTGCTGCCTGACCCGTAGCCTTTTGGCCCTCAGGCCGTCCTTCTCCCCGAACAAACCCGATCCTTCGCCCGGCATACGAAGGCTGAACTGGTCCCGGGGTCCGTCGCGATGTATAATCAGACGACCCGGTGTTCCGAGAACCTCACCTCTGCCGTAGCGGCGATACGCGGGGATCTTGGAGCGCTCGATGCCGCCATACTTGACGATGAGCGGGTCGCCCTTTTTGTCGATGAAGAAGATGTCGGATGCCTTCAACTGCTCCTTCCCAGAGCTGGCCGAGTCACCACGACGGGAGTTTGAGTCTCGACGATCCTCTGTCCTGCGTCGGGGGCTGCGGCTGCGAGAGCGAGACCTTGGCCGGTTCTCTCCGCGATGGTGGTGGTGGTGTCGACGGCGTTTTGAGTGGTGGTCATCGTCGCGTTCCCTCTCTGAGCGATGGCGCTTACTCCTGTCATCTCGACCTTCCCTCCTCCTGTCGTCACTGGACTTGTCTTTGACCTCCCTGGACTCCTTGCTCTTGAATGACGAAAATTTGGGAGCTGATGGGCCATGATTCTTGTCCCCCGTCGAGGACCCCTTGGATTTGAATGAGGAGAATTTGGGGACTGTCAGTTTGACGTCGTCCTTCTCCTTGCCTGACATGGCTACCTCGTGATGCTTGGGTGCGCCCGGGCTACCATTATATCGGATGGTGGGTGAGATGCCGGGGTTGATGCGCTGCTATGATGAGCATCAGCAGCTTCGTATACAGGTATCGCTGTCGTGAGATTGAAGGAAGTATCCTGGCCACAGTGCGAATGTCGCGCCCGCGCATGCCATTTCTGCAACCTCAGACGCCAGTGGCCACTGTAAAACGACAGCTACAGTACAGTGTTTACATTCGCCCATGTATACTGTGTGTTCTCGTCAGTACGAGCTAAACAAACGATAAGACATAACTAGAAACACAAGCACTTACTTCCCCATAAGAAGCATTGACATAGAAACGCCCGTAGAATCACCGTGATATTCCATTGCATTATCATTCAATATTGGACTGCATTGATGTCATATACATGCCATACATTGCCCAATTGCATGCCCCTCAACGCGACAAGCCTGTCAGCACCGTACGACTGCGGGCTTTAGCGCTTACGGCAAGCTCCAGTTCCCAACTTCCGCTGGATATCACAGCATCGCGATTTCAACTATTAATACCAACAACCCGGCACACCCGCCAATCTCTCCCAATGGAAGCAACAACCATAGCTGGAATCCTCTTCGCCTGCCTCGCTATCCTCATCCCGCTATTCACCATGGGTTTCTTCAGCAGCAACAAGATGCCCGTTGACGGCAAGGTAAAGCTTCTCCCCCCCACCTCCATCTTGAGCTCCGAGCTGACCTGCTGGCGCAGACCGTCCTCCTCACTGGCGGCTCCGAGGGCATGGGCCTGTCCGTTGCGAAGCAGCTCTCTGCAAAGGGCGCCAACGTGGTCATTGTGTCCCGCAGCGTCCACAAGCTTCAAGCAGCCATCGAGGAAGTTAAGGTACGTCCCTCCCCCTCCCCCTCCCCTGCAACCTGTTTCCCCGCTGACCTGCTCGCGCACACACGCAGGCCGCCGCACGCAACCCCGAAACCCAGCGATTCCGCTACATATCCGCCGATGTGTCTGTCCCCTCGTACGCAGGACCCGTGATAGCCGAAGTGAAGGAGTGGAATGGCGGGCAGCCCCCGGACATTGTGTGGTGCGTGGCCGGCATGGCGGCGCCCGAGCTCTTCACCGACATGGATATGGCGTCTATGCGCCGGCAGATGGACATCAACTACTTTGGCACGGCCGAGATGTGCCACGCCACACTGCGCGAGTGGTTCGCCCCGGGGGAGAAACCCGCCGCGCCGCGCCACCTGATCATGACATCGAGCGTCGTGGTCTTTATCCCCCTCCCCGGATACATGCCCTACTTGCCGTCCAAGTTTGCCCTGCGCGGGCTGGCCGAGGGCCTCAGCAACGAGACCCTGCTGTACCCGGAGCAGAACGTCGATGTCCACCTCGTCTGCCCGGGCACCATCCTGTCGCCCGGGTTCGAGAAGGAGGAGCTCACCAAGCCCGAAATCACCAGGCTGCTTGAGGCTTCGGACCCGAAGGAGACGCCCGACCAGGTGGCCGCCAGCTCCATCCGCGGCCTCGAAAGGGGAGACTTTCTCGTCACCGTCAATTTTCTTGGTTGGGTCCTGCGTGTCGGCAACCAGGGGGGCGCGAAGCGCAACGGTACTGGCATCTTCGACTCCATTTTCGCCTGCCTCATGGCCTTCCTCATCTGGCCCATTGCACAGTTCTTTATTCACGGAGACATCAAGAAATTCGCAAAGAACAACGGACACCCGTCGACCCAGAAGAAGGCCTAAGGCCATAATACTGCTAGCAAAAATAATATAATACCCCTCGTGCTTTTTGTTATGTCTATGTACATGATCCGTGGTAAATAACGCCTTCAAAATGATGCATGCTTTGTCTCCTCGCAGATGTGGTACTATACACCACTCCACTTTCCAAACTTGCTGTACCTCTTAAACATCTCCCGCAGGATCGCCCTGCCGCTCGCATCCATGGCGTCGTTGAGGATCTTCCTGCCCTCTGATGTCGTAATGTCAAAGATGGCGTTCACAGCTGGCTCGAGGGCTTCGCGTACGCCTCGCGACACATCCGTCTCGAGCTGCAGCTTAACGTACTGCATCATGACGAGGTACATGTGGCGCCCCGCGGAGCGCTTGGCCGCGTCCGTGGCCGAATCGAGCGAGCTGTGCTGGATGGAGCGCGAGACAGCTCCCGCCGTCGGCTCGCACACAAGGGTGATGAGTCGCCCGTACGCGCTGGCCTTGGACTCCTGGCCCAGTCCGTCGTCTCCGGGCTGGCTTTCGCGCTGTTCCTTGATCAGGTTGCGCAGAAGGGGTTGCAAGGTCGCCAGGAGGATGTGATAGTGGCCCTCCAATCTGACCCTGTGCTTCTTAACGATCACCTCGACGAGCTTGCACAGCCAGATGAACGGGGCGCGTGCCCCTCCTGACGAGTTCTTGCGGGAGCACAATGTCGCAATCGAATCGAGCAGGTTCTCAATGTTCCACTGGCTGAGTGCATGTGCCTTCTTCTCCAGAAGTGTGTAGAGGATACGGCAGATGTGGATCGAATTGGGCGTCGACGTCGTCAACACGAGGGCGCGGGTCATCTCGCTGCAGGCCGCTGACAGAGTGAAGTCTCCCCCAACAATATCAATTGGAGCTGTTGAATCTGTGTGGAATGTTAGCAAATTTTCATTGAGACAATAGAGACAGAAAAAAAGGACTTACTGATCAAGTGGTCGACAACACACCCGACGGCAACCAATTGACCATCTGTGCCATATGCTCCGTGGTACTCTTTGATCAAGACCTCGAGGTACCGCGTCATCAAGGCACCGTTCGAGGAGCTCACAACAGCCTCGATATACTCCTTCAGGTGACGTTCGCGCGATTTGCCTTGGAAGTCTTTCAGGTTGGGGAACGAGCCCTGTCGAGGATTATCGAGTTTCTGCGACAGGTGTCTTTGCAGGAATGTCTGGATCTTCCATCCTCGGATGTACCCGCTCTGCATTGCCTCCAGGCTGCGCTTCTCCAGCTTCTGGAGCTCGGAAGATCCCAGTTCCTGTAGGCCCTCGAGCTTGAGCGGCAGACTAGAGGCGTCTACAGTAGCGGACAGTCGGAGGTTGGCTTCGGCGGTCGGCTTCGACATGAGTTTCTTGTCGCCCGCCCAGTCTTGAATGACAGCTACAATGAGGCTCTCCAGGGCGACACGCGCCTCAAGGCACAGAGAAGCGAGAGGCTTGTGAGTCTGGGCGCTTGGCGACTTGACGACTTCGGTGAGCAACTCCTTCAGAAGCGTCAAGTGCAACGGTGCGACAGACCGGGAGTCGACGTTTTTGGACTTGCTGTAGCGGGCCACGAATTTCGCAGCCTCATCAAAGTAGGATACACTGCGCTCTTCCATGTGGTGGGCCATCTGTTTGATTGTGGCACATGCCAGAATCGAGTAGCGGCCAATGAGCTCTTCCAGGACGTCGTCGTCACCCGACAGAACATTAGAGCAATTGGATACCGCATCTGCAATACCGACAAGCTGGCCAAAGTTGAGTTCCGTGTAGAAGGTAGGTCGGGTCAGAAGCTTGGCCGCGAAGCTGAGAATCAACCTCCACCCTTCAAGGGACATCTTGTTTGACTTTTTCGACGAGAAGTCCCCAAGTAGCGTATCCATGATGCGTTCTCGCTGGGGACGCGTGATGGCATCCAGAGGGAGTCGCGAAAGTAGCCGAATCCACAATTGGCCGTGCTCTCCAGGCCACTGTTTCTTGGTCTTGGACGCAGCGAGAGCATCAATGGCACGAGTGACAATCTCATCGGCCAGCTTCGCCTTGTTCATGCAGTGCTCGTTGTCTAGCAGGCTGCTCCAGACAAGTTCTAGTCTCTGGGGGGTTGCCTCTGCGTCGGATACCACCTCCTGAACTGTCGGGAGAATCTGCGCCTTCTTCTCAAAATAGAGGCGGTTCAGTCGGGTTGATCCACGCATGTACCATGCCAGGTACTGCTGGAAGGCTGAATCCTTGTCGAATGATTGCTCAATATTGCTTTCCAAGAAGGATGATAGCTTGTGGTCGGGTATTCCTGCCGAAACGATTTCCTGGGCAAGCCGGGCGGTAAACTTCTCAACAAGATCCGCAGCTTCAGTCACCTGGTCTCCATCGGGGGTAGACGATACCCATATGCGTGTGCAGCACTTGAACGCTTCATACGTCTCAGACGACTTGACAGAAGTCTTCTTGAGTATTTTCGAGAGCGTATCCTTGACTGCAATCCAAATTTCTCCCCTCGCCGAAGCCGGTGCCCAAGCAAAAGTCCTCGCCACGACCCTCCACTTCAGAGCTGTCGTGTCAGAGGACGACTTGCTAACCTTAAGGATGAGCCCTGACAGCTTCGCGTAGGCGGCATCTTTGAACTCGTTGCTGGTCAACCCGCAACTGATACCGTTCAACCAGAGGCAAAGCGTCTTGGGTCCAACCTCCTGTGTCTCTGCCCAGTCGAGTATATCCATCAACTGCCGTGTCGACAATTCTTTCTCAACTGACAGCTCAGACAGACCTGCGGGGCCGGTCTCTTGCCCCACGAGAGTCCAGTGGGAGGCTGACTTTGACTTGCTTCCCTCAATCTCTGAAAGCTGCTGGAACCACAAGCGCAGGAAGGCCGGGAACTCGCGGGCGGCATGGAATCCTCTCATAATGGCTGAGACCACATCTGGAAGTGCTTCCTGGATCTGGCTCGATTCTCCGACGCGGAGACTGCGGGTGCAGACTTCCTTCAGAAGCCTTGCGCCATCCTCGCCTCCGTGAAAGACGTCTGGATCGCATTGAGCCAAATTGGCCACCAGATCCCAGTCCGTCTCATCATCGTGGAGCGCATAACGCTTGCAGACTGAGCGGAGGTGACCGGTGTCCACGGGCATAGCCAGCTGTCGGCACTTTTGCAAAATCGTCCTCATGATGGTGCTGCGGTCTTGACGCCCCTCTATGGACGAGTCTATAACCTCGAACACCCGTTTCATCCATTCAGAGTTGCCTTTCCGCACACCTCGAAGAACCAGGGCCTCGGTCGCCGTAGAAGCGAGCGCGTAGATTACCGGAGCAGCTACAGCGAGGTGCTTCTCTGATTCACCCAGGGCCGTAACAATGGCCTTGTCATTTTGGCGGTTAAGGAATATGGATCGCGACGGCAGAATGAGAGTGCGGTGCAGAAAGCTTTGTAGATCCGTGTGCCATCGGGTTGCCAGGGACTTTCGCGCCGCCAAATTCCCATCTCCTTTGCCAACTTCCTCAATGTCGCCCAGAACCACTGCCGCCGGGGCGAAAATGTGCTGCGCAACCTCATGCACGTCATCATCGCCTTGGAGATGCAGACCCCATGTAAGGGAGAGGATCTCAATCCAGTCTTCACAACCCCCCATATGATCCGTGTCCTCGGTCGTCAGAACGGTGTGGCACATGTTGAGCAAGGCAGCGACAATGACTGTCGCCTCGCTCGCCGGAGCACCGAATAGCGACTTGAGGTGCTCGGCACCGATTCTGTCGTGGGCAGAGATATTTGTCATGTCCTCCGTCCGGCGAATCAAGCATGACAAGGCTTGGAACACCGCCTTGATTCCTTCCACGCGCCCCTCGGCAGATTTCAGGTCGTCTAGAGAAAACCCGGTCTGTGCTCGCTTTCGTTTCAATGCCGCTCGTGTGTATGACTCAGATACCGGTGCAGAGAAATCCTTTAGGGATTGTTGAAGCACGGCGATGAATCTTCGATCGGCGAGAGATTTGGCCAGGGAAAAGAGTGGGATCCTCTGGAAGACGCAGGCCAGAAGCCTCCAGGTCAGCGGGTATCGTCGCAGCGTCTCGGCAGCCGGGGTGGTCCCGTTCATGGACTTGAGAAGCCATCGTAGGCTGCTCTCTTCAGCCGCGTGAAACTGGCCATCGGCCGACGCAGTCAGGCAAGTCCACAGGCGGTTGAGATTTGCGCCATCCTCGCCCGGTCCGTTTTGGTCGAGACCTCGGACGGTCTTGATGAGATCCTCGTCGGCCTGGGAGAGATAAGTCAAGTCAGCAATTGCAAATGGGTATCCAAGGAACCAAGTTGCGCAACATACCATGTCCTCTTATCCTTAGGACAACAAGGCCATAGACTTGAGCAAAAGTGTACAAGTCCAGAATGAAGATTCCCTGCGATGGTCGTCGCACTCCCCGCGAAGCGCCACTAGAGAAGCTGCCAAAAATTCTGGATTCTGCCATCCACGCTAACCCACATTCGGCGCACATGCTCTCCACCGCTTTCGGGCCCGGCTCTCATTTCGCCGAGTCATTCTCGCGCATCTCGACATCATCCGAATGCCTGTCCCCAGAAGCTCTCTGTAGCTCCGTCCGCCCTATTTCGCCCTTCCCCGAACCCAATTGCTCCCAAATAGGTGAGGAGACACTCGAACTGGAAGCCAATTTCGAAGACGATCTTATTTCTGACCATTGTGATTTCGCGCAGCACACGCCCGCCATGGCCGATTCCGCCGTCACCCGCCAGCCGCAGCCCAGCGCCATTTCCAGGCCTGTGAGCGAGTCGCTCCTCAACGAGAAGGTGAGGATACTTTTCCCCACGCCCGTTTCTGCCGCAGATCTCCTCCCGAGAAGAAGAAGAGGCTCTGGAAGAAGCCCAGGAAGAAGAAGAAGAAGTTATGGGTATGCTGACATCGCATTGTGATCCATCTAGTGGGACCACTGCCTCTCCAACCTCATCGTCAAGTCCTCCCTCGGTCTCGGATTCGGCGTCGTCTTCTCCGTCCTCCTCTTCAAGCGCCGCGCCTGGCCCGTTTTCCTCGGGACCGGCTTTGGCGCCGGCCGCGCCTACGAGGAGTGCAACTACGACCTCAAGCAGGCTGCCCGCGCCTTCAAGAAGGCATGATTCCGTCTTTCCAAACATTGAAAACTACGAGCATAGGAGGAGACCCGGGTCTGCGCTGCGTCGAGACCTAGCTGTCTGTTGTGCGTATGTCCATACATAACGCGACATGCATCAAGGGGGGGTCTAGAAGAGGAGGAGGGAAGGAGTGGTCAGCTGGCATGTGCAGTGTGCCGCTTTCAATGCCACGATCATTGGGGGCGGCTGTACAATCTCGATACGGATACAAATAGACATGTGTACTACAATATCTCGCCGGCCCTGTTCTGCTTAACGATCTTCGTCAATAACAACTGTATTTCTCTTTGTCTTGAACAACATGGCGAGCCAAACGCTTGATGGCAAATGCTGAGACGGGCCTCCTTCCTTGCCTTGGGCACGCGAGGTAATATCGTCCTCACACGCGATGCTCTCCCGTCGATGGGGCTTGGCAGCGACAATCGGGATACGATTTTAAAGACACTGGGCGTACGCAAGCCGACGCAACGGTCCTATTCCCAGGACAATGGCGCCCGACATACAGGATATTTACGACAGAGTCCTCGCCATGCATCAAGACAGCATTCACGTCTACGAAGAGATAGCAAAGGGTCGCCATCAGGTAAAATGTCGGAAACTCCACCAAGGATCGGTGAGAAAAGGGTTGCCATCCCCTCGAAAATGATATGAAATCATATGAATGGTAGAGAAATCCGTTGTTCTAGCACGCAAATATGACCGCTAGCAAGTTGGCGATTCGCTAACGGTTGATTAATCGTGCAAATTTATGAATGTGTGAAGAAGAAAGGAGGAAAGAAAAAATCCCAGAGCGAATGGCCGCCGAGGTAATGGCAAGAATCGGGAACCCACCCGCGGGTAAGTACTCACGTGACTCTGCGCCAGAGGTACCCGTCTTAACTAATTTTTTTTCTCCCACTGTTTCTCGCGGTTCTTTTCTTCCTCTCAACAACCAACAAACAATGTCAGGTTTACCAATCTTCGTCACAAGCACACGACTTCTTCTTCGCCTTGTCGAGGAGTCTACTGTTCAGTCACACGATGGCCATGACATTCAGTGCTTGCCATTGTCCGGGTACCCATCTATCCGTCGATGAAAGCATGGCAGCACTGAAACGGTAAGTCGCTCTCTGGGCAGGCCTTGCAAGGTCTGCCCGTGTGATGTCCGTAGTTTTACATGCAACATTGCTTTCTTCCGAGAAGCAAGAACCCCACGATTTGCCTACACCTTGCGCTTTCCAATGCGCAGGCGTGTCAACTTTTTATATCGTTCGAGTGGGAGAACAACCCAACGGTCTAGACAACCAGTCCGCTCCACCCTGATTCCGCTGGATATAGTGCGCGTATCAGGACTAAAAACGGACAGACATCTCACCTGTCTCATGTCTTTTTGCTGTATGTGATGTGCATCATAAGTCAAAGCCATAACAGACGTGGCCCTCATGTCTCCATGTATCATCTGTCAAGTTACTGTCAGCTTTGTTAGCCACCGCGCGTCATGCAACGCAGAGTGCACAAGGGACACGGACACAATGATGAACTGGAGGTTTTGAGATGGAATATCAAATGGTGTTCAAGTAGACGTGGTGGATCTTTCTGCTCGTCGTGTCTAGAATAACTCTGATGAACCTGCTCAGGACGTATATATATGTCCATATGTCCATACCCGGGTGTCAACAGGCTCCGTGATGGCCACGGATCTACTAATCCGCTCCAGATAAGGGCTATATCAAAGGCCAGACAGGAAATATATAAACAAGAAAAGGGGAGTGAAAACACAAATAACATTCATGGAGACTCCAAGTTCCAGGGGCGCTGTCGGCAACCTGGTCGCTGCCGACGGGGCATCAAGCTCTCTCTCTCTCTCTCTCTCTTTCTCGGTCTCTGTCTCTGTCTCTGTCTCTGTCTCTGTCTTTCGCCCTTCAAACCCGGTTGATCCCATGTAGAACAAAAAAACACACAATAAAGAATGGTAAAACATTATGGTCATTAAAAAGAAAAAAAGGAGGTTACCGCCTGCTAAGAAAGACACGGTTCTGAGAAAAGAAAAAGTCATAACAAAGGGTGGAGGGGGGCGTATGCGTCTTAGCGGAAGCGGGAGTGGGTACGGTCCCGGATTTGCATGTCGGTAGAGACGTAGAGCTGGTCGAGGTAGTCCATGGCCGGGGCGTCCTTGAGGATCTTGGCGACCTGGATTCCGGCCGAGATGAGCTGCAGGATGTTGCGGTCGTCTTTGAGGGGCCTGCTCTGGTGCTTGGAGGCGTGCTTCATTTCCAGCGAGCTCTCGAGGATGGTGACAAACTGCTTGATCTGCCCGTTGTAAAGGACGTGGGCGGGGATGCGGCGCTTGGTGGCCAGCCTCTTGAGGAGGTACACCCACTCGGTCCACTCGCGGTCACGGGCGCACTCGACAGGCCTCATGTCCTGGGTGAGGGGGATAGGGAATTGATACTTGGCGACGAAGTCAAAGGCGCACTGGGAGAGGCGGTCGTTAACCCGGCTGAGGATGTGGTCCTGCTCCTGGACGTGCAGGTTGGTGGGCAGGTGAGGCAGGTCCCTCTCCTGCATGGCGATAACGCTGGGCGGCGGCCGCTGCAAAAACTGGTGCGGGCCATCAAACTCGTCCCGGTTGGAAGGCCGCCTCTGGGATCGACGTCGGTTGCTGCTGCCGCTGGTGCTGGTACTGTTGTTGTTGTGGTGGTGGTTGCTGCCGCCGCTACTGCTCTTCTTGGCGTTGCCGCTGCTGCTGCCTGTAATGGTGTTGTCGAGGGAGTAATCCGATAGGTTCGGGGAAGTGATTATGTCCTCCACGGAATCCGCCGACGAGTACCGGCCTCGGGGGTCTCTCGCCTGCGATGAGCTGGAGTTGGTGTTGCTGCTGTACGAGTACACCCCATAGGACGATGGGCCTGGGGTGCCGCCGTACTGAGGAGCCGGAGATGGCAATCCGGAGTAGTGTACGCCACCGGGCTGTGGGAAGCCCGAGTCTAGTCGCGGCACAGCCGAGCTTGGGGTCAGGGGCACGCCGCCTCCGCCGCCTCCGCCGCCAGATAGATAGGCATTACTCGAGTAGCTTGCGCTAGAAAACGGTTGGATCAGCAACACGGTCCCGGCTTATTCTCTTGTCCCGACCTCCTGACGATGGGATGAGATGAGATGAGGGAGGGAGGGAGGGAGGACACGAGATGGGGTAGAGGGGTGGACATCGAGAGGCATCGAGGGGCATCGAGGGGCATGATGAGACTCACCTTGGATTAGTGTATAGAGTATTCTCGAACCCGCCTCTATGTGTGGTCCCGTTGAATGCGTCGATAAAGGAGCTAGCGTGGGGTCAGCATCACCACTGACTGGAGTTGACTGGAGTATCATCAGCGATCGTGAGACCACCATACCTGCGGTTCGAGTCCCATGGACCTCCCCTGCTAGCCATAACCCCGCTGACAGGGATTTGCTGCGACATGTCTGCTGAGAAAACGATGCGACAAGAAGAGAATTGGAACGCGTAAAGAAGGGCTCGCCAAGAGGTCCGGTCAAAGGTCCGGTCGGTCAAAGGGGTCCGGTCAACAAAGGGTCCGGTAAGAGGAGTCCGGGTCTGGGGAAATAAAAAGAGCGACTGTTTTTTTCCAGGAAGGGGCAGTTAGATATGGGGCAATATCCAGAGTTAAAAAACGTTTCTATGTCTTTGATCACACAAGCCCGAGACAAGACAAGGCATCTGCTGTCGTTGACTTTTGACTTTGGTTCCGGTGGCCAGCACAACGTATCTGACTACTTTCGTACTTCCTAGGGTGCGCTTCCCCGGCAGTTGAGCTGTGGCTCCTCGCAGATAATCCTGGGGCGCGGCAATATCCAGAGAGGGTTCTCCCTAACAGCAATAAAGAGGAACCAGCAAGTCTGGCGGTGAGATCCAACGGCCGGGAGGGGTTTTTTTTGGTCTGTCTGTTTGTCTGTCTCCTCCGAGAAAAAAAGACAAGGACAACAAACAACAAGTTGGCTGGCTTGCTTGCTTGCTGGCTTGCTGCGTGCGGTATAAATGCTTCTGCAAAGAACGAACTCCTATGCAAGTGACAGGTAGACGACGAACATCATTGCGCCAATATCAAGGCATGGAGAGCGCCGGGCAGCCTCCGGCGGGTTTTGTGAGAACTGATTCCGAAAAGGGCAACAGGGATTAAAGAGATGGCCCTCGGATCAGCCTCAAAATCGAGAGGGGTGTGGGATCTAATATTGGCTTTCCTGTGCAACGACAACAGCTGTCGACAACACACAACAGCGGCTGGAGATGCGAGGAGCGGTCCCGATGAGGCAGGCCGAGTTAGGCGTATAAATGCTGGAGTGCGTGAGAGCAAGACAGCAGGGACAGCAGGAGCGCAGGAGCGCAACGCCGCGCAACGCCGCCGAATGACGACCGGACTCTATTGCTGGCGGGCCCCTGGCAGCGCGTGCTACGATGAGATTCGCCCTAATACCGGTTAGGCTGGGATTTTATCGTCCTTGGGCTGTTAGCTTTGTCAGAAGAACAGAATCTAGCATCCACCAAGCAGCCATGGTACAGCTGGCTGGGGGCAATAGGCCACGATAGGCCCTCGCACAACAGCGCAGCGGGTTCACGTGAATCGGGCGCATGAATACCGGGACGGCCAGAGGACAGCTTGACCCAAAACAAGCCCGAGGCCTCGTCCCACGGGGGCCCCCTTGTCCCGACCCGACAGATGCGGAGCAGGTGGCGCCGTAACTCGTAGTACCTGTAATAGTACCTTGGTATGGCATGGGCCGCATGGCGGGGGTGGAGGGAGAGGCAGCGGTCCCATGGCGAGGGGAGGGGGGGGAGCAGGGCCAGAGAGCGTGATGCGTAGTCCTGCCCCTCCAGAGGGCTACTCGTAACCATCTGGGCTCCTCGTCGAAGGGAACCCGGACTGCAGTGTTCAATCTCTTGTTTCGCATGGTGAGTCCCAAACAGGCTACTCAGGTCAGGGCACGGCGTGATGCTCATTGGAGAAGAGGCGGCATCGTTGCAGGCATTGTTGCCCAACTCCTCTCTCGTGGATGGATCGGGTAGAGACAAGCATTGGCACCGGCAAGCAGGTCGAGCAGGGAACCCCCCCGGATATGACAAGGGGCGGTCAACGGCGAGCCAAGCGATTCACGATGCCGATGCAAACAGTTGGGCAGCAAGGGCTTTGGGTGCCAGCAGCGCCAGCAGCACGCTCGGCCCCGTGGTCAGCACTGCAGAATCCAGCAATGGCCTCTGTTGGGATACACACGAGGTGCATTGCGTCTCGATCTGGCTCGGGGACTTGCTCAAAACGGCGGCGGGCGGTACATGCCATGTCCGTACACGGCAAGAATGAGAATCTTGCTTGCTATTACGGCGGCCCATATACAAGCTTTTGCTTTGTTTTGTTTTGTTTGCCTTATGCAAGAAGATCGTCAACCGGAACTCTCCTGTCGATGGGCGAGGGAGAGAGCGCGTGCGTGCCATGGATACCATGTCCCATCGGACAGGATGTGCAGCAGATGATGAGCGAAAACGCGTCAGAGAGGGGAGCCAGGGCAAGGACGATCGTTGCTCGCAGTGAAACATGTCACCTGACCTTGATGACTGCGCGTATTACGAATGCCCAACATTCTTCTTTTTGTCGAATTACCCGGTACATACTAGTGGTAGTTGATTGATTGTTAGACTCCGAAGAGCGCAGAGAAGGGTTGGTGGCAATATGTGTGTCGCAATGAAGCCTAAAAGAAGGCGCAGTTTAGTGGTGTTTGTAAGTTGTGATACTAACTAGTAACTTTGGTAAGCATCGTTTTGCAAGTACTCCGTAGTAATATATTTCATTCATAGCCGTCATACGATCATCTGTTCTATGCGAAATCGACTACCTACAGATACGAACATTAGTGTTACCATGCAGTGGCATAATGATACTCCGTACCTGAATACACACATAAGATGCCCCTCTCCCCCCCTCACGGGCTCAAGACACATTACTCCGTATTACTGATTAACGAACAAGGCAAGTAGCAAGACTGCACGAGTACATACGGAGCAATAGCAAGCAATGAATGGTACAGCCTCGAGGTACACTACTTCGTACTCTGTACTAACAGGGAGCTATTTGTCCGTAAACGTTCGATTGATCCACCGTTGGCGGAGTCGAAGCTTCTACGGCCATGGTGATTGGCTCAATTTCATGCACAATTCGTATAGATCTTGGCACCGACACTCTTGATTCAGGACAAAGCTTCTCTAACTCAGCAAAGCCCCTTTGATCGTGTGCCTCGAGGTTATCATCCTTCCGAGGCTATCCCTCCTCATATTTACCGAACGAAAAGTTTCTCGACAGGCACGTCTGAACCATGTCAGTAACAAGCCCTTGCCCGTGATGGCTCCCCCGCAGGATCGCAAGAGAAAATTCCATCGCCGAAGCAAAAACGGCTGCGACATATGCAAGAAGAGGCATGTAAGGTGCGACGAAAAGAAGCCTCTGTGGTAAGTAGATCCTATTGCCGTGTGCCCGCCCTCTAGGTCAATCAATCCCTGTGGTGGTGGGCCAGCCACACGGCAATTGGCCTTGATGAATGCATGCAGTTCCAGTTGCAGTTGCGCCCTTGTCGTGCCCCCTCCCCCATGGAGAGAGAGAGAGTTTCCTCATTGACCGCATTGATAGCACGAATTGCCTGCAGACTGGAGATGAATGCATCTACTCGCTCGTTCGTCAAGATGGCCTGCCAACCACGACTGATGGGGGATGCAACTCGTTAGTCCAACGCCATGTCACGCCAGGCATGGCCGTGTCGGCGGCCCGAACGCCAGATTTGAAGAGTCCTCTTAGCGACTACGTGGGTGGCTCGTATGAAGCCCTGCCCGACACGTCCAAAAAGCTCTTGCGGCATTGTATGTTGGGAACGAGCGCATGCGTATTGCAGCTTGGCGGGCAAGCGGGTTTGCTAACATGCCATTGCCGACATAGTCTCGCAGTATGCGGTATGGGGCCAACAGCCCGTCAACCGTGAGCTCGAATCAAGCGTGTAAGTCGAATGTCGCGAGGGCACCTGCTCACACTTCAAAGGTCAGTCACCAGCTCACAAATGACAAAAGTCTCCATAAAGCGTTCGAGACACCAGGCTATATGCACATGTGCCTGATGTTGTCAGCTTGTCAGTGGGCATGGGTCAGTGGCTCCATGGACCATGTCAGGATTCCCTTCATGTACCACAAGTCGGCAACATACCAGTTTGCCAGAGAGCAGCTTCGGGCAACGGAGACAGCACAGAGCGGAGCCACAATGCTGGCCATATCCGCCCTCGCTCTCGCAGAGGTAGGCATCCAGCATGTCCCTGCAGTTGGTCTTCGAGGGGGAAGGAGGGGCGAGCTAACAGATGTCGAAATGGCAGGGGGCCATCGGTGACCTAGATACATCGACGAAGCATCTCAAGGGATTTCGACTGGCAATGCAGGGCCGACAGTCTCGGCCATCACTGGCGCAGAAAATCCTCAAGATGTAAGTGTTATCAGTCGGACTTTTTGCGCAGCCAGAATGGCTTACGAGGACAATGGCAGGGCGGGCGATGGACTCCGGGCCAGCAGGTCTACGACATTGGTCAACGTGCCAGACTACCAGCCCACTTTCATGGCGCTCCTCTTCGCGTCGATATGGGACATTTCAGCACTGCCACCCAGAGAAGCTCCCAAGTACGGTTGGTGGGAGGAGAATGACACGCAGGCTGCGCGGCTGTGGCAGAACCACACCAGGCAGCTCAACCTCAATTATGAGATCTCGCGTGGCTTTGACCCAGACACGTACAGGCCCCGCATTCTGAACGGGGACCCAAAGAGCAGCCGTACGTGTTTCATAGCCACCTTCTTCTACCTCTTTTCCGAGGTGGGCGATGGTCAGATGGATGCCGTCCTCGTAGACTGGCTTCTCGAGCAGCTCATCGACGACGTCAACACCATCAACGAGGAGAGCATTAAGACCAGCTCGTGGAGCGGACCATTATGGCTGTGGTGCGTCATGTTCGGAGCGACCATAGCCAGCTCGGGCAAGGCTTCCAGCCTGGTAGAGGAGAGGCAACTGAGGAGGTGGATTAAGGTGTACGACGACAAGATCCGACTAGTCAGTAATACTCTAGGCCTGGGTTCCTGGGCATCTGTGAGACGGGTTCTGGCTCCTTTCCTCAGTGGTGGCACGCCGGACGGGGATGTCGATGGAGGATTGAAAGAGATCTGGGAGCGAGCTTGCGAGACAAGTGAGGCGTGGGATATGGGGCAGGTGAGCGATGCCTGAAGGCAACCCGCAAGGCAGTTCGCAAGGCAGCTCGCGATGAAGTTCGAATACGGACATAACCCGGCAGGCAATTGCCCGGTAGGCATTTTGCCCAGATGTTGGTGTCGGCGGGAACACGAAGAGGTGTTCATCTCATCAAGAACGATGCCGTAATACCCAGAGGCATTCCGAGGAAGGAGCACAAGGCCGGTCCTTGCTTCCTTACCGTTCTCGGGGTATCACGTGGCCGCTAGAAGTGCCGCCCGCCAGTTGAAGTTAATCCAACGTACTCCGCATTCCAGATATTCCATCCCATCTCTTCTCTCCCCTCACAAACTGTATCGTCGCCGCTGTCACCTCAGAAGCTCTGATATCATTAGTCGATACTTGGCCAAACTGGCTTGCTGTGCCCTCGACGCCCGTACACCTTGTCATGCCACTTTGACATGCCACCTTGACATGCATACATCCCCCGCGTCATCCGGAACTCGGCGTCGCTTGGCTGACACGAATCCTCAGAAACCATCAGCATGACACGCCTTGTGCAGGCCACGGCCATGACCCCGCCTTTGCTCTGGGCAATGAGAAGCGTCCACGATGTGACAGGATTCGAATAGTGAGGCGGGCTGATGCACCTGTTGAAAGGGAGTGCATGAGACCTCGCTCTCACAAGCTCATGATTTGTCCAACACAGCGCGCGTCGGATGGTGCGGTGGCCTGCCGAGGGGACCAGCCCCTCCCTCTCATTTTATCATGCGTGATGTGAGCGCAGTTGAGAACCAAACAATAAGAATCCACTCGCCGGATCCGAGGGCGGTGGCCCCTTTTTGAGGCCGACCTGTCTCGACAGAATCGCACAACGCATGGCAGATTGCTGCACATTGTGACGCCTGGCGACATGAGAGGCCACAGGGTGTGACCATGGACACTCTGGGGTGGTCTTGAGTGGAGGTAAAAGCGGGAGAAGAGGGAACAAAAAAGCGGCCTTCCATGTGCGCTACGAGCCGGCTGCATCGTCATACCGCGCCAAGCATGCATTGCTGTGTTGGCCATCAACCGACGCGATACTCGGCCGCCAACGATAGGGCCGTCCCGACCGAGTCACTCCACTATGCTTGGTGGAAAATCAAGGCATCCCCTCCTCGACCCTCCTCGACCCTCCAGTCCCCATTGATGACCACGATACCCCTGCTCAGCGGGACCTATCATTGCCATTCTCAGACCGCCAACTCAATCCTGCGACCCATTCGCGGGCCACACCTGCTGCGTAGTGGCCCCTTCGTCACACTGACCTGGTCACCGCATCGATATTTGGCGCAGTCTGGAAATGACCCTTTTCGTCTGTCTTTTGGGTGCCGACTGCAGCAATAAAACCCGCATGCCCCCATCGCTACCCTCGCTCGATTTTCTCTTCCTTTCTTCCTGCCCAACATTTCTGCCCGATATCAATTTTACCCTGGTCTCACCTGGATATACTAGCCCACCTTCGCCTCCACTTCTGCCCAAGCAACCCTTCTCTTCTTGCCTACTTTACTGCTCATAAATCGACCCAAAGGAACCCAAGGATTCTCCTACTGGATTTTACGACAGAAAGAACAGATCGTTGTGACCCTAGCTTGCCTGCATTGGACATCAAGACTGCTCTTTGATCTACAGGATCACACACACACACATACAGAGCCAATACGCTCTACACAAACCAAGGAAACCATGCCTGCTGCCATTGCCGTACCGCGTTCGGCCATGACTGGTTACAAGAATTCCGACCTCGATGAGGCCCAGACGCTCAGGTACTGTTTGATCGATACAATTTCTTTACTGTCTGCTTTTCTATCCTGTTGCTTCAAACATCATGTTTGTTTCTGTCAGTCTTGCTCTTGCACATCTTCCCGGACCATCGGATCTTCCAGAGGACATTTCTTCCCGGATACTTTTCCCGGATACAAATCAGGACCATTCATGACCTACCCAGGTTTCTTTTTGTTGATCCATGGATTCAATTCTGGACGTGCCCGAGCCGGGCACGAAAAAACAAAGAAATGAAATATCTCTAGAACACTTGCAAACAGCAGTAAGTATCGCCCGACTGTGATTGAGAACCAAACCAAAACAGAACCGTCTCGCGGGAACATCAGGATTTTTGCTTTTCTTTGCGGGATCATCTCCAGCGGACCCATTGGATTTTCACATGGATTGATTTCTTGAACCCGGATTATGAACCCCTGGACTTTTGACACGGACCTGTTTTCTCTTTGCCCACGGATGATTTACGACAGACCCATCTGGATCTACCCATCTGGATCTCATTACCGTTACCTTGGACTCGGACTTCCACCTTTTCGCGTTTCATTTCCCAGGACTATCAACAGGCTTATCCATAGCCAGGACAATGGAGGCACCCGCCTCTAGCAATCCAATTTGATTGCACGCAGCCGCGATTGGACTGTGTACAGATGATACCCAATGGACTGAACCAAATGGACCTTGGCGGAGACACCGGATTGTTTAAATTCTTTATTTTGCGTTTTTACTACCTGGACTATTCGACCCGACATGGACAAACCACCCAACACCCTTGGATCTGAGCCGACGCCGCATGCAGACTTTATGTGTCGTATCTATGCTCTGCCTTGACCCCAAGGCTTTGCTGCGAGGAATAATGGTTTCCATTCGACACAGAGTTATGCATACCATCTTGGAGACTTGTTTTTCTTTTCTTTTCTATTTCCGTTTTGAGGACCTCAGCATCAACCCATGGATACAACCCGGACGCACGGAGGGTATGAGAGGACTCAACCTTCTGATGCACTTCAACCCCCCTGGATTTCACCGGATTTGCAAGTTCACGCTGTCAGATGGCGCGTACTGTGATCGGCATGGGTTTGTACAACCATTTTCTATTCCCCGAGTTTTGTGATACTGAACGACATGCTAACTGTTTGTAAAGATCAAAGTTGATTCCATGTTGTACTCAGATTTCCTTTTGTCAATTGTTGAAAACAACCGGATAGTGGGGAACAGCACACTAACCTATGCAGCGAATACAGCTATGCTCAGACCTCAGTCTCCAACCCCTCTGGAATTTTTTGCTTTTCTCAGACAGAACCGTCGGCGGACCTATTGAACGGTTCGCCGTGGGCTACCCCAGAAGGGACACAGAACCTCATGGACTTTGCAGACAATGGATCGTCCCACTCAGGAGATGCCGAGGAATACATTGTGACTTCCGGCCACACCACACCTAGGGGATCAAGGATGGACCGCACACGAACCAACGGAGGTTCATGGGCTTCTTCAGGACTTTCTCACCACATTTCCGCTGGAGGACATGCCATGTCCCGGGTAGACTCGAGCCGGTCTACCGGATCTATGCTATCACACTCATCACACCCGTCCAGCCTGGACGTGGGAGGCAATGCTTCTTCTGCTTTCCGTCATGGATCCCAAGTCACCGGAAACATGGTTGGAGCCGATTCTTACCTCCTGATGGACCCGGAGGCCACGACCCTGTCCCAGGGTTACTGGCCCGCCACCTACAGCCTCTCCCACGGATTGGACATTGAGAACGCCCCCTTCTCCGTGGCGGAGACCAGCCCCATGCATGTTGTGCCTTCGCAGATGCAGTTTGGACCTGACACGACGGCCCTTGCGGACCACACCTCGCCCGCCTCGTGGCCCAACTTCCCCGGATCCGTCACCCGCACCTCCTCCCCGGCCACCATTGACGATGGCTGGCTGCAGCACGCACAGGGCCCCATCAGCCCGCCCAACTCGTCACCTGAGATGCCTTGCCAGTCTCCGAGGTATGTATCTTATGCTGCCGCTTCTTGGCCCAGCCCTGTGTCGCCGGAACCACTTGCTCACCAGCCTCGCTCTTGCAGCATGGACTTTGGCAGCCAGATGAACCACGGTGACATGAACGGCTCTGGCATCCCCAGCCTGCCCGAGGGCATGACCCTGGCGAGCCCGATGGGCAACCGCCGCGAGGGCGAGAGTGCTAGGAACCACGACCTGTACAAAAATGTGAAGCCGCACGAGGACGGCCTCTTCCACTGCCCCTTTGAGGGCAGGGACGACTGCCAGCACAAGCCCGAGAAGCTCAAGTGCAACTACGAGTAAGTCTCTACCAGCAGCTGTGAAAGCTCGCAGCCAGCCCAAGAGGGCATCCATCCTGATCCCCGACCATCTCTAACCCTGATGCAGCAAGTACGTCGACTCTCACCTGAAGCCCTACCGGTGCAAGGATCCCGTCTGTGAGAACGCCAAGTTCTCTTCGACGGCGTGCCTCCTCCGCCACGAGCGCGAGGCCCACGGCCTGCACGGCCACGGCGACAAGCCCTTCCTGTGCTCCTACGAGGGCTGCGAGCGCGGCGTCCCTGGCAATGGCTTCCCCCGTCAGTGGAACCTTAAGGACCACATGAAGCGCGTGCACAACGACCACGGCAGCACCTCGGGCTCCGACACCAGCAACAACAACGCCAGCACGAACAACAACAGCGCCACTGGCCTGAACAGCAGCACCAGCGGTAGCCAGCAGGCGACCAAGGGCCGCAAGCGCAAGACGGACAGCAGCTCAGACCACCACGCTGCCCCCACGAGCCGCAAGTCGTCCCAGAAAAGCATGCCCGTCGTCAAGGAGGAGCACCAGCCTCGCCGCCAGCCGGCCCCCGTGGCCAACACGCGCCCCCTCATCGACCAGTGGATGGAGAGCCGCAACCGCGTCCAGGAGATGGCCCGCGGCCTCACCAACCCCGCCGACCACCGCATCATGCAGCAGATCAACGAGATCCAGGGCGCCCTCAACAACCTCAAGGGCATGACGGCCGAGATGAACCCGCTGCCCGAGCACCACGTCCACATGATGACCACTGGTTGAAGTAGATCAGCTGGCTGGAACTGGATGGAACGATGGAACAAACAACGGGAAACACACACACACACACACACACACCCTCCTACCTCTCACCAAAACGACGGAACTAAGTGTCTCTGACGGATTTTGGGAAAACCACGCGCATACTGGGATTTGAGTGAAGGGTTACGGGGAACCGCATCGTGGCGTCTTACGAGACGAGGATACGCGATTTGGCGGCCCTGGACCGCACACACATGCCGAGCAATACTCTTTCTTTTACCGCACATAAAACCGCGATGCTTCGGCCACGGAATGAATGGCAGGTGAGAATTTATGCTTGCTGTTGCCCTGGATGGTGGACCGTGCTCGTTGTGCTCGCATGCGACATTGGCTGGCGAACATGCGCGGGTCGGGTATCTGCTACTGCAGTGGTCAGAGAGGAGGAGACTTGAGGAGGATATGCAGGACAGTCCGGAAAGTGACTAGTATCTGGGATTACAGACACGAGGTGTCGGGTTATAGATTGATTTTCTTTGTTTTTCTTAGTCTTTTTTCTTGTTTGCCCTTCTTCTTTTTCATGGCTTTGCTACTTTTTTCTTCTTCTTTTCCTGCTTCGCTCTTCAAACTGTTGTCATTCATTTGAACAGATTTCCTTGATTCTTCTTTTTTTCATCTCACTGGATTTACTCGTTAGTTTTGGATTTGCTTTAGATGCCTTTATGAATGATATGATTACGATATTCAATTGCAACTTTGAAGTGACGTCCGACAAAGGCCCGGCCGGCCGGGTATTGCCACAAACAGCTGATGGACCATGGCGCGGTGGACTTGTAGTAGGGGCAATCGGAAACTCGGTTAGCAAGGCGCGCTCGGCTTTGACCGGGGGGTTTGATGGACGTAGACGGCCGAAAGGAAAATGTCGGGTGCGCGGGCGCTTTGTTCGGGGAGCTCACGATGATCAGCAACCGTAACGGTACGCGGCGACGTAATGAGTCCTGCACGCACTAAGAATATAGAGGCAGAACTACCAACGGTAGCAACGAGGAAATCTGGAGACCGGGACTCCACGGAGGATAACCGTAGACGGTTACGTATTGTTGCCTCACAATACCAGTACGAGTACTTGCGACTAAGTGAGTTAGTAGGACGAGTGTTAAGTATAGCAGCAGCAGCAGCAGTAGTGTGACCGAAGCGTAGTACTCGTGGTACTCGTGGTACTCGTTGTACTCGTTGTACTCGTTGACGCATTGAGCTGCCCCTCTTGGCTGCCCCTCACTTGCAACGCTCTGGACCTCTGTCGGTGGTGCGGTGCCCCTCAATCGACCGAGCTATGGCCTGACCTTGAGCTACTTTTGCGCGCCGCAAATAGATGGTAGTTTAATCCAATCCTTCCTTCATCATCATCACCATCATCACCATCTTCACCTCCGTCTTCATCGTTTAGTCGCTACTCTGGCGTCTTTCTTTGCTGCATTCTACCCTTCACCTCTTCGTCTACACACACATCTGCCCATCATGGCTCGCAAGTTTTTTGTCGGCGGCAACTTCAAGATGTAGGTTGATCTTGATTTTTTGTTTACCTTCTCCTCTTTTGGACACCGTCTCCTCCCTTGGCATCCATGACTTGATGGTTAGACTGATTTGACTGACTGATTTTGCTTCTGTATAGGAACGGCTCTGCGTCGTCCATCAAGGAGATTGTCAGCAACCTCAACAACGCCAGCCTTGACCCCAACGCCGGTATGCTCTCTCTTCTCGGATAGCCTCCATTTGGTGGTGGCTCTCCGCCTTCATCCCTCGGATGCTTGAAGCACATATGACTTGAACAGGTATACTGACTGGTACTGATCGTGCAGAGGTCGTTGTCTCCCCCCCTGCCGTGTACCTGACTCTCGTCCGCGAGACTCTTGACAAGAAGATTGGCGTCGCGGCCCAGAACGTCTTCGACAAGCCCAACGGCGCCTACACCGGCGAGATCTCGGTTCAGCAGCTCAAGGACATTGGTGTCGACTGGGCCATCCTGGGTCACTCGGAGCGCCGCACCATCCTGCGCGAGAGTGACGAGACCGTCTCGCTCAAGACCAAGTACGCCACCGAGAACGGCGTCAGCGTCATCTGGTGCTGCGGTGAGAGTCTCGAGGAGCGCGAGGCCGGCAAGACCATCGAGGTCGTGTCCAAGCAGCTCGAGTCGCTCAAGTCGCACATCTCAGACTGGTCCAAGGTCGTCATCGCCTACGAGCCCATCTGGGCCATCGGCACCGGCAAGGTCGCCACCACCGAGCAGGCCCAGGAGGTCCACAAGGCCATCCGCGAGTGGCTCCAGGGCGTCTCGGCCAAGGTCGCCGACGAGACCCGCATCCTCTACGGCGGCAGCGTCAGCGAGAAGAACTCGGTCGAGCTTAGCAAGCAGCCCGACATTGACGGTTTCCTCGTTGGTGGTGCCTCCCTCAAGCCTGCCTGTAAGTCTTCCCGTCTCCGCATCCCCTCCCGTTATTGGGAAACGGAGGAAGAAACTAACACGACATGCAGTCGTCGACATCGTCAACTCCAAGAAGCAGTAAGTCTCTTCTCTGACATGGTCGGCCCGAAGAGCCATGTGACTAGAGTCCTCCGAATATCATAGCCAACATGGAAACAATAGAAGGGCCAATCTTTGACAGACAAGACGACAATCTTGGGTTGAACGATAATGAAACAGATGCAAAAGAACAAAAAAAAGACATAAAAGAACAAGAGACCGTTTCTTATGCCGCCGTGAATATGCACATTCCCAGATGCCAGATATATATTGTTTTTACAATGGTACAGAGTGTAGTAAAAGTACATGAAGACGCTCGTATAATGACCACCGCCAGAGTTTCCTCCCCCTTGCCCCCTTCTTGACTCGATTCGACGTAATAATTATACAGGCGTCCCGTTCCCGTGGTACGGCGACCAGACACCCCTGACACTGGGGTTGCTGCTCGTGACAGCCTTGTTGGTGCGCCTCAGCTTCTCGCCGCTGGCATCGCGCAATAGCTCAATCTTTTCGAGGATCTCGTAGGGCGTCAGGTTGCGAACGCACACGGGCTTGTTCCGGCCGTTGATGTAGTGGCCCGTCACAACGGGGTGCTTGCCCGGTCGGGGGGAGACGGAGAATTCAATCTGGGGGTTGGCGGCGGCGAACTTGGGGAGAAGGGACTTGATGAAGCCGCTGGCGAAGAGGTCAGCAACGAAAGAACAGCCACAATAGAAACATCCCCCATTCGCATATGACAGAGAGAGAGAGACAGAGAGAGACAGGGGTCGAGAACTTACTTCATGCCCTTGGAGCTACCAGCCCAGTCGCAGTAGTTGAGGTCCATCTTCTTGCATTGCAGCACAAAGGCACCGACGCCGTTCTGCACAGCCGGGAGAGTCAGCGGGAGAGTCAAGTTGAATGCGGGAGACATGGACGAGCAGCACGTACCTTGGCGCGAGCCACGTTTTGTAGTGCCTTGACCGTCATTGTTGCTGATGATAGAACGATCTGATGGGACGTCTCTGGCTGGATCTCTCTCTCCTACTTGGGCGCGCGCGGCAAAAGGCGACGACCCCCAAAGGAAAAAAAAGGGCCGTGACGGGTAAATGTCGGCACAACCCACCGCGCGATCCATTCCCAAACACAGTCAAGCTGGCTGCATTGGCTTACGAGCAGCTCAGGGCGAAAAAAAGAACAAACTAGGCAGGCAACCGCATCACTCCACGACAGCCTCATCGCCTCTCTCGGGCAGCCCGCTCTGCATCCACTGGTGGACCATTCATTCATTCCTTCTTTGTCTCTCCTTCAAAAGAAGATTAATCCACCCCCGTGACTTGGACAGAGGAGACCGACGATGACGGACAAACTCCCACCCAACCTGCTCGCGCTCTTCGCGGCGCGTCCCCCCCTGCGATGGCTCGAACACCCGGATTATGCCCCCGAGAAGCGCCGGACCGCCGCCATCACGGGCGTGGGCGCCTTCCTCCCCGAGCTGCAGAAGTACAAGGAGACCGACGAGTACACGCCGACCGAGAGCTGGCTCCAGGCGCGCGACCGCAAGAAGCGCGACAAGGAGACGGCTGTTGAGCAGATGCGCAAGGAGGCGCCGGCTATTTGTATGCCCAACCCCCCCCCTCCTTTTATCGTCACCCCGCGGTCGACGTGCATTTGCTGACAAGGACGGAACCAAACAGACAAGCCTAGCGAGGACCCCAACATCCGCGGCGATGCCTTC
The DNA here is from genome assembly GCA_900188575.1 of Geosmithia putterillii. Classification (NCBI taxonomy): domain Eukaryota; kingdom Fungi; phylum Ascomycota; class Sordariomycetes; order Hypocreales; family Bionectriaceae; genus Geosmithia; species Geosmithia putterillii. The sequence goes on along the minus strand of FYEU01000312.1, from coordinate 456,235 downwards.
AAAACCATGATTGTGGCGCGCCTCAGCTACGAGGCCGACGAGCGTGACCTCGAGCGCGAGTTTGGCCGCTTCGGCCCTATAGAACGCGTACGGATATACAAAACACTCTGATCCATGGGAAACACCAGCTAACATTTACTATCACAGATCCGCATCGTCAAGGACACGCATGCGCACGAGAAGCCCAACAAGAAGAAGAAGGCGCATCGCGGTTATGCCTTTGTCGTCTTTGAGCGCGAAAAGGACATGAGAGGTAAATATAAAACACGCACCCTTCCCCTCCTGCCAGCCAATATACACCTCCGGGTCGTTCTCGCCCCCTTTGCGCCGACATGAAAGGATCCAATGCTACGGAGCTGTGGCCCTCAAGCTTGCCCTCTCTTGAACCCTCGGACTTGCCAGACAGCACTTAAGGGGTGGGGGCCCTCAAGCTTGCCCCCACCTCAGTCTGCGCATGCAATCTTCTTTTTTACACCTATATGCTTCCCTCCTCCCCCACATATGGTAAGAGTTGACTGACACGTGCGCCCCTTTGGGTGCACCCCCCACGAGTAGCGGCGCTGGATACAAGTGACGGGATCCGTATCAAGGACCGCAACGTCAAGCTGGATGTGGAGCGAGGCCGTACCGTCCGCTCCTGGCTGCCCAGGAGGCTGGGCGGCGGACTTGGCGGCCGTGGGTACACTAAAGCTGCCAGCTCGCGGCCCATGGGTGGTGGCTTTGGCGGCGGCGGCTACCGCGGCGGATTCAGAGGATTTGACGGCGGCGGTCGCGGCCGGGGTGGCTTCCGTGGCGGTCGCGGCGGAGGCTTCAGGAGAGACGGTGGCGACTTTGGCGGCGGCCGTGACCGTGGCTTTGGCAATGGCCCCCCCAGGGATGCGCCCCTTGGCCCGTCCGGTGGCAGGAACGGCGGAGACCGGCCATTTGGTGGTGGTGGCGGTTATGACCGTGACCGCGGCGACCGGCCATCGTACGAGGACAGACGTGGCGGTGGCGGCGGCGGCGGCTACCGTGACAGGTTTGCGGACCGTGAACGCGACAACCGCCGCACCGGCAGCGGCAGCAACATGGAGCCCATTGGCCGCCGTGAGCAGCGGGAGCGGGACGGCGGTGGTGGCGGTGGATATCGTGAACGCGAACAACGGCCCCGCGACTACGACCGACCGCCCCGGGACGACGACAACCGCAAGCGCGCATACGACGGGGGAGGCTACGACGACTCGCGCAAGTCACGGAGATACTAGGTTGGCAGGCTGGGTACCGAGCACTGGTACTAAGGGGGTAAGGGTCTGCTCATCCGGTGGGTTATGCCAGATTTTCCTACACCTGTTCCTTGTCTCTCCAATCTCCCAGGAAGCATGGTCACCACCACAGTTATCCTCTTAAGTGGCGTAGCATGATGGTCAAATGGCTCTCGACGGGGGAGAACGGAGAATATATATACGCAAAGGAATTGAAGAATGGGGACACGCGGACCCCAAGGTAATTGTTTTCTCTTTTATTTTGTACATTATTGGGGGATGGGTAGGTAGGACATTTCGTTTTTCGTTTTCATGTATCGGAGAGAGAAGGGAAACCCCGGGTTGGCGACGGGATTGATTGTTGTTTTTTCAAAGCACAAAGTTTTATCGGTAAGGTCAGAGGTAAGGCTGTGACCTAACTGCTGTTACTCACCATAATATCTGCAGACTACAGTGCCAAAGAACCAGAGCTAGAATATGTTGTGATACTCGCCCCTTTTGTCTCCCCTAGAAGAAGGATGAAGAAGACTGAAGGCTGAGGAAGGACGGGCGTTACAAGTTAGATGCATGATACATTAGATCAACAAGAAGCATCCATTCTGTCCTGCGTGTTCCAGTTATCACCAAAGGCAAAGCATAGACATGGATGATATAATCTTGAATCAAGAGCATCTATCTACTAATAGTAGTATACCCTCGTTATACGGTTTTCTTTCTGTCCATCTCCATTTTTATCGTATCCCAAACGCCCAAGATAAAGGAAGATGAATGTATATAAGGAAGAAAACAAAAACAAAGAGGAAATCTCCACGCTGGTATCAGTCAGTCATGTCAAAGTGTCTCCTCCTCTGCCCACCCAATGGAGATGAAACAGGATGCATTGCACCTCGAGCGCCATGTACACGAAAACAAGAAAACAAAAACGAGACAAGGGTCATGAACAACATGAGGACTAAGATGATGCAGTGGTCTATTCGGCGCCCATGGCGTCGAGGTTGACCTCTGTCACCTCGCCAGTCTCAGAAGACCAGTACCTAATAAGTTTGCGTTAGTAAAGAGGGTTGAGGATCGAGGAAGTTGGATAGGAGGGGAAAAGACTTACGAGACAACCTGGACCTTGAACTCGGAGAGGCAGACCGAGAAGAGCTTGAGAAGCCTTGTCTGCCTCGAGTCGAGAACCTCGCCCTCTTTGCAGACGACGTAGCCGTCGCTCTCACCAGCCTCATCGCCGAGGACAATCTTGCCGCGGACCATGCGGGTGGGGACGCCGAGGCGGCGCAGCTCGGGCTCGATGGAGTGCTCGAGGGGCACATCGTGCTCCACAGGGACCTCGCCAGCGGTCGAGTAGACGACACCGCTGGGGATAGTGAAGGCGCGGGTGGCGGGGACGCCGGCGCGAGCAAAGTCGACGGGGGTGAAGGTGTCGAAGTAGTTGGTGATCTCGGTAGGAGGGCGGTTGGTCAGAAGGAGGCCGACGTTGCCGGCCAGGTAGCGCGACAGGCGCTCGGTTCCCGGGGCGGCAGCGTCATCGGGGGTCTGGCCGAGCGCGCGGGCCATGAGCTTGGTCTTGCCAAAGAAGAGGCTGTATAATATACGTCAGTGTTTAGTTCTCTCGCGCGGTATGATTGATGTGGATGCAGATTTGGGTGGGAGGAAGTAGGGAGTAGGATAACGCACCGGCTGTCTGACAGTTCACGACGAACATCCTTGAGGTGGTTGTTACGCATGTTGTCAACACCAAAGACGAAGCAGTGCTGGTACTCGGGGATGGCATCGCGAATGTTTTGGAAGAGCTGCTCCTTTTGGTCGCGGGTCTTCTTGTCGACCTGGGTCATGTGGACCACCTTTGAGCGCCTGGACTTGGGCATGATGAATGATTGTTGAACGAGTCAAACGAAACGAGTCTGTGTGGTTGTTTGGGGTTCTTTGTCTTGTCTTGCGTTGAACACTTTTGGCTGTGGTAGAAGAAAATTGTCGTGGGGCAGGCGGCCAGTAGTAGTAACAAAAAAAAAAGTCGACCAGTTTTGCACAATCTTATCAGTGCCAACCAAGGTCGTCGAGGGTCCCCTCCCCTCTCGCCTATTTGATGGTGCTTGGTGGGTGAATTTTTCTGACCAGTACGTACCTTTTTAGTCGTCCAGAACTCGTCCACTGGGCCCCGCAGAGAGCCTTCTCAGTGCTGCTCAGTGCTGCTCACTGCTCACTGCTGCTCACTCACCGAGGGACCTCTCGCAACTCACCCAATCACCGAGAAACTTGTTCCCGTCAGCCACGTCCCGGGTTGGTGCGCCACATCAAGTCAGTCTTACTTTGCTCCCGGGTGCATTGGAGGTGTTGTTGGGCAGCTACTCGTACTATGATTACTCCGTAATCATTGTGAGGGTGACGGTGCAATAATAAACAGCGATAGCATCACACAAACCGAGCAGACCGGCCCAATGCATGCATACATGGCAGATGCACCCAACGTGATTGATTACACATGTCCCTCGGTACCAGCAGACGAAGTGACGGGATACAGGCAGAAACAGGGCAAGTTGTGTCCACTTGTTGATGGTTTGCCTCTAAAGCGTATTGCTGCCATCAGCCCGGACGCTGAGTACTGGTACGGACTATTGTTGCTGTCAGCTTCTCTCACGGCTTAAAATGATGCAGAGCACAAGGCCACATGGGACCGTTGTATATTTAGTACCAACAGTTATTCATGTGAGTATTCTGAAGTTCATTGTGAGAACTCATAGTGAAGTTCATAGTGAGTTTCCGGTGCTCGTCGCACCTTCTCAGAGTCACCAATGCCGTGCCTGCCCTTTTGATAGATGCCCTCGCCCCCTCGCGCGCGCACACAAACACACACACGCACGGCAGGAGCGCGCACGGGCCATGCCTTATGGTCCAACCTGGGGCCTAATTACCCTTTTTTTTTCCTCTTTCGCCATCCACAGTCTTCTCCGACTCCGCTATACCAACTACCACCCATCTCCCTCTCTACCTCCCTGTACGAGTACACTTGCTCACGACCTCGTTCGAACCTCACTTCCCTTCCCCCATCATCACCTTCCAACTTCTTCCGACCCTTCCGTCATCCCCATCCACCTACCCCACGCGCCTCTTCGACTCCGACTCCATCGCCTCCTCCGCTACCATCTGTTACCTTCTACTCGAGTCCTCCGTCCTCTTTGGTTTCTTCTGATCTCTCGCTCGCGTACATTTCCGCGCATCTCCACCACGCGACTGCCAGATTTCCTTGCCATCTCTGCATCTTTGCATCTCATCCTCTCTGCTTCCCTTCCTCTCCTCGACCCGCCACTCCTTTCCGGGTCCCTAGCCGAGCTGTCCATCACCAAACCGGGTGACGACCGATCCTTCGCAATCGCCACCTAGCCTCGACGCTCTCGAGCTCTCGGCACCCTCGCGACACCCCGACGCCCCGAAACATATCTCCACGAATCACACGCTCCGCACACGGTTCCGCGGAGCCCCCATCTACCTATATCATGGCCACCAACGGAAGCTTCGTCCACCAGGACCAGTACAAGACTCCCCCCACCGATCAGTACAACACTGCCCCTGCCAGCATCGACCCTGCCAACTCCTCGGGCGCTAGCAACGATCTGTCCAAGGACGAGGTTGGCTGGTACTTTGTTGAGCAGTACTACACCACCCTAAGCAAGTCTCCTGAGAAGCTCCACGTACGTTCCCCTGTCCTCCATCTGCCCCTGATTTCGCGTACCTCCAATATTGACTTCTATTTAAGCTTTTCTACGGAAAGCGCTCCCAGTTCGTCAGCGGCGTCGAGGCCGAAGTCGCCAACGTCGCTGTTGGCCGTCAGGTAAATTCACGCCATATACTCCCCGGCGTTAGGTCAGAAATAATACAGTCTGGCTAACACTTCTTTTCCGCATCAGGCCATCCAGGAGCGCATCAAGAACCTCGACTTCCAGGACAGCAAGGTCCGCATCTCCAACGTTGACTCACAGGCTTCTTTCGAGTCCATTGTTATTCAGGTCATTGGCGAGATCTCCAGCAAGGCTGGTGAGCCCAAGAAGTTCGTTCAGAGCTTTGTTCTCGCCCAGCAGCCCTCGGGCTACTTTGTCCTCAACGATATTCTCCGCTACATCGATGAGGACGCCGATGAGACGGCCGATGAGGCTACTGTTGAGGCTGCCACCGAGCACGATGCCCCTGTCGCTGCTGAGGAGCCTGAGGCTGCCACCGAGGCCCCCGAGGCCGAGTCAGCTGAGCTGAAGCCCGAGGTTATCGACGAGAAGCTCGAGGAGGCCGCCGCCGACGCCACGCCCAACGGCGAGGTTCCCGCCCCTGCTCTCGCCGATTCTGCCTCTGCTGAGCAGCCTGACTCCTCCGCCAACCCTGAGGCTGTCGCCGAGCAGGTGGCGGAGGAGACCACCAAGGAGGCTGAGAAGCCTGCTGAGCCTTCGCCTACTCCGGCCGTCAAGCCCGAGGCCACCCGCGCCGAGGAGGCCCCGGCTGCCGCCGCTCCTGCTGAGCCCACCGGCCCTCCCAAGCCCATGACCTGGGCTAGCCGTGCTGCTGCCGCCGCCGGTCCTCGCCCGGTTGTCCCTCTGCCTAAGACGGCCACGCCTCCCGCGCAGACCTCGGCCAGCCGCGCCCCTCCCCCTCAGGCTGCCACTCAGGCTGCTGCCCCGACAACTGAGGCTGCCCCTGCTGCTACCCCCGCCACCACCGAGGCCCCTTCCAAGGATGTCTCCGGCTGGCAGACCGCCGGTTCCGAATCGAAGCGTCAGAACCGCCCGCAGTCCATCTCGGCAGCCGCCCCGGAGAAGGAGGGCACGCTTGGCTACGTCAAGTACGTCACGGACAAGGTCCAGGAGGCGGATCTCAAGAAGGCGCTCGAGGCTCACGGTGAGATGGCCTATTTCGACATCAACCGCGAGAAGGTAAGCTTACATCCATACACCTGGTAATTCCGGCACAGGCTAACCGTGTTCTTGTACAGAACTGCGCCTTTGTTGAGTACAAGACCCCTGAGGGTTTCAGCGCCGCCCTGGCCTCGAACCCTCACGTTGTCAACGGAGAGCAGATTATTGTCGAGCAGCGCCGTCCCAAGTCGACGGCCTACGGCGGCAGCGGCTATGGCCGCGGCGGTGGTGCCCAGCGTGGCCGTGGCGGCTTCAGCGGCAACCGTGCCGGCGGACAGGGACGCGGCAACTTTGGCGGCCAGGGCCGTGGTCGCGGCGGTGCTCCCCGCGGCCGCGGTGGTGCCCAGGCCACCAGCGCTTAGAAAGCACAATGCCCTAACTAGGGTGTCGGGTCGACAGGTATCGCCGGATCTTCTGGAGATGGTGGATGCCGTCGGCTCTTGGAGGGGAGCAGCCATTAGGCTGTCCTCACTTCATGGGGTAGGCATGGCTTTCTGGTAATGTCAGCCAGTCTGCGTGTCAACCCAACCGAACCAACCCCGCCTCGGGGATGTACGACCATCGGTCTAGATTTACAGCAGGGGGAGGGAAGAAGAAAACTACAAAAGTAAACGGGAGGGTGCGGTAACGGCAGCATGGGATCTGGAGTTTGGTGGGAGCCGCATTTGCCATTTCCACCTTTTGATTCTTGTGTGTCTTGTTTTCGAGATGATTTTTTCTTACCAAGACTTTGTTGTTTCTTTTTATTACTATTTCTTTACGTCTTGGTTTTGCATTTGGCGCAGCGTCGGCTTTGTGATGTCCACGGCTGTGGACGTGGCAGGTGGCAGGTGGCAGGTGGCAGGTGGGAGTATATGGGAGCTTGGGTTTGGTTGAAAGAGACCAAGTTAATATTGCGACTAGGTCCGGACTTGGCTAAAGCCGGGACTGGGTGGAGGGAGTAAGAGGAGAAGGAAGAAGAAAAGGGGGGGGGAGCCAGCAGCCAGAGAGGGGAGACGTTTACAACGGCTCCTCTGGGCAGCGACTTCTCGAGACATGTGGATGTTGACGATGGTTGCATGTATCATATTTGCCTTTGTCTTTTCTGGGCGGCTAGGCTTGAAAAATACAGGAAAGGGGTTCCCGGAGGAGTTTGGTTGATGGAAAATGGGCAAAGGGAAATAGATGGGCAATTGACTACAATCATTGATGGTCACTGTGGTGCGTATTATTGTAGATAACGGATGAGTGAGTGCCTGACTTGGAGGATGATGGGTGGCATATCATGTCGGTCTGACGGCGTCCGAGGTGTGTGGGGGACACACACCTCTTTCTTTGGTTGTAATTGTAACTTGTAATACTCCGTGATGTGGTTCGGTAGGTGTACCCGGGGGTATTGTACAGGAGAATGCGATCGATACTCTCTGTACGGAGGAAATACTCGTAATGCTCTCGGTAGATGGAAGCCAAGTGTTGTCCGAGTCTATTTGTTTGAGAGGACCCAGAACCGCCAAAGGGCCAAGGCCCGAAGGGCAGTGCGTGATGCCAAGACGGGAAGGCCGTTGGGGGTGGGAGGGAAGGGTAGGCCCGGGAGGGGGGCACGCACGATGGTCGGGTCGGACTTGTGGTGGTGGTGTCGCCGGTGTCCGCGGGTGTGGCATCTCGGTGGTCTTGGGTGTCTCGGGATTGGGACTGTTGCGGGAGTAGTACGGCGTGTGTGTCTTGCTTGCTTGTTTGCTTGCTACTGGTATTAATAGGTACTTGTAGGTAACGGGAGTAATACTCTGTACTCCGTAATGCCCGTGCTTTTGCTCAGTATTACCTGTGTACTATGTAGGCTGTATTATGTGCGAGTAATATTCCGTAGGCTGCCTGCCTGCCTGCCTGCTTGCTTGCTTGCTCTGGATTTTGTCCCCGCCAAAAAGCCGGCCGGGGTGTCTGATGTGGTGTGGTGTTTTGCCTGTTAGCTTGCAGCCAGCCTGCAGAAGACCTGCAGCCAACCTGGCACTTGGCACCTGGGGCCCGTCAAGGGCCAAGGCACGCCGCACAGCGAACCCACAGGTATCGGAGGCAGCAGAGTTGCACGGGCACACGGGCATGGGCGCGGACAAGGCCTTCCCCCCTCTTACCGGGTGGATGGATGTCGTGATTTCGTGACATGCCGGCACAACTGGGGGCTTTATCTTAGATTGCGATGGGCGATGGGGGACGGCATTGGTGAGAAGGGGACTGCAGACCAGAAGTGCGATATCTGTTTTTAAACTGGTAGGCACGATGACGATTTTGTTGACTACTTGTATCCGCGCAGGTGGGTAAAGGTGTGAAGTGTGTGTGTGTGTGAGTGCGTGAGTGAGTGAGGTGAGTGTGAGTATGTACCTGTACTGCGACGTAGCATTCACTCAAATCGTTCACGTGTCGACGGACCGGCAGGACAGGACGGGCCCGACGGGGGGTAGGGAGCGGAATCCGTTGGATCAATGGATGAATATGTGCTGCAAGCGAGAAGGTATTCGATGGTACGAGTATTACTAACCACAATTGTGACTCTCATGGTGATCCCACCTGGACTCTCACCTTGACTCTGGCATGGTCGCGTCGGATTCAGTCTGTACGTTGCGGTGGTATTTTACTTCGTACTGACCTGCAATGGGATTACTCACGGCATACCAGTGCAGGTATTATTGCATACTATTATTACCTGGTACTATTCACATACGGAGTCAAGTATCCGTACGCCGTACGAGTACAACAACCAGGTCATGGCTCCGCTAGAGTCATCTCGCCCCTTCGTATCTCGTACCATTACGTCGTTTCGGACGGAGATCTAAGCGGGGCGGCGGCGCCTGAACTGGGCTGGATGGAGGCTGCAAGGCAAGGCAAGGCAAGGAAGCCAACATGAGAGGAGCCTTTTGAGAGGAGCCTACTGGTCAAGGGCATGATTCGGTGTTGAGGCTGGAGCCATCTGCTACCAACAATTGGACAAACTGTACTCCGTGTTCGTACGTAATTGGGGATTTTTGACGACGCTCGTACTTGCGTTAGTTCAAGGAGACCGAGACCCAATCCAATGCTACAATGCTACGAGTATTGGTAAAGGCCCAAGGCCCAAGGGGAGAAAAAAAAGTTCCCATACGCGTAACTTGCCAAGGGGCACGAGGTTAATACTCGTACTCAGACACTGTACACGGCAAGGAGCGGCGGCAAGGCAGCAGCACAGGCACTAACGTTGTGATGAAGGGAGTGAGTGTGGGAAAGTGCAAGGGAAAAAAAAGACCATGTGGTTTTAGGCATTTCGGATAAGAAAAGACTTTAAAAGTGCCGAGAGTACCGAGTACATGGTGAATGGGATGACAGATGGGGTACGTAAAGGGGGTGTTTTGACATTGTCGTCCATTCAGGATGAGTATGGACTATGGAGTATTAGACAGAGGCTGAAGCGAAAGGTTCGGAAGGCCGAGATGTGTGTGTGTACGGATACGTGTGAGTGAAAGTATGTACGCACACGACTACTCCGTAGGGCCACCGCCGCTGCAAAGGACCACTGTGAGTTGGACCTTAGTTACAGATACAACGACTAGATGCCACGAGTAGATTGATAAAATGCTACGTCGTACTGGGCAGATCAACACACAGGCTGAGCTGGGGGAGGAATTAATGTGTTAATGCCAAGGGATGACAAGGTCTTTATGAGTGGTCACAGTCATGATTGTTTTGTTGGTGGTGGCCTAGAAGCTTAGAGCAGCCGTGTGTGAGTGATGAGTCTCTGTCTGGCGTGTGAAGCAAAAAGTGTGAGTGAGGACGCACCAGAAGAGTGGATCCTCAAGCAAAGGTGCCAAGCCCCACCAACACAGGGGGGTGGGAGGGCCCCAGCTGGAGGGGCCGGCGGCGTTTGCCAAAAGTTCCGACAGCACGGGCGGGTGAGAAAGTTGAGGGGAGGAGGAGGGGGAGGGCGAGTAATCTACGAATGCGACGTGGTCAAGAGCACGTGGACGAACGAGTAGAGGGACTTATACTTTGTAAGGGAACATATGTTGGTTGCTGGTAGATGTACAAGCTGATGCGCACTTGGATAAAGCATTACACAGCACGAGCACCCAGTAGTATGCCTATGCGTACAAGTATTACGGCGTAGTACTCGTAGGCATTGAGAATATTTGATACAGCATTGGCAGGTATGACTCTCGGGCAATGGCATATTGACCGAACCAGGTTGCCATTGCCAGGGCTGCCGCTGGGCTGCCGACGGCTGCCGATCGGATGTTGTGGCCGCCCCTGGCCGTCGCAAAGGTGCGTGTGTGAGAGTGTGTGAGAGTGTGAGTGAGAAGTCGGATCAGAGGATTGTCTTGGTCTTGGTATTACTCACAGCATACTACATACTACGACGTACTACTAGTAGTACTACAGACTGCGCATGTACGCTGTACGCTGTATGTATCCGAAGCGTTGGCCGATTAGACTCTTTGCATTGTATCCGTACCTGTATGCAAAAGTACGCGTACCCTGATGGATGGATGGATGGATGGCTTTTTGTAGACCGCTGCAGGCTACGCCGTAGGAGTGTATTACACAGCCACTGTTACTATGAGGTCTTAGCCAACGCACGAGTACAGAGTACGCTGTACAGAATAGGGAATTGCATGGCTCGACAATGGTACTATTATTGAATGGTAGGATGAGGCTGTAAGAGAGTAGATGAGAGTGCGTCCAGATGTATAATTGTCATGCTCGTATTACTGGCGATGCAGTTGATGGATGACTGTTCATTAATACCTGGTACGTATCCGTACTTCGTACAGCGTATTACAGCGGTTCAGAGGACTAATTTATAGTGGTATAATGCTTGTGACTGAAGAGCAATAGTGCTCGTACCAAAGTGGTAACCGTTCTTGCTAGTTGTTGCCCGTCCCCGGCAGCCCGTCTACCACCTCCTACCAGAAATGGCTTAGCGCCCTGCACTGACTCCTACTTGCCTGGGCCTTTTGCAACTTCCATTCCACTCGCGCCTGCCATTCGCGCCTGCACTTGCGAAGTACTCGTAGCAAACACTTTCTCCGTACAGCGTAGGTCCAGTCGTCACTCTCATCATCGCAGCTTTCTATCTCGCTCTCTCTCGCTCTGTGTACAAGGTATCTCTCATTCCCTCTCACTCACTCATTCACTCCCACCCTCGCTTACATCCACACTACCGGATGTACGAAGTATTACGGGTGCTACACAAATACAGAAGTTAAAAAGTGACAATATCGTCAAGAACTTTCAACAGCGGCACACATGCTCCATCCATGCCTGTCCAATCATCCCCAGAATACGGCCGACTCACCAACTTGACAGTGACCCCGATCCCTGCCTTCCGAAACCCACGCCTACGTCCCAGTCCCAGTCTCGACAAAGGGCCAATCTGCCGCAATGCGACATCGCCTTCCCCGTCTCATCCATACGAGTAATAGTACCAAGTACTCCGTAAAGCCGTACGTACCCATCCGTAATAGTCATCGTACCTTTTGACGACCCGTACTTTAGTTGTTCGGGAGTACGAGTACCGTACCGTACCTTTGTGATCTTCTTGAGTAATAGCCCGACCCGACCGCTTCTCTCTACGACGTATTACTCCGTACTCCGTACTCCGTACAAAGAGGGCCAGGCGACCAAGGGCCACTGAACTGATCGACCGCCCCTCTCTCTCTCTGACCTCCAAGGACCAAGGGCCCCTCCACCCATTCAACATTTGAACCATTGTCTCTCTGCGAGCCGCCGCCACCCCCGGGTTTCGACTCGGTCCCTTTTCTCACTCTTCTTTTCTTTCCTTTTTTTCTCTATTGAACCGTTGCTTTTTTTCCTTCTTCTTCTTCTCTTTTCCTCCTTTTCTCTTTCCCTGCCCCTGTCACGCCCTTGCTCGGTATTTGGTATTGGCTTATTAGCCCTACCGGAGCACCTTTTTTCCCCCATCTCTCTCCCACTCTCTGTGTGTCTCTCTTCACGAGAGTACTTCTGAGAGAGTACTTCTTCGACCCTCTCTCTTCCCGCTCTCCCTCACCTCTCGCTTCTGCAGCCCGGCGGGACTGGTACCTGTCTACCTGCCTGTACTCGTATTACAGAGCACCACCCATACAGCGTACGAGTAATACTCCGTACTCCGTACATATGTACTGAGAGTAATCCCAACCAACCGCCCACCACGCGCGCCAATACAAAGAACGACCGCCGACCGTCCATTACCAACTTCCACCACTCCTTCTCTCTCAGCCTCCCATCTTCTTCCCCGGACCTGAACCTGGGCCCGGATCTCACTCCGACATACATATCTACTCTTTTCGTTCTTCTCCCTCTTATTCTCTCTCATTTTCATCTCATTCCACACACTTTTGCCGGCGCGACTCGACTCAAACTCAGCTCAGCTTAACCCAACTCAAACTCATCACACGCCATAAGTGATCCTTGTTTCGACCTGCCGATCACCTTCCTTCTTTCGGTCCCGACTGGCACTTGTCGCTCATAATCTTGCGACAGGAACAGCCGTGCCCCTGTGCATCCTCTTCCTCTCTCCCTAGCACCGGCCTTGCGACTCGACTTTACGCCTGACATTACTACTACTACTCGTACCTCTGCCAACTTCGTCTCGTCCTTCCTTACTGCCTCTCCCCCTCAACGAGAAAAAAAGGGACAGGAAACACAGACACCGTTTGAAACGGCCCCCTCCCACGGCATTAATACCTTGTCAAACCATCACCGCCTGCTTCGTCATGCCTCGAGTCACGTCGCTATGATCATTCTCTCTCAGCCACCTCCATCCCCGGAGTCTCCATCATCGCTCGCCTACCAGCCCGAGCTGCCCCGTCGTCTCCGTCCTTCACACGCTTGACGCTTCACCACCCGGCTGCACCGCCTCCAGAATCATCAGCTGCCCACGCTTGACACCATCTCTCATCAACGTGAGCTGGTGTCAAGTCGTGGTCGCACATTTCATTTTTAAAAGAATCGCCTGCTCACGCACTCTCACGCCGGCTCTTCTCACGCCAGCCTCATTTATCCTTGTCATATATATCACCGCTTTGACCATCACCACCCGCCATGGATCCACGCAATGATCCTTCCGTCCTCCCCCATGGACCGCCGACCAGGCAGGCTCCGCCTCCGGGGGGGAACGCCCACCACCCCATCTCTATGGACCAGGACTACCGGCCCATCATGACGCTTCTGCCTCGACGATCCGAGCCCCCTCCCCCGTACCGGACCGACGACCCCCGCTTCCACGGCTCCCCGGCCGAATCTTCGGTCTCGGCTTCGGCCTCGTTACCCCAGACCAAGAAGGGCAGTGGTCACGGCCGCCGCCCGTCCGCCACTGGTGTCCCCTCCTCGCCTACCACTCCCACCGCCGAATCCCTTCCCGGCTACTCAAGTTCTATCGACCTCGAGGGCATCTTCATGAAGAAGCACGAGATCGAGGACACGACCAAGCGCGCCGAAGACCGTCGCTGGCACACCACCTACGCCACCCTCACCGGCACCGCCCTCAACTTCTACAAGGTCAAGAAGAACCGCACCTGGGGCAGGACCCCGCAGGACGGTCCTAAGATTAGCCCGGACAACCCCCCGTGGATGCGCAAGGGCAAGCTGGAAAAGTCGTACAGTCTGCTTTATGCAGACGCTGGCATAGCTGCCGACTATAAGAAGTGAGTTCCAGTGGAGTCCTTCAACTCATGTTACATCTATGCTGTGATCATCCCTTCATGATGAGTTCAAATCATACTGACAAGTGCAGACGCCGTTACGTCATCCGCGTCCGTGCCGAGACGGACCAGTTTCTCCTTTCGTGCATCGAACTCAGCACCTTTAACCAGTGGCTCGAGGCTTTCTTTGCCGCCATCGACCTCGCCTTGCCTATCGACGACCGCGACTTTCCCCGCGACATGTCGATACCGCGAGTCCAGCGCGTGCGTTGGTACCGCCTCCCATCGCCGGTCCGGCGGCCCGAAGCCCAGCCCGAGAACGACGACGACGACGACACATCACCGCCCCCGCAGGCCGACGCCGACGCCAACCCCACTGCTGACGACGTGCAAGCCGAAACGCGTACGCTGAGACGCCGCTCGACATTACCCGGCCCACTGCCCAGCCTGTACCAAAGCCCCGATGAGCTATCATCATCGCACATCTCGCCAGAAGAGGAGGACTCGCGCCCGGGAGACGGCTTGGTTCTTGAGGGCGGCAACGGCGCCCAGGACAGCGACAGCGACGACAATGACCACGACGGCGCAGTTGACGACGAGAGGTGTCCCCCACGCCTGGATCCATCTCGCCGCCTGAGCTCCTCGTCGTACCACAACGACGGCGTAGATCCCCACTCGGGCAAGTGGGTGCCCGAGCACCGCTGGTCCTCGGCGCACGACATGCTTTACGCGAAGTTGTGCTACAGCAACCTGCTCTTCCGGAGCCCACGCAAGTCGAATTTCATTATCCGGCAGGGCAGGAAGTGGTTCGTCGACTGGTCTACCGGACGCATGGTTAGGGTCCTGCCGCCTGCATATGGCGAGGTAGAGTTTTTCGGACCCTGGCAGGTTGTGCACACGGAGAATATGCGCATCTAGCGAGCACGCAGCATACCAAAGTTCGATTGCAGCGCAAACGGATGTACCTTACAGACGTACACGCGCAGCGAGTCCAGCCAGCTCCCGGAAGGACCGCCGGAGGCATACCGCATACATATCATGGGTCAGTGATGGGACCTTGCTTGAAGTTAGGCTGGCCAGACATCACGCCCACATAGCATACAACGTGGACATATTAGTCCCCCATGTGCAGGACATGTGCACCCCGAGTATGGAGAGCGCTGGTCCTGTCTCATCCTCATTCCTACTATACTACATGCCCTTGTCCGGCAATATCCCACCAGACATTGGTCTTATGAATCGCATCCCTTTCTCGAGGGACAAGAACAACAAACCCATTGCAGACGACGGAAACCGTGCTGTTCCACGGTGTCTGTCGGGTCGATGCATGGAGTGGCGCATGGAGTTTTATATTTTGCATACATGCATGATGAATCTTGGTACGATTTAGCTTGGAGTTTTGTTTTTCGACTGTCATTGGCCTCGTCGTTGGCTTGGGCTTGGGTTTCGGCCTTGGCTTTGTCCGGCATTGGCATTGACATTGACATTGAACTGTTTGAGTGTTTTGCATGTTGGGCGAGATGTATATAGCATATACTGTCAATACATGATATAACAGACACAGCATTGGAAAGGACGGGCCATCTGCAAAGAATTGTTAGTAGGCTGAACATGCGAAGCAGCTACGTGAAGTATAGGTTGAGCATACTATATGTAGGTATGATGTGAGGTAAGGGTTCTTGGCACACAGGTCACAGTACGGAGTACAAACTGAGTACTATGCAGGGGCATATGAGCATGTAGAGATCATGCATAGCAGAATCAAAAGGGACCGGGCAGGCATAGTATGCACGTAAATGACATTCAGTATAAAACAGTGGTATCTTGACCATTCCAACTCCAAAATCGAACCCACAACCATGTCCATATACGCCGCGATCCATGTTGACACCCGCGAGTGGAGGTGTGCTCGGATGACCCGTTGTGCCAACAGCCCCAAAACAAAAGCATGAGCATACCCACGAGCGAAACGATGACTGCCTGACTCCCAGCAGGGCCGCCGGAGGCAATAAAACAAAGGCCAAAGAGGCACGTGTACAGTGCTAGCTAGTGATTCTGCCGGACGGCGGCGTCCCCAGCCCTAGCCTCCGCGGCGATACCCTCGGCGAGGGGTCCCAGGACGGCGTTTGCGGAAGCGACATCCGCCGCGGCGGCCTCGACGCGGCCGAGGAGGGTGGCGAGCTCGCGGCGCTGGGCGAGTATGACGTCGTGCAGAGCCGCATTGTTAGCCTGCGAGGTCTGCAGACGGGCGTTTAGCTGGGAGCGGTGGGGGGCGAGGTGGTTTGCCTGGTGGGCGGACAGGATAGTCTCGGGAGGGAGGAGGTGAGGTCTGCAGTCAGTCAGCATTGCACAAGGTCAACATAAGCATGCGGAGGGAATAGATCCAAGGTTGCGCATGCGAGCGGAGCGAGGGCAGCCTCCCCGGCAGGGGTCGCCGGAGGCCAACCCCAACCAGCAAAGAGAGAGAGGAAACGAGGGGAGCCATACGGTGTATCGGGCGCCTCAACGCCCTGGTCCTTGCGCGCCTTGGCCTGGTCAACCAGCCCCTCCAGCTCGTTGAGCCGCGCGACGACGGCCCGGCCGCTCAGGATGCCGTCGAACTCGCGGCGGCACTTCTCGCCCAGCTTGCCAACCATCTGGCCCTGTACCTGGCGCAGGACGGGTTCGGCGCGGTGCGACACGGTCGGGTAGCATCCTGCTAGGTTGTCCCAACTCAGGCGGGAGAGGGTATGGTCTAGGGCCTGGGCGTAGAGCGCTTGCAGGCGGGCGGCCCGGCGGCCCGGTGCTTGTGCTTGTGCTGGCACTGTCGGTGTGGCGTCTTCTGCCGGTACTTCTGGTGTTGCTTCTACTGGTTCTGTTGCTGTTTCTGGTGCTGACGTCGTTGATTCCGCTGCTGCTGGTGCGGCTGGTGCTGATGTGGCGGTAGCTGTCGTCAGTGGTGCTGGTTGCGATTGCGACGCGTCTGGCTGGTCGGTCATGATCTGGTCTGGGGCCATCGTGCGCATATGCTCTGCGCCTGCGCCTGCGTCTGTATTGTGAATGGTCCTTTTTCCGTGCTTTCTCCTTTGTTCCTTCGTTATAGTGCGCGCCTTGACTATCGTTTATAGAATCCGTCGGTATGATTATGTTGCCGGCAGCCGTGCATCACTTGCGTCGTGGTACGCTATACTGGCGCGACGCGTCCGAGGGGTCGCGCGCACGTGATGGCGGGGACATCACCTACACGCATGTTAAAACGCATGCATTTCGTCTTTCAACGACTTGTACTTGTACTTGTTGAGCCGTCTTCAATTCGATTTCTTGATCCTCTTTTTTAGAATCTTGTTTTTGCTTCTTGGAAAACCCAAGATCTATAAATACCGCCAGCCGTATACCATGTTGTAACCACTGCCATCCAGCGGCCTAGTCTATATATACATGATGCAAATGAACAAAGGAGAGGGTGCGCATGCAAGCGAGCGATGATGGCCACAGAAAGCCCGTTATGTGCAATATCAGCGGCAGGTCCACGCTAATGTATGTAGGGAGATAAGGTGTGCATGTGAGTGAAGCGATGACAGCCCCCGGCAGGGCCGTCGGAGGCACAATCAACGAGGGTCTGTAAGAGCGTGTATGTGTATGTGTGTAGAGGATGAGGAGGATGCTCAGTTAGCAGCGAGGATGGCAGCAGCGTCAGCAGCCGAGGTATGGTCCCGCTTGCCACCGTCCCTGCGCAGCTCCTCCCTCTCCTCCTTCTTACGCTTATCATGCTCGCGGCGCTCGTTGGTGAGGTATGTTGCGTAGCGGACGGTACCGAGGGTGACCATTGCCATGAAGAAGATGCCTAGGGCGGAGCGGCGGATGAGGATCCAGCGGACACCCTCAATTTCCGACTTGGAGTCTGAGACGAGCATAGTGGAGATTTTGTAGTTGATTTGTTGGATCTGGGTGGGAGGTCAGCTGTATATTCCAGATGAAGTGGTGTGTGTAGGAGATAGGAGGGTGTGAAGAGAAAGAATCATGTAGGACAAGAGAGAGGGGGGGAAACGTACAGAGCTATCAGCTCCTTTCTGCTCCTCTCGGACAGCCATGCTTCTATCATTAAACATGCCCCTGACGGTATGGTTCAGAGAAAGGACCTCCTGATTAAGGGACTGGGCGAGTATATCCACCTCGTGCTGGAGATGGGTCCTCTGCTGTCGCGTCTGTTCATCCTGCAACCGCCGGTTGTTCATTATTTCCTGACGGAGCTCGGAGCAAGCTGCGCTAAAGAGGTATGTTTCCTGTTCTTGTCAGTTCTCTCTCTTCCTCTTTCCAGCGCCCATGCGAGCGAAGCGACGCCAACCCCCGGCGAGGTCACCGGAGGCAACCTTCCGACAGAACTGAAGGGATGGGTGTAGACTCACATTCTCAACAGCACTCTTGCTGTGCAGACTATCCTGCGCGACACCGAGGTTCTGCTCAAGCAGTGTGCGGATGCCCTTCATGGCGACGATGGCCTGCCCCGTTGTGTAGCCCTCCTCCTGCAGCTGCTTGACGAGGGAATAGCTGTCGAAGTGGTGGACGTACGGCGGGGGCTTGAGATTATGCTGGCCCTTGTCTGGGGCTTTCATCTGGAGGACCTCATTGAGGGGGTTTGGGTGGCGGGTGTCGTCTTCGGGGGCGTCCTCTTGCCCATGCTCTTGCCCATGCTCTTCGTGGCTGTTGCTGTTGCCGCTCCTGTTTTTGTTGACCCTGTCGGCGCCGGAGCTGCCATGTGTCGTACCCGTGTCCTCTGTCTTGACGACACTCTTTGTCATGGTTGGGGCGGAAGGCCTGTCTGGCGAGGGAGCGGCGGCGGCGGCGGCGGCGGCGGCGGTAGCGGTAGCTGCAGTGGCAGTGGCAGCAGCAACGACATCGGCATCCTCAACTGCGGCGTCCTCAGCTGCGGCGTCTGCGGCGGCATCGCCGTCGGTCTTGTCCTCGAATGCCGTCGGCTCAATCGCCTTGCCGTGTCTCCTCAGTACGCTGCTGCTGTTCCACCGCCTTGGCTGGGGCTGGGTACGATGCTGGGCATGCCTCTTGACCAGATCGCACACTGTCCCTCTTGTGCTTGTCGCAGTTGTCGTCTGGATCACCCGCCTCCCTCCCAGAATTGCCAACCTCATGGAATGTGGCATTCTTTTTCGTCGTTTGCTCCCGTCGTTTGCTCCTATTTCTTTCGACAGTCTATCCGCCCTTGGACCTTGGTCTCGGCGCGCGCGGGCTGCGCGTAAGGAGACGAGAGTATGTGAACAACACTAGTCCAACCCGGTCGTCGCGTGCGTTTGTGTGTGAGTTACCGGGATTATCTGCAATCGCAAGCCTGGGTGTCGAGTCAATCAATCGTCAAGTCGGCAGGATTGGTGTTGGTGCTAGAGATACGTTATGCGTATCTGCCCTGGCCGCAATGACGGAAGGGCCCCACTCCTCTGTTATTGCTGACCAAAGGGGCCACTCGGCAGAATGCCGATACCAGCCAGCGCAGCCAGCGCAGTAGCCAAGCCGAACCCCACATCTACAATCTACAGTGATACTCCGTATTACATGCCCAAATGACTAGCCGAAGCTGGCCGGATATCTGCCGATACCAAGTACATACTAGTAGTAGTACATCACAGGGTACGTTACTGAGAGTGGCTGCGAGAGGTCATGGTAGTTCCCATACCAAGAAAGGTGGTATACACAGGCAGGCACGACGCAGGCATGTGATGCGCCTTCCTTCCCCCCAACTACATGTACAAGCAAGGAACATACTGCTAGTGGTAATGGAAGGCGCACTCTGACGTTCTTTCCTTCCGATCCCACAACCAATCTCGACAACTATCCATACTCCGTATTCTGGACAGAGAGAGGCTTCACTAGTACTACTACTAGTAGTAGTAGGCATCAGGCATATATACAAACTCAAAGAGCAGTACCAATAATGGTATATCCAAGAGTATTACTTTGCAATCATGCACACATTAATATCAGATTACGAAATACAACTACGAAGTATCCCCCGCGTGACCAAAAATCACTAACCCGTTGTGCATGTCTCCAGCATCTTTGCTGGAAACTGGTTGAGCATGCTACATGGTTCCTATGCACGGCCGCGCTCTACACTCAACACACACGACGGTGACAATAATGGCAAGATAGAGCAGTGGTAAGGACAATCAATTACTCCTCTTGCGCCTCGACCCTACCGTGTACCAGTATATCGCTAACCTCCACCTCGTACCGAGGCGCCGTTCGCTCATTACCCGTCCACCGCTGTAATTATCTTGGAAGAAGATATATCGTTGAACACGACCGTGTCTCGTTTACGTCCTATGTAGAAGGACACCTGATTGACCCCGAGATGTATGTATCTCTTTCTTTACTGCGCAACAAAAAAACAAAAGTGAAGATGAAAACGATATTCTCGCTTCTCGGCCCCTCCAAAGACACGGCATCTCCCTAGGTTATGCGCTCTCTACCCAGAGGAGGCAACAACGAGAGGGAAAACGAGGGAGAGACCCAGAGGAAGGACAATGAGAAGAGAGAGAGAAAAAGACCAAATATACCCCTGTACCCAGTAACCAAAGGTCTGGTATAGACCTTGCCCATAGTTGTATAGTTTCACCTGTACGGTGTGTTTTCCGTTGTACGGATGCAATCCGGTCATCGCTAATGACAAAAAAGAAGGAATAGGAAAAAGAAGAAAAGAGGAGGGGGAAATGTTGAGCCCAAATCGCAGCATTCGCTCCCACCAGTGGGACCATCAGACATTAATAAATAAGAGGGTATGGGAAGAAAGAAAGAAAAAGAGTGCGCGAGAATTGAAATGACACCAGTTTTATCCCCCCTTGTAGCGCCTCGATTCGTTAAGACCTTGACAAAAGACATGATGACGTCGTATACACTGCGAACCAAGTGGCAGATTGCATGGCATACCATGGCGTGGGCAGTAAGCAGCGAGTTTACTGCCCGCCCTCCAAGGTAGCGGAGCCAGAAGGGCGAAGCTTGGTGCCGGCCGGGACCGGCATGTCCGGCGCGGGAGCCACAGGGCGCACGTCCTTGTAGGTATCAGGGTCGGGGCGCAGCTGGCCTTTAGAGTACGTGTCCAGCATCTTCTCGATGGCAGCAACCTGGCGGCTGTTACCAACAGACTTCTTGAGGTCATGGTACACTGGCTTCAAGTCGTCGACGAAGGTGGCCTGCTCGGCTCCTGTAAGGAACATGCCCATTTTCTCTGTTAAATATGGTTAGCATTGATCTTCTGCCAGGATGGCGAACAAAGTGAAAAGGGCCGCCAGCGCCTGGCGGGCGCCCGGAGGGAGCAACCAGCGAGAGAGCGAGGATGAGGGAGTAGACATACGAAGGACATAGTTGCCATAGTTATCGCGCATAATCTGCAGCATGACACTTGTTCCATCGGCCCCAACCTCGTTGAAGCGCTTGCGGATGAGGGTGCGCAGCTCGGGCATGCCAAAAATGATGCACTTCTCGACCACGTTGGAGGCAAACTTGTGCTTGCACAGATCGACGAGCTGGTTGAGGACCAGGACAACCATTTCCTGGCTGTCCTGGAAATGGCCGTGGGCAATGATGTGCTGGGCGACATAGTTGCCGTACTGGTCCGACAGGAGCATGTGGGCGGCGGGGCGGAGCTCGGCGACCATGGCCTCGCGGTCCACGTCGGTGCCGAAGTCCATCATGCGCTGGACGACACGGCAGCCGTACTGGTGGTTGGACAGCATCACAACCTGGTTCGTCATGGCCTTCATGACGAAGTCGAGGTATTGGCGATCCAAGAGGCCGATCACCTTTTGGATAACGTGGTTGCCGTTCTGGTCCTGGATGATACTAAGAGTGTCGGGCTCCAGCTCGTGCACCAGCGCGAGCTGCTGGTCCAGGAGGATGTGCTCGAGGGCCTGAACTGGTCAGTATGTTTGACATTACGAGTGATCGAGCCAAGCGAGGTCACCCGCGGCAAGGCCGTCGGGGATATACACACTGGATGGGCTTTAACTTATTGGGAAGAGATGGGGGGTGCGTACCTTTTGGACGACGCGACAAGCGTACACTTGCTTGGACAGCTCCGTCATGCGGGTCTTGATCTTGTCGGCGAGAACCTTCTTTTGGGCTTGATGGCCGTGTTCAAAGAACTTCTGGACAACATAGTTTCCGAAGACATCTTTCATGAGCTGGACAGCGTTGGGCTCAATCTCGCGGAAGACGAAGTCCTTCTCTTCGCTGTTGGCGCCCTCGAGCTTCTGCTGGATGAAGCGCGAACCGTGCTGGTCGCCGCTGAACTCAACCATATGGGACCAGAAGTCCTTGAGCTCGAACTTCTTGTTCTTGTTGTTCTTAAACTCATCAAGCGCTGTGGACCGCATCTCGCGCGTGGGGTCGTGCTCAGCGGCCGGGTGGATCGTGTTGATGCCGTCGCCAGGCGAGGGCATGTTCATGTTCATGTTGTTCATGTTCATGCTGTTTATGTTCATGCCAGGGTATCCTCCGTAGGGAGCGCCAGGACCAAAGCCAGCACCGGCGGGGAGACCACCCATCTGGGGGTAGTTGGCCATGAGGCCGGCCTGCTGGTGGGGCTGGCGGAAGCCCTGAGTATACTGGTCAACATAGCCGGCGGCGGCGGCGGCGGCATAGGCCATCTGCTGCTGCTGCAGGTATGTCGCGGGGTTGAGCGACGCCTGCTGCTGCTGCTGCTGCTGCATGTTAAACGGCAATTGCTGCTGCTGCTGCCCATTGAACGGCGACTGCTGCTGCTGTTGTCCGTTCAACGTCGTCTGGGTAGACTGAGGGAAGCCAGCAGCCGCGGCGGAACCACGGCGGTCAAATTCGCTGCCACCGGTCCTGGTGTCCCTGGACCCCGAGCGGGGGCCCCAAGCCTCGTGGCCTGGTTGCGGTCCGTAGCCCCTAGGACTGCTGTTGCTCTCGTTGCCAAACTGGTTGTACGACGTGGCGGAGCGGCCGCCGAGGGACATCCTGTCAGCAGGGTTCTGGCGGTGGGTCATGACCGACAGCTGCTGGGTCAGGGCATCCATCTGGGAGTCGCCAAAGGCCTGGGGCACGTTGTTGATTCCATTAAAGGCTTGGCTGCCGGTACCACCGTTAGTACCGTTGGCCGCGGATCCCCTCCGGCTGCTGCCGAACATCTCGTCATCAACCTGGGTGTTGGTGGCAAAGGCGCGGCTGTTGGCAGACATGGCCGCTGCTGACGTGCCAGCAATGGGGTGCGGGAAGGACCTGGTGTGCGCATGGCTGTGGGCGTGGCTGTGGGCGTGGCCGTGGCCGTTGGTGCGGCTGCTGCCACCGCTAGCGGGCACGCTGTTGTTGTACAGGTCGGCGTAGTTGGGCGAGTTCTGCGAGTTGCGCGAGGGAGGAGCCTGGTTGCCTGCGGTGGTGTCCCTGTACGAAAACGAACCCGCCGAGTTGAGGTGGTATGTTTCGGGCGGCGATGTGCGCCCATGCCTGCCGGCGCCGGGGGCGGCGGCTGACGAGGCATGGTCGCTCAACGAGGGTCGGCTGCTGCCATTCATGACGACAGCGCTGGTGAAACCCCCGTTCATGTTCTGTCCGGGGGCGGCATCGTGGGCGTTGGCAAAGTTGGGGACCCTGGGCAACCCGTTGTCGCGTGTGCGGTGCGGCGAAGTGCTGGTTGATCGGGAGTGGTCGTTGTTCCACTGGAAGCCGCCCCAGACGGGAGGTTCGCCATTCGCGGTGATGCCGTTAGAGTCGGTCGGGTCTGCCAAAGCAGCAAGTTTCCATTAGCATTTCTCTCCTCCTGCCTCGATGCGGGATGTGACATGGCTGCCTGGCGGCTGCACGGAGAAAAGGGAGAGATGGACGAGGGAGGCAGAATCAACTTACCACCAGCCCGGCTTGTGTTCATCGATGGGGCCCTGGCATGGCTGCCGTGGGTGGTCCAGATGGACCTGTTGGGGACCAGGTCGTTGGTCGTGAAGCCAGAGCTCGGGGGCTGCTGCGGCTTGTCGTCGTTGGAGGCGCCTGACGGCATGACGCTCCAGGGTTGGGAATTGGACTGCGGTGGTGGCACACGCACACAAAGTCAGTTCAGGAAGGTCGATGCAACGGATAAAATGAAGACAAATAATTCGGTAGCTGGTGGGCCTGTGGGGAGAACCGAGCAGGTAGAAGGGGAATAAGAAAACAAATGTAAGGGGAAAAAAATAATGACAAGAAGGGAAAAAAGTGTTGATGAATGTTTGATGATGTCGGGAGAGAATATGCAGGAAGAGTAGGAAAAAAAAAAAAGCAGATCGGGCCAAACGCAACACGACCAAGCACGCGAGAATCTCCCCCAAGTTTCCAATTGTTGCAAGTGCTAGGCCGAAAAAAAAATAAGGCCCAGGCAACAGAAGGGGAAAATAAGGGAAAGAGAGACCAAAGAAAGTGGCGGGTTTCTCTGGGCCGGGCAAGGATTTGTGACGTGGGGAGTTTGGGTCCAACAGCCAGGTCTAATTGAGAGAAAGTACAGACAGGTACAGCCAACGAGGCAACGATCCAGCAAGCCAACAAGGCAACGAACGAGGCTCGTTTTTTTTGGGTTACCTTGCTTGCTTGCCCGCTCTTCTTTGTTCAATCGTCGTGACCATTTCTCTTCCTCTCTCCCCAATATCGCCTTGCCAGCCCTGTCCAGATTGTCTGGCTGTCTAGCCTGAGTCTGACTCCAGCACTCCAGCCGGGAGACCGGGGCCAGAGTCCAGTCCTGAGTCTCCAGTCCACGGGCTTCAGCCACAGAAAAGAGCCCCACAGCCAGACAAATCAGGAACATGGGCCAGTAGTCCCTTTGCCCTTGACTCTATGAGGGGGCCAGAGCTTGCCTGCGACACGAGCTTTTTTTTTTTCCTCCGTCTCTCCACTTGGTGTCTCTCTGACGTAGTGCACTTGCACTGAGACGCGGCAGCAGGGTCGTCGAGGTCGCGGAGATTGGGGAAGGGGGGAGACAAGGGAAGCGAGCAGCAAGGACTGAAGGAGATGCAATGTACTCACCGCTGTGGCCATACTTAATATCCTGATATTATTATAATGGAAGGATGGATGACGATATGTTCGTCAAAGTTGCTGAGAGTTTGTCGATAAATAACAGCCGATGGGACCGAGCAGAACAAATAGTGCGGTCCTCGTAAATGAGAGAGAGGGACTGGTCCGGACGACGACGGGCGGCTGGCCGTGAAAATGAAGCTGTCGATGTCGAGTTGTCGAGTTGTCGAGTATAAATGGCCAACTACCGATAGTAGGGGGAAGCTGACAAGAGCCGACGGGACGAGCAGGGGTTTGATCGGATTGTGCAGGGATGCGGCTTTGGCCTGAGCGACGACTAGGCTGTATCTGTAGGTGTGTACAAGCGGTTGTACGCGTAGAAGGATCTGATTGACGGATGCGCTATGTCACAGGACACACTGAAGGTAACGAACGGCCTTGTATGCTTTATGTGACAACGTGGAGATCTAGTCGTCAGTGAACGAAGCGGTGGGCGGTTGAAATGGAAGAAAAAACGAGATGGCGAGGGAGGACTATGTGTGACGTAGCAAGAGTGCAAAAAAGAAGAAACGAAGCAAAGTCAAAGTGCAGAGGGGGGAAGCGAGAAGGCATGGCAAGGTATTTATTCGGAAGGGGGGCAAATTCGAGGGTGATGGTTTGAGCGGATGGGGGAGCGCAGAGAAGCATCGGAAGGCGCATAATCCAGCCTCTGATGACTCCCGCGTGAGGCTAATGACGATGATTGTGATGCAAGCTCGTGGCCGTGGTGGTGGCTGTGACGCCACACCTATAGTTCCGGAAGCTTGATCGGACCCAAGGGTTGCAAAGGGCTCCTAGCGACTTCTAGAAGCTAGCCAACAGGATGGGTTTTGACTTTGACGCATCTTCTGCATGTATGCTCATTGTCCTGGCTCTCGGGGGGGAAGCAAAGCCAAGGCAAGCCACAAAGCCTTGGTCGGGCGAGGAGGGTGTGAGGGCCGGGGAGATGTGCCGGGGTGGCTTGTCACGCGCGTCACTTACATGGAAATATTATGTCGGCTGCCACTATTAGACTTTCCTGGGGGAGAGAAAGATGTTTCGCAGTGTTCGGCTCGTCGGATGGCGTTTCGTAGATAGAAGTCGACTGTTCCCTTGTTTTTGGGTCTGTGTGCGCGGCGTCTGACAGGAGGAGAAATGTACCGGAAGAAGTAGACGTTGTAGTAAATAACAAAGTGTAATGTGTGCGTAGATAGACGATATGTGCCCAGAGGTATTATGTTAGGAAGGATAGCAGTATAATACCATGGAACAAACGAGGAAGAAAGCAAACTATGTGCAGAGGGGGAGAGTGTGTGTGTGTGAAGAAGAGGGAGCGGGAATGGACGGCGTTGGGAGTCAAGAAGAGGAAGGATCAAGAAGCGGCCGGCGGTGCCAGCATACAAGTAATACAAACAAGAAAAAACGCCCTAGGAAAGGGAGGCAGCACAAATCAGCAGTGTGTGAAACGAGAGCCGGCCGTGGAAAAGAGGGAGAAGAGGCACAGAAAGAAGAGGCAGACGACGACGCCAGCAGTGAGGAATGCGGACCCCTTGTGTGTGGTTTATTAGCCCTGCGGTGCCAGGGAGAGAGGGCCAAGGGCGCGCGGGGAGGGGAGAGGTCAGGACAAGGTAGCTTCCCGGTGCTAAGGCAATAAGGGTGCCAATATTTCGGCAGGAATGAATTGGGCGAGACAGGTGTTTGGTGCTACGCAGAGGGGGAGGTAGGCCTTGATGAATGATGTTTTTGTTCTTTCTTTCCTTCTTCTTCTTGGCAGCGCATGTACAGGTCTAGTCGTGGCGATGACGATGATGATGATGATGATGATGATATGGGACGGGTTCTCAAGAGAGAGGGGGGCTTGAAGCGGAGAATGCGGAAAGGACGAGAGGTAGGAAAGTATGCACAGGGAAGAGGAAATTGACGATTAAAATGATAGAAGGGGGAGAGAGGACAATGTTTTGGGAAAGGGAAAGAGCAAAGTGGAAATAGAAGAGGGAAGGAAGGGAGGAGGGGAAATGGATGTGTTTGTCACTGCCCAACGCGACAACTGTTACTTGGTGGGAGCCTTGTACGACCAAGCCAAGAAGAGGTTTGAAGTCACCAAAAAAATGACAGTACAATGGCTGCGACTATGGATCTCTGCCGCAATCGTGGCTACGGAGTGCGCGACCTCAAGAGTCATACTCAAAGTCCGTGGCTCGATGGGGCTTGTCGTCACACAAAAGGCTGTCGTCACGACGGCGAAGGTGGCGGCCGGACCAGCAGGGTACAAGTACGATCCCCGTGTGCGACCGGGTCCGACCCCCTAACGAGGGTCATATATTGACAGAGGCTTGTGTCTATGAGAGCAACATTGCGAGTATTGGAAAATGAGAACCTACATGACTCCATCTCGCATGTTGCCGCTCTAGGTCAAGGTTAAGGGAGAGCAGAGGAGAGCAATAATATAACAAGCCTGGACGAAGCCACCACGTCCGGTCCGGTCCGAGAGCCAAACTACGCGGCAGCCACGTCCATAGTACACAGCCTCGATTCTTGTCCGTCGTATGACTGCAGAACCGAGCACGTAACAATGACAAAACAACTGGCAAGCCAGTGCTTTTAAAAATCAGAACCTGCGCAAACTCTGTACGAGCTTGCACCAGACAGTAGGCAAGTCCCAGGTAGGCAAGCACACGCACGCACGACTGGTCCCCCGTCTTCATTCAAGGTGGATTTTCACTTGTATTTACCCTAAACCACGATTGATTTTCTGGAATCCATGTAGGACTTTTAGCAAGCACGCACCTCTGATCTTCTCTTGCCTTGGAGTTATTTTGCACGGAGAGGCAGTAATCATCATGATGCCATTACATCATCATCCTCCATCCGTTGCCATCGCTATCTCTGCCGACCATCACTCGTTGCCATGGCCGTAGTGAGAATGCGGGAGCCGCCGTACGACTCAACCACCATGTCTCGCGACTTCTCGTATGTCCCGTGTGTCTTACGAGGGACATCACTCCTCCAACGCGTTGACCATCATTGCCTCTTTGCCCTCACACGGCAGCACACGGCGGAATGACCACGTTGTTGCCCGGTCATGGAGGACACGCCGTGCTGCTCCCCGTCACACGCTTCATCCGACAGGGCACTGCCGACGTATTGTCGCAGGCTGGTGAGGCAGAGCGGACCCCGACATCTCGGGTGGCCATGGCCACGGAGCCAGGAGCGGATGCTATTGTCGTTGCTATCTGGTGGTTTAAAGAAGCGGGCATACTTGTACTCCGTCCATGCCAGCCCTCATGTTGGTGCTTGCTCCCCTCGTACGGAGCAGTACTACCATAGACGGAGCAATGCTCACGGCTTTGATTGCGGTGAACTCTCCGTATACGGCACCGTGTCTCTCTGCATGGACGACTTGCACTGCCCGGCTCTAGGGACACGGACTCTTTGATATTACGAGAACGGAGTACGAGCATCTGCAGGTACGGAGTAAGCAATAGTACTACGGAGTAATACTGGACGGTGGTTCTCGACGTACGAGATTTACTCTGTACAGAGTCCAGAGTAATAAGTCATGGTAGGTATTGCATGGACGTTATAGCTGGCGGACAGAATGCAGCGGAGCACTGCTGTTATTACCACGGCCGGTCGAGAGCACAGGTTGGGCCGAGTACGTACCGGTACATGGCATGGGCATACAAGAGACAGTGCTGGGCAAAGTACCTGAAACAAACGTTTGTTCATGCAGGTCCAGATTGCTCGGACAGGCTCGTGTCTTGCGATGAAACGAAGCTATGTATTCTTGTACATTTGCATGCTTATGTACGCATTTGTACGCGTACGAAGTACGTTGTAATGAAGCCACTATTCGTACTCCCTACAGAGAATTAATAGTACGGAGTAAGTACGGAGTAATAATAGCGTTAGGCAAGTGCGAACCAACGCGCGCCTGCCCCTCGATCCCACCTGGCAACCGTCAACTGCACCAATACCATCGTGATCGCTCATCACTGATCGAGGGATCAATAAGATTACCCGTGCAAAGACAGGGCTCTATCACCCTGAGTCTTGCAGCGTATCGCGTCCAAGGCAAAAAAAAAGGCAATGGAACTCAAAGTCAAGCACGCAGAGTCAAGCACAGAGAGTAATAAAGTACTCGTACACAGACAGACAGGTAATAACAACGTTGCCCACAGCCCCGGCGTGGAGAGTGGATTCACCTGCAGCCGCCAGGGACATGAGCGCTTCCATTGGCCACCCCGGGCACCCCCGGCCCCCCCCTCAAGCCATGTCCAGGGGCCGGCCAATCATCTGTCCTCAGGGGCCCAGCGCAATTTCACGTTTCTTGCAGACGCCTCGACATCTCCCCCGGTCCAGCAGAGTCTTGCAGTCCAAGCCCAGTTCTAGTTCTGGAGTCTTGTGCCCATGGCCCATCTCTCATCTCTGTGCATGGTGGTGTGCTTTTCTGCAGGTGGTGTGTGCCAATGCCATCCACACAGGCCACCGGACAGGCCTGTCAAGAGCAGTCTGTAGGCGCCGTGAGGCACTGTAAATCGGTCACCGCACCACTGTACATGATCGTGGGCGCTTGCTAAATGTCGTTATTCCCTGTACAGCGTACATGCCCTGTCCGCCGATATTATCACCCACAGCTCCTTCCTCGTACTGGCCCAAGCCCCTGTCACCACGCGGCCCCCCAATTCGACCGTGGATCCCCTTCTTGTGCCTTGCCTTGCCTTGCTGTGCCTTTCTCCTCTTCTTCTCTCCTTCTCTCCTTCCCGTTATTATCCCTCAGCGGCGCTGCTCTTTCATTCATTCACTCGTTTTGTTTCTCGCTCTCTCGACCGTCGTTCCTTATACGCATCCCACACTCGTTCATCTTTGCTGTCCTTTTCCCCCCTCTCTCGCTCGCGTGTCCAGCCGGCGGCCGTTCAAGGGACCATCAGCTCCATTCTTTTAGCTGAGGC
This sequence comes from Geosmithia putterillii, assembly GCA_900188575.1. Lineage (NCBI taxonomy): Eukaryota > Fungi > Ascomycota > Sordariomycetes > Hypocreales > Bionectriaceae > Geosmithia > Geosmithia putterillii. The sequence continues at coordinate 426,491 of FYEU01000312.1, read as the reverse complement.
TCCGTCCAGTCTTTCTTTGTCTCTCGTTTCATCCCGACCGACCGCCGAACCGACGACGCATACTTTCGTACCCAGCGAGCCAGCGATCCGAGCCCAACCCACGACCGACCCTCAAACCGCCGTCCTATATTCTTGATACCATTGACTGGTTACTATATTCTACACGTATGTGTGCCTCATATTCTGCTCTTGATTCCCGACTACACGTTTGTTATTGTGTGTACTTCAGCCATGTACTCCGCCTGCTGCTCTGCCGTGCGTCTGGAACAACATCAGATGGCATGACAATGTCTTGGACGGGACCCACTCACCTGGATTCCTGCCTCTCCCTTTTTTCCCCAACGCCTTTTGTTTTGGCCCATGGTCAGGGTGCATGACGCTACAAGCTGCATTCGAGGGACTCGACCAACTGGCCTTGGGGCGCCCTGCTGTTTTGGCTCCAATCCGACCCCCCGCGGGAATGGGTGACGTTGTATTGCCCCCAGGATATTGCCATGCTCTGGCTTTCCATGTTCAATATTACGACTTGTACAGCCACTCGGATACATACGACCCCTCAGCAAGCAGCAGCAGCAAACGGCGAATACAGCACGCACAAACATGATTGCAAGAAACATTGCAAGCTAACATCCGACATCCCATATTAGAAAGAGAGAACGCATCCCTTCCTTTTTTCACCCTCAGCCTCCCATTTGCGTGTGCGACTTGTCACCACGCACTTGCGAAACCTGATCGCCCACGATGCCTCACACATCCTACCACGCCCACCCCATCCGTAGCTACGGCCACGGTCATGGCCATGCACACCACGCCCGCCACTTCCTCCAGAGCCGTAGCGAGGAGATCCTCGCCAGCGCCAGCAACAGCAACAGCGACTCGAGCAGCAGCCACGACAGCAGCAGCTCCATCCCCGACCTGAGGCGCCGTGACGCCTCGGACGCCGACGATGGCTCCGACACCATGATCAACCTCCTTCTCATCATTCTGGGCCTCGTCTTCCTCGCCCTTCTGGCCATCTCGGCCCTGTGGCTCATGCGCCGCCGCCGCCAGCGTCTTGCTATGGCCGCTGCTGCCAACGCCATTGACGAGAAGGGCCTCCCCGCCTACACCGAGGTGTCGGCCGGCGGCAACAACCCTCGAGGCCTCACCATTGAGACGTCGCACAACGGCCGCTCCAGCACAATCTACATTGGCCGTGACGGCCAGCCCATGCTCGCCAACCCCAACTCGCCGCCCCACTCGCCCGACAACGTCCCCGAGATCCACATCACCTTCCCCGACGAGCATGACGCCGAAGGCAAGACGACCAGCGGCCGCGTCCTGGTCGTCCGCGTGGGCGACAACGCCGCGGTCGGCATGGAGCCCATCAGCCAGGACGAGCAGCTGCCCGCCTACGAGAAGGAGTCCAAGGGTGGCTTCTACTCGGTCGACATGGACCAGATTGGTGGTCTCAAGGAGAAGGACCCCCACTACCAGTAGTGTCCCTCTTCGAGCCATCGTCCTTTGTTCCTTTCTTGATTTCTTCTTTACGACGAAGCGGTTTTTTATCTTTTACATATCTTTCTCATCTTTCCAATTTCTTCCACAACTTTAAAATCCCCGGCCTTGTCAAAGCCGGCGAAGGCGAATATGAGTTCCCAGGGGGACTGTTTATGAACGAGCAAAAAAGAAAAAAGGACAACCATTTACATAAGTATCACTGCGCCTCAACTGGACTCTCTGCTTCTGCTTCTCATGGGAACACAAGTCCTCGACAGACTATCATCACTACTTCCTAGCTCTGGTACCACAGCCAAGTCAGTATGGCCACTAAGGTAGTAGTACTTAGTACCACCACATGTACATAGCGCACCTGCCATGTCCGGTCCTTTTTCTTTTGGATTGGCGCATCTTTACCCTGCCCCCCTCGACCCCTGGTTCTTTTTTTGGACAATGGCCGTGGTATAACCTATATTTCATAGTGTATAATTTCAGGATATATTGCATGATTTGCCAAAGTCTATGTGCCATGAGTCGTTGCGTCGTTTGTCCGAGTATACAAATTGGGTTCCAGGCATGTCCGAGTGTTGACCAGGTGTGTCCAAGTATATAAGTCGAGTTCTTAGATACCCAAGTATATAAGTTCAAGTTGTGAGAGTGTAGGCACCATCGTGCTTACTACTCAAAGTTCTGACCTCCCATACCGCCATACTCCTGCGGCCCATGTCCAGCAGCAAACTGTGTCGTAGCACTGGCATACTCGCCATCCATGAACATGGCAGACGCAGCAGGTGCAGCACCATGTGCTGGTGGGTGGTCAATCTGCATCAAGACTGGGTCGGCCGCCTGGGGTACCGGTGCTGGTGTCGGTGTCGGTGCAGATGCTGGCGCTGGCGCCGCCGGCTGTGTAGGCAAGTAGTGTGGCCCCGGGGCATGCTCAGGATTGCCTGCGCCGCCAGGGGCAGGGCTCGTAGTGCCACCGCTGTACCACATCCTGTCATGCATAATGATCGGATCCGTCTCGGCACGGGCCTGTGTCTGCAGAGGGTACACCCCTCCTCCCTGGTACGGCTGGTGTGCTTGATGGGCTTGCTGGGCCTGCTGGTGGTGCTGGCTGAACATGGTGTTGTTGTCCTGCGCTGCTGCGAGGAAGACGGGCATACCAGGTGGACCGTAGTCGCCATCTGCGGGGTCGTGCTGGTGTTGGTGCTGGTGGTGGGCGTGGGCGTAGGGGAAGGGTGCGGTTGCAGCGTCTGGGAAGGGGTCCGGGCCGCGGGGCCAGACGGGAAGGTGGTTTCCCCCGGCCTTGTCGTGATGGTGGTGCTGATGATGATGGGGGTGGTGGGGGATGGCGCCGTGGTTGTGGCTGTGGGTTTGGAGTTGGTTGGGATTGTAGTAGCCATTGTTGTCGAGCATGTATTGTGGCGTTGTTTGGGCGGTGGAAAGTCTCTTCGCTTTCCAGGCTTCGAACGTGGCGACACTTTGCTGATGCTGGAGGAGGGCGGTCAGTCACACTCCCTATGTCTGCTTGTGATGCGAAGAAGAATATAAGGGAAAGTAAAAGGGGGATATATACCTCCTTCTCACATGGCAACAGAACGGCACTAAATGGGGCCGACGCTCTGAGCAGCCCATCTTCGATCAGCCCCAGAACGAGCGGCTCGTCTGGCGGCTGGAACCTCCAAAGCGGCGATGTGGACCCTTCAGTGAGGTCGTCGTAGATACGGTAGTCGATGGCGATGAGGAGCACGCGGAGGGCGTGACCCGCAACCTGGGGCAGTGCGCAGTCTCCAGAGAGGAGGGTGGCGCTGCCGCCGACGCGCGACGGGTGTTTCTCGACCACATCTTGGATGTAGGTGAAGAAGCGGCCGAGGCAGAGGGCGTGGCCGACGGCCTGCTTCCTGCAGCGGGAGATAAACTCCTCGGGGAGCTTGTGCAGCACGTGATCCCTCCCGGGGGGCAGGATGCCGGGAAGGGCGAAGCGGTACAGCTCAATGTGGCCGGCCGAGATGCGCGAGTGGAGGAAGGTGTACGAGGACCGCTCGGGCAGTGCAATGTACCGGACCACGCTCTGGTCGCTGAGGCGCATGTCGTCGGGCAGCAGGGTGTGGAAGTGGGTCAGCTCGTTCTGCAGGCTACCGATGCCCTCCATAATCTTGGACGGCTCAAGGGCCGCGTCGCTAGATTCGAGTGTCTTGGTCCACCGCTTGATGCGGTGGTGCAGGTCCACCATGCGCACGTTGAGCGCATGCAGGCCCATGTCCTTGGACTTTGGGTTCCGGTCCGTCAGCCGCGGCGCTGTCACCGGCCGGTTCTCCCAGAAGGCCGTCTCGTTACACGGCAGCCGGATCCGCATGTTCTCCGCCGAGCACGACAGGTACTCGTCATACCCCTCAGCCAGGAACCGGTCCATGGTGAAGAGGTGCCACGCCACCCGCCGCATCGACTCCTGCTGCTGGAACGTCCGCTCCTCACCGTCCCGGCCCCGCGCTGCTGTCGCTGCTGACCCGTCCCAGTTAAGCTGCAGGCCCGTCATCATCCGCGACGCCAGCCCGAAGCACTGCCACACTTTGGAGAAGTCGCCCCGGATGAAGTTGAACGACAGAATTAGCGTGTACGGCAGTAGCACACGGTCCGACAGTCGGTTCATATTGCGGAACACGTACATGTCGATCTCGTTAGCGCACCGGTTGCCAAAGTCGCGAAACTCGTCCGTCTGCCCGGCGAACAGGCTAGCTATTGCGCAAATACCTGCAGCTGTAGGGGGATCAAACGTTCCATCCTGGGGTAGTCACAGTCAGCATATATACATGCGCCATATTGAAGAAGAAGGAGGGATCAACATATCTTACCTCCAACTGTCGATATGCCGTGTCGGGATGGAAAAAGCCCATGCAAGGCAGCCAATAGATGTAGTCAAAATAGGTCTCGAGGTGGCGCATTATAAAGTTCTTCCTGTTAAGAAGGTCCCTGTGAGAGCAGTCGCAATGTTAGCCAACGCATATCGGGGGCGAGAGCACAGGGACGGATAAAACGTACTGCGCTGTGAGGAGACTCATATCAATGGCGAGAATAAAATGGTCCCCTCCAGTGGCTGCCGCAGCTGGTGGGGCACCGCTGCTCCCGCGGACGTCGGGGCTGGCGCTGAGGCTCTTGTCCGACGGCGAGATTTGCGACGCAGAGGTCGACGTTGTTGCTGTGCCGGGGGCCATTGCCGTGGCCGGTTGTGAGCCAGGAACCATACCCGCGGCTGCTGTCGGCGTGATGGGGGTCGTGGTCAGTGCCGGAGGTGTCACCACAGCACTTGTGGCAGCTAGTTTGCGAAACGTGACAGGTGCACCGCCGCCGCTCGTGTGACCGCTCGACGACCCCGCCGGTACCGGTATCGGTACGCCCTCGGCCGGGGACCCGGCGGCGGCACTGGCGGACCTCGCATCGAGTCGCACGTCGGCCGACCTCCGCTTGGTGGCCGTGTACTCGCACTTAAGCCCACCCGCCTCGCAGCGCTTGCACCTCGGCAGGTCGCCGGAACATTTTGTCTTCTGGGCGTGGCACTGGCTGCACGCGCGCTGAGCCCTCTTGCGGAGGGTCCCGGCCTCTGTATGGCTCTTGCTGGGCTTGACTCGGGAGGTGACGATGCGTTCTGGCCACCGTAATCAGCACATGCACACGCACGCACGGATAAACAATTACGAGGAAGGGCGGGAAGGAAGAGAAATGGGGGAAAATGGCAGTGATAATGCGAGAGAGTGTGCGTGGATGCATACATACCCTCCTCTTCAATCTTGGCATCGGGCGCAAAAGGGCAGTCGAGTTTGAGTCGCGCGCAGTTTGTGCAGGGCCCGTTCTTGGGATTACCCGAGCATTTAACTTTGCGGAGACGACATGTGCGGCAACAGTTGGACAGACCGGCGGATGGGGCACGGCGACGTTTGCTGCCGCTGCCGCTGCCGTGACCCTGTTGCGTCGACGGAGGCGAAGAAGGCGAGGCGACAGTGCTACTACCGCCTGGCTTGGGTCGGGAGGCGTCGTCGCTGTCCAGGTTCAGGGGGAGTTGGTGAGGAGGAGGGGCGGAGGCGGAGGCGGTGGTGGCAGCGTCGTCGTCGTCGCCGGGTACGGCGGCGGCGGAGAGGTTCATTGTGGAAAATTGCAAGAGGCGGATGGCCGTCGCGCTCTCCTAAGATGGAGAGGAGTTGGCCAGATGAGAAGATGGCGAAGGGTACGGAGGAGTGACGGATTGATTGACGCAATTTTTCCCGCCTTTTTTCCTCTTCTTTCTCCTGCAGGATCCCTCGCGACGAAAGTGTTGATGATGGTGGTGGCGTTGGCGGTAGTCGGTAATCGCTGTTTTGGAATCTGCAGTTGACGATAACCGGTGGCTCGACGGGGAGGGACCGCATAATACGACGAACTGGTTGGATGCTTGCAATTCTCTGTACTCGTAACTCGGCAATCGCGAATTAAAAGTACTCGTAATTCCTCGGAATCGGTACTCGTGCTCAATGGACAGACAGCAAGTACTTGTGGTACTGGTGCGCCTAGACTCCAAAGGCCGGGGGTACTCTGCACGAGTATGGCCTGCACTGAGGCGGCTAGTAAGTACTCCGTCCAGAGACTAGTAGTAGGAGTACTACATAGTAGTAAGTAGGTAGTAATACTGTCATACTCCGTACTCGTAGTTGTATCTTGAATGTGTTGGCCCACGAGGCTGAGGATCTCGGCGGTGGTCCCCTGTTGGCGAATGTTCTGTCAGTAACTATGTCTTTGAATTGTTGCCTATCTTCAATCCCCACACGAGAGCAGAGAGGAAGGCGAGCGTGGAGCATCGAGGGACAGGCCGTGTATGGGAACTGGACCACAAGTCATTACGAGTATCTGTAAAGTTGCAGAGACCCCACACGGAGAGGGGCCACACAGAGAGTGACAGAGAGTGACAGAGGGAGAGACATGAGAGGAGCCGGGACCAAGGACAAGGATGCACAAGACGACGGAGTAGAGCGCTCCCGTCCACGGACCACTACTACTCGTACCAATGTACCCCGTACTCGTGCATTCCGAATCTCCTGCTCCATACATGGCCAGACGTGGTATAGCCTCGCTATTATTCGCCATTCCGGATCCTTCAGTCCTGTCTCGTCTCCAGTCAATGGCCAGTGGTCACTGTGTCAGCCATCGTTGTAATACGCCGTACTCGTACGGGCAGCCCAGCAGCAACGAGCGCAGACAGGCAATAGACCATGCATCTTCTGTAATAGTGTACAGTGCAATATTACCTTGACGCTTGGCAACCCTTGCCTCTCTGTCTCCCTCTCCGCTACTCCGTCGACCTCGTACGGTATCCGTTGGACTGGGCCAGGGGGAGGATGGAGCCAGAGTAGCAATCGGCTTTTTTCTTCCTGTCTTTGGTCTGTCACTTCCGGACTCTTCCTATGCCGCGATATACGTCGTATTGACTGGCCCTGTGCTAGTGGTAATATGGCCCAAGTATACCGCTGCCGATCGGGTGGTTTGCCGTCGTTGATGGGCACACGGCATCGCGAATGCCGATGGAAGGGACACGGGCGAGTAATGGCCATGGTGAATGCTACCGTACATGACATGTTAGTCTTGAATGTCAGAGAGAAGGAGAAAGTCCTACAGGATTGATGATGAGCCATGTGAATACAGTCAACTGGTATCCGACTCTTGATACATCCGTTCTCTGGCAGACTGGCAGACTGAAGGGAGAGTAAAAACATCCCTGATGCTTGCCGTGATGCACAACCGAAGCTGGTCGGTCGGCCATGTTCCGGTCCGTGGGCAATGTAGGCAATTGCGGCAATGGCGGGCGGCTCCTTCCTCTTGCTAATACTCTGTGACCCCGTAGAATTATTACATATCAATTACGCATCTCCCATACCCAGAAGAACTGCCAACCCATTAAAATCAAGTACAATCACGTGCTCTGCTTTGATTTCCAGCCTGGACCCTTGCCGGTCTTGGCTCCCGATGCTGAACCTCTTGACAATGAAGCTATTCACACACTATTACGGAGTACGGATACAGACTCTAACTTACCGGCCCTTTTTTCTGGGGTCCGACGCTGCGCGGTATTACGTATGTCTGTTATTACTTACTCCTCTCTTGCGATTTTTTTTTCCTTTTGGTGAAATTTTCTGCCTCTTCATTCTCATTTTCCTTTCTCGTCGGGTCCTCCGTACTCCGTTCTGTTAGCACGAATACTCGCAGTGCTAGTACCCCGTGATCCACTTACCGACGGAGAGACCCGACTGTCGGAGGACACCGATGCTGGCGACCGTTGATCATGACTCGTCTATCGTTGGGGGCGCAGATTGATATGCAAAACAGAACCAGATCAAGACAAGGTTAGAAACAAGGTGAAAAAAAAAAAAGACAAGACAGCAGAACACCGCAAAGAAAAAAAGCCTCTATTCGTCTGCACATACACGTCCATCTTTCTTGATCTACCGAGTGAAATATACAGAGAGCCATTCAGTCTACTACAGTGCATCATGTGCCAATCCGACTTCCGCGATTTCCTCCGGGCGCTGCCCAAGTGCGAGCACCACCTGCACATCGAGGGCACCCTGTCGCCCGAGCTACTCTTCTCGCTGGCCGAGAGCAACTCGGTGACGCTGCCTGCCGACAAGGACGAGGCCTTCGCGTCCCCGGCCGCCCTGCGCGCTCGCTACGCGCGCTTCTCGTCGCTCGACGACTTCCTGCACTACTACTTCATCGGCTTCCAGGTCCTGCAGACGGCGTCGGATTTTGAGCGCCTGACGTACGCCTACCTCGAGGCCAACTACGCCGAGGGCTTGCGGCACGCCGAGGTCTTCTTCGACCCGCAGGCCCACACGGACCGGGGCGTGACGTATGAGACGGTGGTCCAGGGCATGTCGGCCGCCCGCGCCAAGGCCGCGACCGCCCTGCCCGACCTGACCGTGCTGCTCATCCCGTGCGTGGTGCGCCACCTGCCCGTGCAGCACGGGCTCGGCATGGTCAAGGACGTCGTGGACGCGGGCCACTTCCGCGACGGCACCGTCGTCGGGTTGGGCCTGTCGTCCACCGAGAAGGGCATGAACCCCGGCCGCTTCGCGCCCATCTACGACGCCGCCCGCGCCGCCGGCGTCCCCAACACCAGGCTCACGGCCCACTACGGCGAGGAGGGGTCCGCCGACTACGTCCGCGAAGCCCTTGACGTCCTGGGCGTTACGCGCATCGACCACGGCCGCCGCGTCGTCGAGGACCCGGAGCTCGTCAAGCTACTCGCCGACCGCCGCATCCTCCTCACCCTGTGCCCCATCAGCAACGTCGTCCTCCGCGGCGTGGACAAGGTCGAAGACGTCCCCGTCCGCACCCTGCTCGACGCCCGCGTCCCCTTCAGCATCAACAGCGACGACCCGGCCTACTTCAGCGGCACCCTGCTCGAGAACTACCACGCCGTCCAGGACGCCTTCAACCTCTCCATCGCCGAGTGGGAGACCATTGCGCGCAACGCCATCAACGGCAGCTGGTGCGACGACGAGCGCAAGGTAGCCCTGAACACCATGGTCACCAGTGTCATTGACGCCTGGAAGACCAAGCTGCAGTAATCTTCTGGCTCTTTTATATTTTCTCCCCGGACCCGGAGGGGCCTGCGGGAGCCTTTCGCTCGCTTTGCTTGCAAGGCTCACATCTATCTGTTGATTTCCCCTAGACAGCATTGTCATTTCATGATACACATGTTATTCTTTGGTATATATCATTCATTGGTCGTTGCTAAGACTATTATTATGCATTACAATTTATACACACACGCACACACAGATGCTCTTTTTTCCCTCTCATTTCCCTTCCCTCCTCAATAGGGCGTCCCGTCCGCCCACTGCCACGGCGCACCCGCCGGACACAGCACTGCCGGGCAGTAGCACCCGTCCGAGGCAACCTTGCTCCTGCACACCATGGCCTTGGCAGCGACATCACAGCAGCAGCAGTCATCCGGGTCCGCGTGCTCGTCGTCGTGCTTGTCATCATGCTTGTCGTGGCCGTGCTTGTTGTGGTGGTCGATGATCTCGAGGCTGTCACGGGCCTCGAGCCCACGGTGCTCAATCAGAGGCGCATCGATGGAGCAGTGCGCCGCCCTGCTGCAAGAGCACACCTCGCCCTCGGCCTGCGCCTTGCACACGATGGCATCCAGGCTCGAGTCGCAGCAGCAGCACTGCTCGCCGTAGTTGTCGTGGACCTCGTAGTTGTCGTGAATCTCGTAGTTGTCATGGGTCTTGTGGTTGTCACGGGCCTCGTAGCTGCCGTGGTCGTTGTAATAGTCCTCATCCTCCTCGTCTTCATCCTCCTCGTCTTCATCCTCCTCGTCTTCGTCCTCGTACCCATTCTCATAGTCGTAGCCCCTGTGCTTCCCGTCACCAAAGTGTATATCGATACGGTCACCGTCGTGAATGGGAAACAGCGGGTGGGGAATGATTCTCGGGGTCGTGGTGGGCTCCTGCCCCTCCTCGGTCCACACCACGGGTGCAAAGGCAGGGCACTTGACCCCCAGACAGCCGGTGCAGTCGTCATCCGTGATGGACACGCCGCTCCGGCACACGAGCGACAGGGTTGGGACGTCGCAGCAGCAGCAGGCGTCAGAAGGCACCTCAGTGTAGGCGATGCTGGCGTCGGTGCTCGTCGAGGCGGCGGGCGGGGCGGCGGGCAGGGCGACGGCCGTGCCAGCCAGGACGGCGAGGGTGGCGATGCGCATTGTGAAGAGTATGTGCGTTCTTATAGAAGAAGAGTACTAGTAAGAATGCAATAGCCTTGTTATGGCCGAAGATCTGATGGTGGTGGTGGTGATGATGATGATGCTGGTGATGATGGACTACAACTTCTAGAGCTGGAGCACTGGCTTTATACCTGGGAATATGTATGAAGACTTCAGGTCGTTTCCCGCCTCCTGCATGAGACACGGATAGCAAGACGGACTTTTTCCGTCTGTCTCATGCCCTTTTGTCTCTCCAGCCATTCGTAGTAATTCCCTTGGCCTTGACTCCTCTCTCCTTGGTTTGACAAGTCTTTGATTAGACCAAATCAAAGAGTTAGGCAATCTTTCTTCCTTGTCCATGTAAGCTTCACCGCCGTGGACCCCTTTTCTCACCTCTCTGCGTTCATGTTCTACGGAGTACTACTCTTGCTTCTTGTTTCTTCTCAAGAATCATCTGTGCTTCTCCTCTCGTCCTTATCCATTCTTCTTCTTGTGCCCTTGATTAGTACGATGTATTTCTCTTCTGCCAATGTCTTCTTCCCTGTTGGTTTTGCGGAGTCTCACATCCATGGCCAAGCATAATCACTATCCCTGTGCGAAGATGGCATCAAATCCGAGGATACCAGGGTACTCGGGTACTCACGGTGACAGCACTAGCAGGTCAGTGGCTGGCCCCCCGCAAGTCGGAATGTTTAGAAATAAAGCTCAGACATTCTCGGACACTGACGTTGGCAGACGCTCTACCCAACTCATAGACGCTTTGCCTCCGAGCCCCCGGTGGCCCTGTCGGGGGGCCTCCACGGCGCACGCTGCGCTAGCCTGACGGGCAAACTTGATCAAGATCTGAGACATGTATTCACTTGCCTTGCGGGAGAAGCACCACCGTGCAAGTCTCCAAGGCGCATCCTCCTCCTGGAATTTTGCCTCTGCCCTGCCTCTGCCCTGCCAGACACATTGACATATGCTGGACCGTAACCCTGGACCCTACTTCGTACAGCAGCTGCGCATAGATCCCCAGCACAAGCGAAGTGAGGAGCCCCCCCATGCAGGGTCGCCGGAGGCATAACCCACGTACAAGGTTCGACGAGTACACACAAAGTACAATATAAATCACATGTAGAAAGAGTCTAGTGGCACGCATATATATGACAAGATTCATACAAGACAATTCTCATTGGTATAAACAAAACGTTGATGATATCCGACTTCATAACACAGGTATTGATCCCATCCCTTCCGAACAAGCAAGAACCCAAAGGAGAAAATACGACTACTATAGCGTCAAAAACAACAACAAAAAAAACACGAAAACAAAAGGCCATAACCCATGAGACTTGCGAACGAGGTTGTGTCCCGAATTTTTACGCCCCCGGCATCCTCAGGATGGGGTACAGCGACGATCCTTCACGGGGGTGACCGTGGGGCGGGGGCAGCGGGCTCCTCGAACCCTTGGCATCCACATCCATGGGCTCGCCACCACTGGGGGTCTCCCTCTCCCTCTCATCACGCTGCTGCTGCTGCTGCTGCTCCTCATCGACGTAGTCCTTGCGGTTGAGGCGGCCCCGGACGTACTCGCGCAGGCTCTCAATGACGCGCATGTTCTCGAGCCAGCGGTCGTACTGTTCCTCCCTCTCGCGGGCGGCCTCGCTCTCGGCATCGTCAGACGAGGGGGAGCTCAGGGCCGAGGCGGAAGTGGGGGTGCCAGCCTTAGGGGTGGCAGCGCCACTGCTGGTCGAGGTCCTCCTCTCCTTGCCGGCGGGAGCGTCCTCCATGACGGAGCGGGGCGGGGGGCCGCGCGACGACGCGGGCGGGGCTGCCCGCTGAAGCATGCCACCCGAGTAACGGCGGCGCTCATTGCTCTCGAAGCTAGGGCCCAGCGTGGCGGTGGTGGACTGGCCGAAGCCCTGGCTGACAGCGGGCAGGCTGGTCGGCAGGGTGGGGTACATGACAGAACCGCCCGAGGCGGACGACGAGTGCCTCGACTGAGGGGACATGCCGGAGCTAGAGGGGCTGGGCGAGTGGCCGGAGGTGTACGACATGGAGCTCGAGGGCGGGGTCACAGCGGGGGTGCCGGTGGAGGACATGGCCGTCAGCGGGGAGGGCATGCCGCCACCGCTGGCTGCCGACATGGCGTGCTGGTGGTGCTGCTGTTGTTGCTGGTGGTACGCGTCCTGGTGCATGGGCCCGCCACCCATAATGCCGGGGGAGCGGCGCTGCGGGCCGCCGGCACCCATGGGAGGCGAGGGGCTACCGCGGAAGCCGCCGCCGTTTCCACCCCAGTTGTCGGCGCCGGAGCCAATGTGGACGCCGGCCGTGGCGTGGTTGGCGTTGTCGTAGATAGTGTCCTGCATCTGGCCGAGCAGCTGGTCGATCTGAACCAGGTCCTTCTGGGTGCGGGCGTGAGGCGGCGTAGGCAGGTAGTACTGCTGGGTCAGGGGGTTCTGGGTCGGGACGGGACCGGCGTGGGTGGCCATGGCGGGGCCACCACCGCCACCGGGGGTCATGTACTGCTGCTCGGGCATCATGGGGCTCGGCCCAGGGCTGGGAATGGACAGGGAGCCATGCAGGGGCATGAGGGAGCGGCCGATCTGGGTGTAGGACGTGGGGTCGATCTCGCGGCGCTTGGCGCTGCTGAAGAAGTCGTCGACCATGTCAAAGGCGCGCTTGCTCCGGTCGTAGCCGCCGCTGGGGTTGTGGGCATGGTGGTGAGTGGCGGCAGGAGCGGCCTGCTGGTAGCCCAGGTGCTCGTTGCGCTGGTTGTTGAGAGGCGGCTGGTTGAAGTACAGGCCGTAGTTTGTCGACGGCTGGGGCGCATAGTAGCTTCCGGGATGGGCGGGCTGGTACTGGTGGCGCATCTGGTTGTTGTGGTCGTAGTAGGAGGGGGCTGATTGTCAGGTCAGTATATGTTGTTCTCTTGTGCTCTTGCTGCTGCCCCTGTGTCAACTCACTCTTGTTCATGTGAGGCCTGTAGTTGATGCCGCCCTGGTTGTGAGCGTCCTGAGAGGTGCGCATGAGGACGGAGTCATCGGCGTGGGTCTGTTGTTGTCAGTATGTGTTTTTGTTCTTCATACTTGTGTGTACATCTGGATACTATGAGAATATGCATACCTTGATGTGCTTCTTAAGATCCTGGGGACGCTTAAACGACTTGCCGCACATGTCACACTTGTGAGGCTTGAGAGGCACATGGACGCGGATGTGCGAGGTGATGTGGTCGCGCTTAACGGTAGTGGTGCGGCACGAGTTCCACTGGCAGGTGAGGTTAAGGTTGTTTGTGCTCTTGCGACCGACATGGCGCTCGCAGATGTGGTCCTGTATTGTGTTAGTCTTCTCATATTGATTCCCGTCCTGGCTCAGGTCCGGTTTAAGAGCAAGTTTGCATGGATGAGTGTACACACATATAGCAGCTCCGGAGTGGCAAACTTTTGGCTGCACTGGTTCCAGCGGCAGGTCAGGTTGTCGTCGGCAGAACTGGACATGGCGGCAGCAGAAGCAGACGAGGTGCTCGAAGGCGGAGGCGTGGTAGATTTGGAGTCGGCGGTGCTGTTTGTGCTCGACGCCTCGGAAGGATGCTGATCGGGGGTGGGAGGGGACATTTTGACGATGATGATGCAAGTATACTGGCGTACTCGGTATACAATGTATGATGTAGGCGCAAAGCAGACGAAATACAAAAACAAAGGCTCGGACAGGTGGCCTGTTGTTTTTGAAAATGAGCTTTGAAAATATACAAGATTTAGCAATGAATTTGAAGAAGGTGAGATGAGAAATGTATGAGTACAGGCAGAGAGAGAAAAGAGGAGGGAGACCGAGAGAAAAGGTTGGCCATGACCTCTCTGCTGCGTTGACACACACAAGAGTCTGGGCACGAGAGAATGGGGCGAGCGGGATTCTTGGCGAGTCTTGGCGTTGGAGGTGCTTTGTCATATGAGATATCAGGTGACTTTGTTTTATATGCAAAATTGTATAGAAAGCTCAGGTCACTCGCTACTGCCGGCGACCTCGGCGCCCGCGGGCGGAGCCAAGAGCGCCAAGCGCATGCCAAGGCTTGGCACCAATCTTGGCGGCCTTGGCGCTCTTGGCATTTCTTGCATTTTTGGCCCTTCTGGTCCTTCTGGCATTATTCCTGTCCCAACTTCTCGCCATCCGACGACGGCCATTGGTCTCTTCCTCTTTGTACTCGCACTCGCTCGCGGCGATGGGGATCCATTCAATATGCGAGGTCAGGTGAGCCGGACAGAAGCAGGACGCAGTAGGACGCAGCAGGAAGGAAGCAAATCAATATTGGACCGACAGAGTACGAGTACGAGCGAGCGACTCACACACTCGTACAGCGACACTGGCTGACTGGACAGGGACCCCTCTGGACCCTCTCTCTCTTCTATTTCCGTCCACTGGTATCCGCCCACTGGTAATAATAACATGACACCACGCGAGCACTGACTGCAGCAACGCGCAGCCGAGCGGGGGAAACACCCGATGTTATCGCGGGTTGCATCAGGGTCTGTCTGGCTCCTCTGTGCCTTGCAACCCCTCTCCTCCTTCTCTGGCCCTATCACGCCTACCCACCACACAATAGCCTATTCTGACAACAACCCGACTCTGCATCCGATCCCTCGTCCGTCAGCCATTACTAGTACTTTCTTTTCCCTCTCGGAATCGGGGACTGTCGACTCTCCGGGGGAGGGTGAGATTGAGTTGCGTCCGACTTGGTTTGGTCGGTCCAACCAGTGCACACAAAGAGGGGAAGAGCCAATACCGCCAATACTTGTTACCATGGCCCATGCCACGCCATGCATGCACGTGGCTTGGCTCGGTTTGGTCCTGCGCCCTTCATCTCTTAGTAGCATCATGCATGCCCTCATGCCATTCACCAGACTCCTCTGCCTGTCTCCTGCCCGCCTGCCTGCAATGTCAATGCTGCGCCTCGACGGTGGATATGAGCACATTTTCCCATTTCATTGACGGCAAAGGAGCCAAAGACGGAGGAGAGACATCGGACAATACGAGCATCCTGGCACGCTACGCATGCGCGCCGTTGGCAAGGCCTGCTTAGCCTTGTCTACGAGCCATTACGAGGAGTACGAAGTAGTACTGCTAAGTGCTAGTTGCGACTCTAGTCTCTGTGCTTCAGAGCTTCGGTATGCGAATGCCAAGCCATCTGCCAGAGTCAAGCTTTCCGCCCTCTCGCCAAGACTTACTTGGCCTGCAACTTGCAAGCCGACGCTTACGAGTACTCCGTACACCACTACGACTAGATGTGATGCTCTGCATGTTCACGCACTCTCGCGTATTCTTGCTCCTTTGTCTACTAACGCGCAAGTCGATCCCTTCTCTAATAGTTGTGCTCGTATTCGTCTGTTTCTCATCCCAGTTGTTGTACGCGTAGTTCCCTCCCACGAGTTTCCTTAACGATTACGTCGTAAGTAGTTTGTTGCTTTGTTCTGCTTGCTACCCTACTGCACTCCACCAACTCACCCACATTCTATATCATCCATTACCTCTCGGATCTCGACGCGCGTATTCCTGACTCGATACTTTTATTCCCCTTTTCTTATTCCCAGTTCGAGTTTCTATCGATTCTAATCGCCGCCAAGCATCATGTTCCCCAGACTTGGCCTGAAAGACTTGCATGCCTCGCGTTGTCTTGCCCACGCCATCACCACTCACGCCAAGCCCAGCCCTACGGGTCTATGATAACAACCCAAAAACTTCACCATGAAAGAATTTCCAAGGACCACGTATATCCTTGATCTTGGCAAACCTAAATCAATTCTTCGCTCTCTAAAACCGCGTCTGGTCCACCGACGAAACGAGCCGCAGGGGAAATATGCCAGGACTAGTGACCTGACCAGCCGGCCACCTTGGCAGTCGCCAATATCTAGCCCTGTTCTCAACCTCGGCCCGGATAGCAGCATAGCCCGGATTGGGCCTCCCTGCCGCTTCTCGTATGGTGAGATACCACACCAGATCAACGCGAGTGATGTTCCTCCTTTCCAGATTCCCAAAGTGTCCGAAGCTATCCGGGTGCATCTCGGGAGCCCGGCCGAAAGAGCAGGCACCGCGATAGTCGAAATCGAAGCTGCAGTTGTAGCAGATGAACCCGTACTATAAAAATGGAGTAACACATCTTTTTGTGTATAACACTTCTCTTCTGTCGTCCTTAGACTGTCTGTAGTCACGTCACTGGTTTGCGAGAAACATAGATAACCTAGAGCTACTACCACTTCGGCACCGTCTATAGGAAGTACTCGGTAGACAAGGATGATCCCGAAGAGCGAGATTTCCGACATTACCAGGCACATTGGATACAGCAGTTCGGATGACATATTCCCTAGTTCTCCCCCATCGTGACCATGCACAACTCCGCAACAGCTGTTAGAGACTCTGGGGGTTGGCTGCTACTCTATGTTATCTTCACAATGTTGCTTTCGGTGCTACAACACACTGATCCTAGAGTCGGACGCTTGTTCGTTGCTCCAAGGTGAGCAAGGGACTTTACTTCATAGCCATCGATTTGACAAGTTTGGTACAACTTGGCTGTTTGTGACTGCTTGCGTGGCCGGGTAGTACTGTCAGTACTTACTACGTGCAGTGGTGCTACCATGTGGGATCCTGGCGAGGCAAAGCTGTACGACCTGGATGGTGCTTGCACGTCCATATGCAGTGACCTCGCTTGCTGTATCAGGAAGGGGATAATGACAGCCATTTCAGCCTCTCAGAATTCCTTCTTTGCCTCGATCTACTTTGATCCTGCCTTTCGGGTATGCCAATGTAACCGATATTCTGCTCGACTTTTCGCCTTGTGAGCTTTGGTCACCCAATGTCTATGGAATTACTGAGGAGTGCAAGTGCGAAAACGAGAAAGAGCTACCCCTGACGCTCAGTCAGCAGTGAGAAGACAGAAAGGCTGGAAAGCTGCATGTGGGCAGGATGACCTTTCCCCTAGATCGTCATGACTCCAAGCTGAGGGCAATCCATATACCTGACTTGCTGCCTTTCCCTTTTCAACCACACATCACAGAGCCTCCCTTGTCGTACCTGTGCAGTCGTGTTAGTGCTACAGTGGTACTGCAGGCCGTCGTCGTGATGAGAGTTATAAGCAGGCAGAGACAAGACGTCAATGACATTATTGTTACACCATAATCAACATCTGGACACACAGCCAAGGAATCACAAACATCTGTACGGAGTACAGGAAGAGTACACAGGACCGACAGCGGCATGCGGGGTATCATTTATCAATTAAGCCAGCTTCAACAAGACTGGCCATGTCCGTAAAAAAAAGGGTAGTGTAAAAAAATATAAAAAACACTTGGTTTCCTCCTCCGCTGCTCTTCTTCCTCTTCCAATGGGCAAGTTCCTCCAGTATCCGTATTCCAATGATACGTCGCCCAATCCTGTCTTCATCCACTGCCCCCCCTGCTTCCGTGTTGAAACCGGACCACTCTGACATGTTGTGACCATGTCTTGATGTTGTTATGTTGTGATGTTGTGTATATCCTCCTCCACCATATAGTGGATGAGTCGAACGTATGTTGTGTGTCATCCTCTTCCTCCTCTGTCGTTGTTGATGTTGACGTTGTTTTGACGTTGTATGTCCTCCATCATGCTGACTGACGTGTAGCCTAACCACCATGCATTATTACCCAGATATCCATCCATGCGTATAACAGAAAAGTATCCTCCCAGAAACAAAAGAAAAGGCACACCCGCCCTATTGACGAGTGTAATATAACTAAATACTAATAAGAACCGACACGCAAACAATGCTAATAAGCCTGGACCACCGCCGTCGCGGCCCAGGTGAAATAAATATGATATTCCCATCCCTTGTATTCCGTTGCCCTCACCCGCTGCAACCCGCCATCTTGGTCAACCCGCGCCAGGGGGTCGAGTCTTTCGATGGAACCTAAACGGATAGGCCCGGGGTGAGGTCATGCATCCAATCCGACCCAAACGCCAAATATAAAAAGTAGAGGGGGGGGTAGGAAAGAGACAATAAAAGCGTAGAGGGGTAAATGTGTTGAATAAACGAGTTGATGGGGGGAGAATGTCGTTGTGAACAAGCTCACATTGCCCAGCGTGAACAAATATCCGTCGAAGCGAGTTTCTGTCGTACCTCGCAGGTGGCCTGACCAGATTGCGTAGCAGAGTCAATGTGCGTTCAGGCCAGGCAATGGGGCGGAGAATAGGAAAATGAGAAAAAGAGCAAAGTCGTAATGAGCCCGTGTCGTCATGAGGTAGGATGCATGTGTGTAAGTGTGCATCCGAGCCTTTTTTGTAGGTCGACACGTGTCCCGCGGTCCAGCCAGCGCCTTGCTCTGACTTGTAAAGGTTGGTTTGTCGTGGGGTGGTGTAATAAGAAATAAGAGTAAAAAGTCAAAGGGTGTAAAGTGCTGCAATCCCCAACGCCGCGCAAAAGTAGCAAGTATTATACAGAGCCAAGACGCATAAGCGCCTCGACGGCCTCGCGCTCCTGAGCGTCAGGAGCGCTGGCAAGTGCAGCGAGGTCAGCAGTGTTGAGCTGGGGGACACCGCGGGCCACGCCGGAGAATGATCTGGTGCCGGCGAAGCGAGACATGGGACCGGCTGCGGGACCAGAGTTGGCCGGGTACGACTCGGCGCGCAGGGCGGCAGCGCCCATAGCGGCCCAGTCCTCGTCGTCGGTGTTGTCCTCGGGGTCGTCGTTCATGGCGTCATCATCATCGCTGGGGGCCTCGGAGCAAGAGGCCTCGGCGGAGCCGTCCATGGACATGTTGTCGACGCCGTCGTCCATCATCATGGGGACGTCATCGCGGTCATCGTGAGAGAAGTGTCGCGAGTCGTGGTCGCCGGGAGGCGGGCTCTGGACCTGGCCCCTGAGCCTGTCTAGGGTACTAGCGCCGGCAGCGCCGCTGCCGATGGGGATACCGGTTCGACGGCCGTTGGCATCGCGCGCGGGAGACAGGCGGCCGCGTTCCTGGCGCCCACCGCGCTGGCGGGCGTCCCACCGACCCCATCCGACCTTGTTGAACTCGACGTCTTCCTGGACACCGGCAGCCTCGGCGCTGCGGCCCTCGAGGGCGCCGACGACGAGGCGGCGGGCCTTGGTCGGGGGCACGGTGCTGAAGCCTGGTACCGACGCGGTCAGGTAGCCCATGATGTGGCGGATGGCCAGGGGTCCGTGGTCAAGCAGGATGTCGGGCAGGTAGTGCTTGGCGAGAAGGCCAGGGGTGATATGGCCCGAGGCCTCGTCGGAGGGCGAGACGGATCGGCCGTTGCGGGTGGCCGAGGTGGCCGAGGCGGCATCGTGCAGGTCGAGGTCGGAATCGATGGGCTCGAGCTGAGCCGCCTTGCGCAGCTGGGCCTTGAGGCCGTGGGCTGGCAGACCCGGGGAGATGGAGTTGGGAGGGGTGGGAAGGTCGAGAGGACGCGTCACAGTCGCAGAAGCGCCCCGGTGGTCCGCTACAACAGTCAAGTTGTCTCGGGCCGGGGAGGTCTGGGGGATATCGCGAGCAGCCGATGCCATGGTAGCCATATTGCCGGTGTTGGCAAGAAGGGTGCTTTACGACTTCTGTAACGGGTGGGTGCGTTAGATGCCGGTCCTTTGAACAGCGTAAGTGTAACCCTGGTTTGATCAGGGCAGGGTACGCGAGGGATGTGGGTTGAAAAAAGATAGGAGTATCCATGATGTATATATAGGAGAAGAAGTGTTGTGATATATTGTCGGGTGCATTGTCGTGGTGGTTGTGGTTGGTGGCAATGAGTGACTGACTCACACATACACACCGGCGCACGCGCACTCACATACACTGACACTGGGCTTGGGGGTGTACTTACTGTTAGAAGCGTAAAGCGGGATGTTAGCAGTCGTCTATGACAAAGCAAGGCGACGACAGGACAGGCAGCTAGCTGGCGCGACAATCGTGACTGTGAGGGCGTATTCTCGAACCGAATCGTGCGATTTGGAGAATGGGGGGGTTTGTTGATTTGTTTGTTTTGTTGCTTGGGAAGGAGGAGGAAAGGAAGAAGGGAAGTTGGAAGGGGGGGAGGACAAGCAGTAATATGAGCCAGCCAGCCGGGCGAGAGCATCGATCTGTCACAGCGCGCGCGCGCGTCTTCAGTGTGTGTCTTTGTGCGTCTGTGTGTGTGCCTGCCTGCCTGTCTTCGTTCCTTCTGTCCTTGGTCCCCCTTTACAAGGAATACGGCATCTGTTAGGGCCACTATGAGATTCGACCTGGGCGGCCTAACAGATGCCGTCGTAATGCTGGTAATAACACTACAATAATACCCAATAGACACACCCATCCCTTCCCCGAGGGCAGCAACCAGCTCGGGCTGACACGCAAGGCGAGGGTCGCTGCTGCCAAATGGGAATGTAACAAGGGGGGAGGGAAGGAAGGAAGGAGAAAGGGGGGGCGTGGGGGTGTGTGGAGAGTAATGATTGCAATTAATAGCAGTATGTAGTGGTACGGAGTACAAGCTGTGTATTACTCCGTACCTACGGATACCTGTCCTTGGGCATATTGACAGCGTACTACTCCGTATAAGTAGACCTGGGACAATACTGCTTGATTCCCTACAAGTACCGATACAGCATATTGCCGCGCTTTTACTATTGTCGCTATGTATACGGTACTCTTAATGCGCCGTACTTGCCTGGACGCATGTCGCAATGCTGGGCAACTGACACCAACAAAGTTCTCGTACTCATAGCGACTGCTGGACGAATCCGGTGGGAGGCGCACCCCTTCTTTGTTTCCTTCCATGTGCATCCGCGACGACAGGCGCATCCGAGCCATTCCGGCCTCTGACGAGCATTACGAGTCCATGTCCAGCCCCAATCCAGGTATGCTCATCTCAGCACTCACTGAGCACTCATTCACTTCTTCAGTGCTCACTCATCTACTTTGTTCGAGTATGCATAGGTGCACCTTGTACGGAGTATCAATACCTCTCTAGTATACCTAGGTAGCGTACTTCGTACGAGTACTCATACGAGTGCTTACACTAATGTATGTCCTTAAAATATCTGGGGCGTGCCCATATCATCTCCCATCGGTGTCAGTCCCAGGAAACCCACCCATTCCCAGATCCCAGACTTGGGGGCCTGCCCGTCCACAGTCCAAAGTCCACAGCGCCGCACTGATAACACGCCCGGAATCGTCCGCGTAATTGCTCACTTCCACACTTGCCCAGCTGTGTGGCCCGTCCGAGGCCTTGGCCCCAGCCCATCAACCCGCCAGCCCGTCAACCCCGTCCTCCTTAATATCCCATGGCAATGGATCATGGCAATGGGCCATGGCGAAAAGAAGCAAATACCAGTACTGGCAAGAAAAGGACCACTGTAATCATACTCCGTATGTACTAATAGTAGTAATACTCCATACTCTGTACGGAGCACTCAGAAAAGAATTTTCTATGGAAATTTCCACGAGACAGAGTTTTCCTTCCAAATGAAACATGGAATTTCTTCTCCTTTCCTGTCTTCTCCTTTTTCTCTTCATACGAGTACAGGTTCGTACTCGTAATACTCGTCATCATACCTGCTCTGTTACGCTTTTGTACGAGAGACTCACTCTCACCTTCATCCTCGCTCACTCGCATCGTGCGGTACGTCAAATACGTCACATGCTGCTCTAGTGGAGAAGGGGGAGTGCGTCTATGATACCGCATGCTTTAGCTTGCCAAATCCGACCGAGGCCATCGTCCTTGTCCTGACGTTGACTGCTACTCTATGCCGCCGAGTAGCACGGAGCAGACTAGACTGCAACGACGAGAACTAAACTCAACACAGGACTAGGCTAGAGTCACACACAAGTTGCTTATCGTCCACGAACCGACCAACGTGCTCGATTCGTCTGGGGATGAGCCACCCGTCGCGATAAATGGCCTGGGGGCTGACCCGCCAGCCACATTCACACAAACTACGAAGTATACTCCTTACAGCGTACGAAGTAACAGTGGTACCGGTTGTCTCCATCTTGTTTCTGCATCACTCGTCTTCTTCATTGCATGCATTACGTAGCTGAATGTGAATACTGCCACCACTGACTGCCACCACTGACTGCACTTGATGAATGTGCCTGTAGCACTTGCCCGCACACATCAACGTGTCATGATGTCCATGCGCAATGCGCAACTTACAAGGCAGGCACCAAAAACGCGAGTGAGTGTGAGTGAGTGGGTGAGTGAGTGAGCGAGCGATAAAAGAACAAGACACAAAAAAGACTCAGCCACCTCTGTCACCACTGCCCTCGTCTCGTCACCTGCGTCTCTGTCCCGTGCTATTCATTCGCCCAACGTGCATCTCGCTGCAGATGGCAGTCCCTGCTGGTGCTGCCGTCGGTTTGCCCCTCCTTCTTCTCCTCGTACACTACTTGACTACGTGACTACCGAGCATGTATGAGTCCCATGCTTTAACCCTGTTGGACATCCTTGGACATGGCAATCACGCCGTCCGGCAGGAAACGGGCAAATCCCCTCCCCTCCCTGCAAAACTACTCTCAGGCACAGATACCAACCGACGATCGCACGAGGGGAGGGGTAGTTAGTAGCACCATGCGTGCGCAGCTCCCAGCTTCCCGTGGCGGGGTTATCATCATCAACGCTGAGGTGCGCATACGACGTTACTGTACCGCACACTGCGTTGCCTGTACCGATTAATATAAACCCAAATCCGCTGTCCATCTGCCCAACAGCTCGTGAAATTCGCGCACGTTTGCCTTTAATTCGTACTCGGTACAGAGAGGCATGTTCACTAATTCTTGTATGTCGTAGTATTTGCCTCGCAAATGCTCAGCAAAAATGCCTTGCCTTGTGCGTTAAGAGCGCCATCACGTTGCTCTCGGCCTTGTTCCTGATTGGACTTCTGACCTTGGCTCCGCGTGCGCCCCATTTGCTCGTGAGTCGTAGTCTACTCCAGTCTCTACTCTGTAGTCCGTACTCGTAGTCCGCAGTCCGCTCCGTATCCAAAACCCACCTGACCCGACGACCCAGATTGCTCGAAACAACGCCACTGGCCTGGAGCATAACGAGTCTTGGTGCCCACTTTCCTCATGGGAAGGACTGGGCAAGGGCTGCTTGGCGCCGTCATCCCTTGATCAACCCCACGTTTTTTCTACTACCCCCCTTCTTCAAGTTAGCAGAGCTACTAACTCGTATGAGCCCGGCCCGTACAACCGTACGAGCATTACAACGTACACCCCAGTGCATGGGATGCGTCGCAATGATCCGGCGGCGTTTGGCACATCTGCAGGCCCAGTCGCAGACGCAGACGCGGATCCAGATGGTGGCACTCGTACCCATTTACCCCGCGCGCACTCCCAGCCCAGCCCAGCCCGTTTACCGCGCCAGACGGGAGCACGAGGGGCAATCCTTCCATATCGTCGACACCCCGTGCTTCTGGTATTGGTCCGTATCTCGGCCTTTGGCCTGCCCCTCTCCCTTCTGCCCGAGATCCCGAGCATCCCGTGCTCCATCGTCACACCCCGATAGGAAGTAGTCAACTTTCCAAGTCGACTAGTCGAGACTTTTTTTCCTTTCATATCTTGGTATTTTGTATTTTCATATGATACTAGTACATTTCTGATATTGTGGACGGTGGTTTTGTGCGCGTGTGCGCGTGCAGGTACGGGCGGCGCGTCTTAGGACGCGTTGCCCAGCCCTTATCGTCGAGTCCGCCACCATAACTTAAACTATGCTCTTATACGAACAGCTCGTATCGCAGGGCAAGGGCTTGTCCAGGCACCCAGGTACTAATGCAATAGTCGTGTAACACAACCCTCGGACGGGTAGGCCACGGGCTGGCTCAGTTCAGCCTCTCGCTTGACCGAGGACAAACTCCCGGCAAGTCTATGGCAATGAAACCTTGGTCAGCTTGTGTGTTGCGTGTTAGACATAGGATAGGACCTTTCGTAGTGACTCACCTCTTTGAGGACGTGTAGCTTCTCTTGCGACTGCATAAAGACGTGCCGGTATTGGGCGACGCTCTCCCGGAGCACCACTTCTTTGGTCGTCCGGCCGTCGCATATCGCCTTCATCTTGAGCTCCATCTCCTTGCGAAGGAATGGCTTGCCCAGACTGGTCTCAAAGTTCATCCGGTCAAAGCCCAGAATCAATGCCACTCCCAGCTGGGTTGGCACAAACACCCTCGTTCCTCCCCGCCTTCCGGAGGCCGTGGCCCCGCCCCCGCGACCTCCCCTCCCGCCCCGGCCGCCCCGGCCGCCTCTGCCCCCTCTCGTGGCCGGCTGCGCCGCATCATCACCGTTGTCATTGCCCGTGTTCCCTCGATCGACCGTCGCTACGTACTCACGGTCCTGTATCTTTTGGATGTGCTCCGCCATGGTAGCATCTGTCCCAATGCCGTTGGCATCCATGAGGGCAATCAGGTCTGCCTCTGTCAGGAAGCTTGGCGGTGACGTCTTGCCCTCGGTCATAAGGGCCTCTGTGGGCTCGAACCGCTCGCCGACCGTAAACTTGGGTAGCTCGGCACTGTTATCCCACTTGTCGTAGACGAACACGTCTAGATAGTTCCGCGCCAACACAATAATTCCGTGTGCGCTGAAAATCTCCTCACCATACTGCACGTCAATATCCGTGGCGAGGCCCTTGGCGTCCTCAGAGCAGCATGCCAGGAACCGGCGCGCCACGTACTCGTAGAGACGTGCCTCGTCATGTTTGAGCACACTCGGTGCCGCATATGTGATGGGGTGGATGGGCGGATGCGCCTTATCGTCGTGCTTGCCCTCCCGAGGCTGCTGGAACCCTCCCGCCGTGAGACCTCGGGCATACTCTCCCCAGCGTTGGTCGGGTGTCTGCTTCTCCACCAGAGCGCGCAGGTTGATGCCCTTGTCGAAACGATCTGTCTCAGTTCTGGGGTAGCTGAGGAAGCCCCTATTGTACAGGCCCTCTGCTATAGTCATTGCCTGTTGTCCCGTCATCCCCAGCAGCCGTGTGGCTGCTTTCTGCAGTTCAACGGTCGTTAACGGCAATGGCTTGTATTTTGATGTAGGTCGCTCTTGGACCTTTGCCACCTTGGCCTTTTTGGCCTCCAGACATCTCTCGTACAATATGACTGTTGACATACGGTCAAAGAGACGGTTTCGGGCCCACGTAAAGTTGACCTTTTGTCTATCGCGGCTATGCATGAGCTTGATGCTCCAGAATGGCTCCGGTACAAAGTTTTTTACTTTGAAATATCTGTCCACGACGAAGCCTAGCGTTGGAAACTGGCAAGAGCCTGGCATATATCGTCAGTTAAGTCAAGGGGCCCAAAAAGCCAGGAGTAGGAGGTATCCAGTACTGACCATAGCTAATCATGAGATTGCTCATAGGACCGCCTAAGGGACGCAGACTATTTGTGATGTATCTGGTAAAGGCATAGCCGATTCGCAGGTCCAGCTCAATCCGCGTCGCCACTGCATCGACCTGCTTATCGTCAAGATTCACCAGTCGCCTCGCTGCCGACAGAACGTGACTGCAGAAGGGATTAGCATTGGAGTACATACTCGAGTTCAGAAATGGCATAGACGTACGCTCGCTCGACGTTGCTGAACCGGGCTCGTTTGACGGCAATGTTGGCATTGCCAACGCGCGCTGCTTCGACAATCTCGTGTCCGATATATTCTCCTTCGCGATCACAATCAGTCCATATGACGAGTAGACGCGCATACCTTGCTTGATCGGCAAGGTTCTTGGCAATCGCCTTTTTGTCCTGGACTCGATTTTAGCACCATTCTGTGAGCCTCGACACGGATCCCCATGGGAGTCGAGCTTACATCTTGGACTTTGGTCAGCACGGGCGCATTGAATAGGGACACAGGAGGCGGCGAATGCCAATCTTTGTAGTCCATGGGAAATTCGGAACCGGTCAGATGACCGGTGACGGCTGTCATGGTGACATCGCTACGGCCCCAGGGCTGGCCAAAATCAAAGTCGAACGAATAGTTCTTGATATACTTGTTTCTAGAGTCGTGCTAGAGATTTCGCTTTTAGTCAGGTTCCTTCGTCGTCTAGAAAAGGGAACCTTTTTCGCACTTACTGTCTGGAAGTTGCCGCCCGAGAGATGGCCGGCCACAGCCTTGGAGATGGAAGGCTTCTCAGCCACGCACAATATTTTCATGGTCCTGGATTGGAGCGGAGTGCGCTGTCCTAGCTGCCTGTCCACGAATCGCCCCAGAACAGTTCACCGGTTGTGAGGAAAGCTGGCCAATCTGGGCCACGATGAAGGTGGGAGCGGGAACACGCGGCACACGCACAGTGTCATGGTCACGATGACAACGATCCACCTTCCATGTACCTGCGCGAAGTTTTAAGTCCTTGCGGAGTCCCAAGTAGTTTGCAGCTACCCCAGAGCTATCCAAATTCTCACAGACCTAAACAAAGCCTGCTGATGATGGTGAACAACGGACAAATGTGGTGATGGTTGATATGCGCGTTAGCTGGTGTTTGGCCTTTTCAATCCCATTATGGAAGGCGGTGTAATATTAAAAGGTAGTGGCTCTGGGCGCGGCACGGCACGGCAGGCGCAGTGCACGTAGCTGCTTGTGGTTGAGTAGGTGGACCCCTCCTTGGAGCAGCAGCTGCGACGGTGATAATACGCCTTGTACGTCAGACTCACCAGATCTCCTTCTCCTCTGCCATTCACCACCATCGTGACCTCGGTAGTCTATGACGACTGCAAGCAGAAGCTGCCACATATAAAGCTGGCCTTTTTTTGTCAAATTGGCTTCGTGTGTGACACTCGGTTGCCGACATTCCACACATATTCTACGCCCTCAATCGCAACCATGGCTCTCCCTGTTCTCAAATCCATCCAGGACGCTGGTGATTACTCCAAGACTGTGGAGCCTTTCATCGGCCAGCTGTACGACTTGCCACAGCAGATCCTGGATAATGTCAGCAGTATCGATGGCCTCCTGGGCGTCTACACCAACACGAACCCACTCATAACTGGCTTTGCCGTGTCGGTAGCCCTCAGTGCCATTTTCCTTGTGGTCTCAGAGATCAACCGCAACTATTCACAGGTTGACCGTCTGTGGAGCTTGCTACCCAACCTCTACATTGTCCACCTAACTGTGTGGGCACGCCTTGCTGGATTCTCACACGCCCGTATTGACCTAGTCGCTGCATTCACGACTTTGTGGAGTGTATGTGTCTTTTACTTTTGCCACATTTTGGCGTCCTATGCTAATATCGGACACGACCCAGGCTCGATTGACTTACAACTACTGGCGCAAAGGCGGCTACGAAGTCGGTTCTGAAGACTACAGATGGTACGCTCTCTCCATCCGACGCGGAATTTGACCGTCATCATTTACCATTCAATACAGGGCCATCCTCCAGAAATATGTCCCCAGATTTGTCTGGTTCATTTTCAACGTCACGTTCATCTCCTCCATCCAGAGCGTCCTGCTATTCTCCTTCTCCTGCGTCCCAGCCTATGCCATCTTGCTGTCGACAAAGTTTGATGAGGAGATCAAAGCTTCCGACTTGGTATACTTTTCCATAGGCGTGGCTCTTGTCATTAGCGAATGGTTCAGCGACGGCCAGCAATGGAGTAAGTACACGCACCCTGCGCATGTGAGATCCGGCCAGCGACTGATCATTTCCAATAGACTATCAAACTGCCAAGTATAAGTACCGAGAAGACGGAAAGGTCCCAGAAGGCTTCAGCAAGCAGGACCTGGATCGCGGCTTCATAACCTCGGGCCTGTTTGCGTACAGCCGCCACCCTAACTTCCTCGCCGAGCAGACCCTCTGGTTTGTCCTGTACCAGTGGAGCTGTTATGCTACCAACAATGTCTACAGCTGGACCGGCATCGGCAGCGGCTCCCTCATCCTCCTGTTCCAGGGGTCTACCTGGCTTACGGAGCTCATCACGGCGCAAAAGTACCCCGAGTACAAGTATTACAAGAGCCAAGTCGCCATGTTTGTGCCCACCACCTTCAGTGGCTACCAGGGTCCTACGCCCAAGATCATCCGCACAAGCGAGCTTGCCGAGCGCAATGAAACAAAAAAGCAGGAATAAATGTACAGTATAACAAACTGGCGTTTACTGCTTCTAAAACTACATGCCTATGCGGCGCAGGTTTCTTTACTCCTCTTTTCATTCTCACGTCAGTGTCAGCACACGGCGCCCCGAGATCTAGCACAAATGTCATATTAATAGTGTAACATCTATCATCTATATTCATGCATCTAAGCGCTGTCCGCAAGTCTAAGATCGCTGAGCTTGTCTGCGTAAAACGATGGCACGGCAATGGGATTCTCTTTCTGCCAAGCCTCCTTGTTGTCGACGCCAGTGAGGACATGTAGCGTGCCACCAAGCTTGCCGTCGACGCCAAACTTGATATCGGTGTTGAGCCTGTCGCCAATCATGCAAGTCCTCGCGCGGTCGAGGTGGAACTTGCCCTCGATGGCGTCCATCATTGCCTGGGACGGCTTGCCCAGCTGGAGGGGTTGCTGCCCCGAGGCGTTGATGAGCGGCGCCATAGCGGAGCCCGCGCCGATGAAGAAGTTGTGGTGCATCGGCAGGGTAGAGTCAGTGTTGGTGGCGAGGAACTTGGCGCCCTGCTTGAGGTAGTGCATTCCGTAGGCCGTCTTGAGATAGTTGAAATGATAATCAAGACCAGCGAGCACCACGCCGACCTCGGGGTCGAGCGCGGACCCGTCGGCGAGGGCCTTGAAATCGTCGTCGGTGATGTCACGACGGAAGGCCGGGTCCGTGCCGCCAATGTGGGCGATGCCCTCGGCATCAAGCTCCTTTTCTATGCCGGACTCGCCCAGGACGAAGACCTTGTGCTTGCCGGGGGGCAGCTTGAGAATGCGCGCAATGTACACGGCTGACGAGTACGAGGAACCAAATATGTCCTCGACGTTGCTGGGAATATTGAGCCGCGTGAGCTTCTTGATATACTCGTCGCGCGACTTTGTTGAGTTATTGGTCACGAAGACGGTCCTCTTGCCTACGCTGTGTTAGAGGGTGGATCGAAGCGAAATGCTTGTATTGCAAGAGGCGCGGAGACTGACCCTTGGATTGGAGCAGCTTGAGCGTCTCGGGGATACCCTCGTACACGCTGTCGCCAGACCAGAGAACACCTAGTG
Organism: Geosmithia putterillii; assembly: GCA_900188575.1. Classification (NCBI taxonomy): domain Eukaryota; kingdom Fungi; phylum Ascomycota; class Sordariomycetes; order Hypocreales; family Bionectriaceae; genus Geosmithia; species Geosmithia putterillii. The sequence goes on along the minus strand of FYEU01000312.1, from coordinate 397,189 downwards.
AGATTTGAATGAGACCTTGGTGTCTGTCGTTTTTCCTGGCTGATCAAACTTACCATCGCAGTCAATGAGAAAGACCTGCATATCGTGTCATTGTCAGCAACTCGTTTTGGGCGGCCTCGGTGGCGGGGTAGTCCGGATCCAAGGAGGGGGAGGGGCAGGGTGGCATGACATACATCGAACTTGTCGATGAACTCATTGATGGCGGCGGCGTCGCCGGTCAAGTACTTGGGGCTCGACGTCATCTTGAAACGTCAGTGTGGCTTGTGAACCTTTTTCCCGTTCCGGTGAAGATCTTGGTGAAGTTGAATGCTTGATGGTGGAGAGGCTTTTTGGTGTTGAGCCGAAGGACTAAGATAACGGGGATGACTAAAAAATAAGTGGCCTCGATGATGATGCAACCGAGGCATGCTGGAACACAGACACGATTGAAAAGAGCCCATTGTTAAATCACTATAAAACAGATGGAATTTCTCGAAAAAGGCAGATGACTACTTATCAGAGGGCTGTTATTGAATGCCAATGCGCCAGCCTTGTTCCAGTCCCAGCGAGGCGAGAGTGCAAAGGACAATAGGCTCCATCGCGAACGGATCGGGCGTGACACGTTCCAAGTTGCAGACCTCACGGTCAAGGAGGGCAGTGTTTGAGGAGCAATTCTAGTAGTTTCATAAATGTAGTTTACACAATTGCTCTATATAATAGTGGTATTGGTGGCTGCAGCTTACTACTGCACACCTGGTGACCAAGCAGCAAGATAAGACCAGTGGCCTTAACAAAATTACAGAAGGCGGCCACCAAGGGTGAAACCGTAGACGACCGTCGCAATGAAGGCAGAGAGGTTGACGAGCGACGAGACACCGTGCATGATGCCAAACTTCTTGTTCAGAGCACGCATCTCGTCAGACTGGGGGCCCTCGGCATGCCACTCCTTGCCGTCCCGCTTAGCTACATAGAAAGTTAGAATACTAGAAATACATTGGCTAGGGGTGGGGATATTGCTTACCCTGGCCCTGGCGGTCCTTGATGAGCTGCGTGACAATGGGCAGCAGGACAAACAGGTTGACCAGCCCAGTCACAAGCATAGTCGCGATAGGGATCAACGAGGTGCTGCGGTTGATGCCGGCCAGAAGGCCCGAAACGCCGGAGCCGTATCCCAGGAGAGCGTTTCCGGGGAAGGTCAGGGCCAGGATGACGGGGATGGCCGACTGCAGACCAAAGTAGATGGGGAAGAGGCCGGACTGGACGTTGGAGAAGGTGGCCCGGTTGGCTTTTTTGAAGATGACGGGGCCATTGATGAAAGACTGGTAGTGGGCACAATCGGTCAGAGAGACATTCGGAAGCATGCAGCAAGCATGATGGTGGAGAAAATAGCAATACGCACGTGGAAGAAAGACGTCCCCAGCAAGGTGCCGTAGCTGTCAAGCTCCCCGGGTCTTTGTTAGCTTGCTGCAGTCCACTGCTTATTGCGCGGGATCGTCGGATACATACGACAGGATGTGGTAGGGGGCAGGCGAGAGGAAGATGGAACCGGCCATGATGGGGGAGCAGTTGTCACTGCGTCTCAAACGAAGGAAAAAAAAAAGGTATCAAAGGGTATCCGAACGGTGCGAGAGTGGTATGTTGCTCAATTCAAGAGCGGAGTTGGTCGGAAACAAGGCTGGCTGCTGGCGCAATAGCCTTGGAGGAGGAATGATCTCATGTTTGCATACCGACCACGTGACTTCGCGTAGCCACCGCGTATCACCTCGCACCTGCTGCCTAGGACGCTGCTGCCTTGAGCGCAAACAGACGGGGATCTTTGTGTCTGTGCGAAGCGTTCTTGATAAAGTATAATAATGGTCTTATAGAACACGCGCCAGAATCATTCCGCCATTCTCAATCTCTCATATTTTGACCAATATTTCGCCGATTGATTGATTGGAAGTCGCAGCAGCAGCCATGGCGGACAAGGAGGCCATCATTTTCATCCTGGACCTGGGGTCGTCCATGGCCCGGGCACACAATGACCGTTCTGAGTCAGATCTGGACTGGAGCATGCGGTTCGTATGGGACAAGATTACCGATATTGTCGCCGCGAACCGCAAGACTCTCTGCGTGGGTGTGGTGGGGCTGAGGACCGACGAGACGGGCAACAAGCTACAAGACGCCGGCGGCTACGAGAACATCTCGGTGCTACAGGAGCTGGGCCCCATGACCATGACGTCGCTCAAGACTCTTCAGACGTCCATCAAGCCGAGTAAGACGATGGGAGGCGACGCCGTGTCGGCTATTGTTGTAGCCATCGACATGATGGACACCTTTACCAAGAAGCTCAAATGGACCCGCAGGATCTACCTCATCACCGACGGCCAGGGCGCCCTGGACGCTGACGACGTCGACGACATTTCCAAGAAGATGAACCAGTCAAACATCAATTTGACTGTTCTGTAAGCTTTCTACCCTCGTATCCCCGTATACTTGCTTTGTACTTGCTAATCAGTGTTCCTTGCCAAGTGGTGTTGACTTTGACGACGCCGATTTTGGGTTCAAGGAAGAGGATAAAGTATCTACAAAGGTAGGGTATTATATGAGGATATCCGGATGGATTGCATAGCTGACTATATTCCACAGGCCGACACTGAAAGGATCCTGAAGTCACTCGTTGACGGATGCGACAATGGCGCCTTCGCTACCATGGCCGATGCCGTCGATAGGCTGGACACGCCCACTGTGAAATCCGTCAAGCCGTACAAGACATACGATGGCAGCCTGACGTTGGGTGACCCGGATAAGTTCCCGTCAGCAGTCAACATCAATGTCGAGAGGTACTTCAAGACCCACCTCGCCAGGCCCCCGGGGGCAAGTACTGTGGTGATCAAGCCGGAAAATGTCGGAGGGGACGAGCAATCGACACAGACCGTCAACGATGAGATGGATGGTGTCGAGTTCTCTGCCGTCAAGCAAGCTCGCACATACAAGGTCAACGACCCGGATGCGCCGGGCGGTAAGCGAGACGTCGAGTTCGAGTCCCTGGCAAAGGGCTACGAGTATGGCAGGACCGCCGTGCCGATAAGCGAGTCGGAGCACAATATCACAAAGCTCGAGACGACAAAGAGTTTTTCTATCGTGGGCTTTATCCCCTCGAACAGGGTAAAATTGACATCATTCTTGAACACAAGAGGTCCTCCATGGCTGACAGGATGGGGGCGAATAGTACGAACCGTTTCTGAACCTCGGGGAGGCCTGCGTCACATATGCCCGCAAATTTGACGAGGAATCAGAACTAGCTCTGTCCTCACTTGTCTGGGCATTGATGGAGGTTGAGTCGTATGCTGTGGCTCGCCTGGTCATCAAAGACGGCAAGGACCCCCTTTTGGTACTCTTGGTTCCGCATGTCGACACGGATGTGGAATGTCTTTACGATATCCCCCTCCCCTTCGCAGAGGATATCCGGTCCTACCAGTTCCCGCCCCTGGACAGGGTTGTCACCGTCAGCGGGCAGACTTTGAGCAAGCATCGCCTTTTGCCGTCGGAAGAGCTCGACGAGGCAATGAGCGACTACGTCGACGGCATGGACCTATCCAACTATGGTATCGACGACGATGGGTATGAAAACGAGGACCTTACCTTTGCATGCAGACAAGAAATCACCCTACTAACTTGCTCAACAGAGAACCTGCCGAGTATGCTCCACTTGATGATTCTTATAACCCCGCGATACACCGTGTAAACCACGCCATCAAATCGCGCGCCGTTCACACGACGGGTCCCGTGCCGCCAACCCCGGCTGTTCTCCTGCGGTTCTCGTCCCCGCCAAAGGATCTGATTGACAGGGTTCAGGGCCGTATCGACACCCTCGTACAGGCTGCCGAGGTGAAGAAGGTACCTCCCAAGGCCAAGGGTCGACGTCAACGCGAGACCATCAAGCCGATATCTGGTCTGGACATCGACGCTCTCCTGGGAGAGGACAAGAAAGGAGCCGACATCTCTCCTGACAACGCCGTCCCCGACTTCAAGCACGCCCTGGAGATATCTGACTCGGACGAGGCGCTGCGTGAGGCGGCCAGCCAGATGGGCCAGATTATCCAAACGCTCGTCACGGACAGCTTCGGGGACAGCAAGTACGCTCAGGCCATTGAGTGCTGCGGTGTCATGCGCGAAGAGCTGAACAACCTCGACGAGCCTGCAATCTTCAACACATTTATGCGCGACCTCAAGATGAAGGTGCTCTCGGGGACGCTAGGCGGCGACAGGAGAGACTTTTGGTTCAACATCCGGTCGTCGAGACTCGGGCTGATAGACAAGATGCAATCGGAGCTGTCTGAGGTGTCGATGCAGGAGGCCGATGAGGTGAGTTCCCCCAACTCCTATCCCTTTTATAACGAGCTGGCTGGCTAACGAGTGTGGCAACGATACAGTTTTACAAGCCACGGTGATGTGTCTAGATCATGAGTATCAAATTAACAAAGCCTGATTCTTCTCCTCTCTCTTCCCTTCTGCCAGTGTCCAACAAGATGCAAGGTCCCCCAACATAACTCGTAGTACCTAGTTGCAGCCGTTCAACTACGGTTTCCCGCAGTTGGGAATTAGATTCCTATTGCGTTCTATATAGACCAAAGTACGAGCATGCTCACTGTCTGTCCTCTGTCCTCCCCCGCTTCCTTGTCGCCTATAAAGCTTGCAAACATTGTTGATTGAACAACCTTTGTTTGCATGCAGATAGGCGAGGGCAAACATGGCATTGAAGTTAGTGGTGGCAGCTGCCAACAGCTGGCGAGCCGACAACGGATCACGCGGTGTTGGAATCTCACTTGTGCTTCTGTAATACAAGTATTACAAAAAGCTCACGGGTCGCTTTTCCCCCAAACACCAGCTTCGATTCACCTCGCCCCCCCCCCCCCTTCCTAACTCTTGTTTCATCAGATTGCCCTCATCAACGGGCCACTCTATCCTTGTACATCCCAAGATCGCCATGGCTTCACTGGACAATATCGAACAACGCCTCAAGAGACTTGAGGAGGCTTTTGGCAAACAAATCACCTTGTCCGTTCCATCAGACGCCGTGCCCTTTGAGACTGAGCCCGCACAGCAGCAGCAGCAGCAGCCAGTCGACGGAGGCGGAGGCGCGATGCATCACGGACACCACCCCCGGCCCGCTGTTGAAAAGAAGCTTGCCTTTAGGGTTGGTGTTGGTCACAATTGCTCGCCGTGCGAACCTCGGGAGGGCTCATTTGACAACAGTTGCTTCAAGGCTGGGGAGCCGACGGAACACAGCATGGCGTTTTGCCCATGGCGCAGCATTCAGAACTACCCGCGCAACTATGTTGGAAAAGGCAACAAGGAAAAGGCATGCTCTTCGAGGCCTTTTTACTTCAGATTCCCACGTCCCTGCTAACAGATTCTTCAGGTCACCAATGAATTCTCCAAGATCTTTGATGACCGAGTCTGGGACTTGTAAACAGCCCCTCTTCTCCCCTTTTGACGTCCCTGCTAATGTGTTTGGACCTGCCAGTTTCTATCTCCACGACATGACCAAGCCCGACACCACGCCTTATCTATTTGTCCCAACTGGCCAGTTTGTCGATTTTCTCGACGACATCAACGCCCGGCTGAACATTCAGCTTAGTGTACCCGACCGCGGCAACCTCGCCAGGTTCTTCGTCCGCTTCAGCCAGAAGGGCATGCCCCGCCCACGCTACTTCACGCGCGCCAGGGATCGGAAGGACATTGAACTCGAGCTCGAGCAGTGGCCTGTCGTGTATGGTAGCGACATGGAGGCCTTCAATGCCGCCGTCCCCGTCTGGAAGGAGGACTGGGTTCATAAGCTCAACTATGCCCGGGCCTCTCTCATGTCAGAAGACAAGAGGCGCAAGGCTAGGGAGAGATCGGACCAGAGGCGCATTGACAGGGAGCGTATGCTCTTTGAGACCCAAATATTTCTCGGTCTCAAGGAAGGCGAGGTACAGGCCGGAGAGAATGTCGTCATCCACCCCGTCTTCGTCTGCTTCGATATCGAGGCCATCGAGCGCCCCCCGAACCCTGTGTCCGAGGTGGGCATCGCCATCTTCGACAGTCAGTCAGTCCACGACATCCCACGTGGCATCTGTGGGAGGGGCTGGTGGCCTCTCATCGAGGCCTACCACCTCCGTACCAAGGAATACTCGGGCCTCGTGAACCGCAATTATATCCAGGGGTGCCCAGATGCATTTGACTTTGGGTAAGGCTAGGTCCAAACACACGGCATTTCGATCCCTATCACTCCTGGTTGACCGAAAGGAGATTGAGTAGCTGACATCAGGATACTTGTAGAAAAAGCACATTTCCCACACGTAACGAGCTCTCGGCGGCCGTCATGAAGATCCTGCAGCCCTACATCAAGGAGTCGCGAAGCATTGTGATCGTCGGACACGACGTCGAGCAGGACCTCCGGTACCTCGAATCGGTCGGGGTAGCCATCCGCGAGGTCGAGGGTGCGTCGCGCATCGCCGATAGCCAGCTGGCACACCAGGTGTGGAAGAATAGCAACAACGGCCGCGGGCTGTCAGCTGTGCTTGCGGACCTGGGCATTGAGAGCAGGAACCTCCACAACGCGGGAAACGACGCCGTCTACACCATGCGTGCCCTCATTGGGATCTGCATCGAGGCTATCCGCCAGAAAGAGGTGGAGGCTGCCGGTGGAACATACGAGCCTCCATTCTAAGAGTCCAGTCCAGTCAGGGTCAAACCAGGGGACTTGATTTTCGTGCTTGTTTGATTTGTTCTTTCATTGAGGAGAGAAAAGAGGGAGGGGGGTTACTCCACGAGAAGGAGTCCCAGAATATCTAGCTGTCATGCGTTACCCAGCATCTATAGATGCAGGGTCCTTATAATGTACACTTGCTTCTTGCGCGCGCCCCTTGGGCCCCCCCTATGTGTGAACCAAAATAGTAAACGCCTTCGCTATGAGATTCGGTGTTGTACAGTATCCGTCCGCCGCGCACAGATATCGTTCCGTCCTTGATTTTTGGTTTTCCGATGTAAATGTAGATGTAGATGTAGAGATACAGAGGTTATTATACAGTGCCGCGGTCCGGCACAATCACGACACCTGCTTGTCGAGCAACTCCTTGGCCTCGTTGACCTTTGTGGCAAGGTACGGGCTGCCGCCGCGGTCGGGGTGGTTGAGCAGCATGGCGGTGCGGTGAGCCTTGCGGACCTTGTCCTTGGTCAGGGTGCGCTCACTGCGAGACAGTCAGTCAGCATGTGCATTCGATTCGTTCCATTTGGTTTTTGGGTGTCGGTATCGGTGTCGATGTCGGTGTCGACCTACCTCAGGGAGAGGATGAGGGAAGCCTCCTTCTTGGTCATCTTGGGCTCGAAGCCACCCTTGTAGAAAGCCTTGCCCATAGCTCCGACGCCACCGCGCGAGCGTCGCCACGCAACCAGACCGGCGCGACCCTGGGGAGGAGAGTTAGCTGGGGATCCAGAGAATGATGATGAGGTGGGAGGTGTGCCATACCAGGAAGGCGGCGGCCGCAGCACCGGCGCCCCATGCGAAAACAGTGGCCATTATGAGAAAGGGAGAGGGGGTGAGGGGATGTGTTTTGTTTGAAGGTTGGGATGATGAGGTTGTTGCCTTGATGGGAGGTTTTTTCTGTCGCAATATTACGAGTAGCTACTAGTAGAAAGGGATCGTGACAGACAGAGAGGTGGGTGCCGGTGTATTAGCCGAGATATATCCGATATTTGGTACGAGTACGAGCGTGGATGTGTGATCTCCACTTTTTGTTTCACCACTAGTGCAGGGTACTTTAAACCGTATGAAGCCCGCCAGCCCGCTTTGTCCGCCTTTGGTTGTTGACTTTCAAAAGAGAGCAGGTCATGGGGAACTCTCTTATCAGGGTTGTATTACTCGTGCGCCCGCGCAATTCGTGGGGAAAGGAATAAGGTGTGTCGCTGATCATTTCGGCCCCAAGTCTGGACGGATGCAGGTAGATAGATAATACGGGCGTCTTGTTCTCCGAGAAGAGTATCATTCTGCCGACAGACAGGCCATCTGCCCAGTGCCATGCCACCGGCGGAGCCCACAGATTTCAAAGAGAGCAGCCCCCATTGGGCGCCTCGACGGCATCGTCATGCAACAATGCCTGCTGCCCGCGTGTGCCCGACCCAGGAAACTTACTCCCCCGTCTCCTTGGCCATGATAAGGAGCATAGGGCGATGTACTGCTAGTAATCCGTAGGGGACTGTATATATTAACGGTCCCCTCTTTTTTTTCTCGCTCCCCCAGCTTCCTGGTTTCCCTTCCTTCCTTTCACTCTCTGGACTCGTACTTGTACTACCAGGCTTTAACAGTGACGACACGACGACACCCCCGCCCATCATGTCTGAGAAGACGGCACCAGATGAGACGAGGGCACTGCTACCGACTCCTCCCGCGCCGGCGGCAATACGGGAGAGACGGTCCCGATTCTCCGTCTTGACCACCGTGCTAGCCCAGCTGGCTGCCTTGTCGCTCCTCGCCAACTTTTGGTGGGACTGGACTCACCAGGCGGAGAGTGTTGTCGTTGACAATGACGAGCCGGGCAAATGGAGCTGGAACGATGTAGGCTACTTGGTCCCCGGGGATGTGGGGTTCTATATGCAACAAGAAGTTGAAGAGAAAGCGAAATGGACAAGTGAAAGACAAAGAGGATGATGATGAATGGCTGCTGATCTCGTAAACGCCAAATAGGTCAACCCGAGCCGGGACCTCGACTGGCAGCCCTGCTACGATGATGTGTTTCAGTGTGCCCGACTAGATGTATGTCCAGCGATTCCTCTCCACTACGAGTACACGACATGTCCTCATACTGACGTGATTTCCGTGATATCCTAGGTCCCCATGGATTGGCAGAACTCGACAGACGACAAGCGGGTTGTCCTCGGTGTGATCAAACTGCCTGCCAAGACGACTGCATCCTCGTCCGTGCCGCCCCTTCTCATCAACCCCGGTGTAAGACTGTATTATGTGTCCCCAGCCAAGTGGCCAACAGCTAACTAGTGCTCAGGGTCCTGGAGGCTCGGGTATATCAGTCCTCCGGTCCATAGGCCGCCACATCCAGACGATTGCCGGCGACTACCATGTAAGTACCGCTACTTGAACGAGCCACCTCGACCACTTGAAAACTGTTGTCTGACGAGATGCGATACAAAGGATGTCATCAGCTGGGACCCAAGAGGAGGTAAGTAAAGCACACCTACCCTGCTCAGATCAAACGATTCAGTCTCGAGCTAACATCTTTGCAAGTCGGCATCTCGACACCCCGCGCCGACTGCTGGGGCAACTCGCAGAAGCGCCTACTCTGGGTCCTTCAGGAGACGCCCGTGGTCGATGAGCGCCCCGGCCTCGCGTACGACGCCTACAGCCGCGCGGCCGCCTTCTCGGGCGTGTGCGAGGAGGCTATGCGCAGCACGGGTATCCTGCGCCATCTGAGCACCGCGTCGGCCGCGCGCGACATGCTCGAGATTGTCCTCCGGTCAGGCCACGACAAGCTTCGATACTGGGGCTTCAGCTACGGCACCCTTCTCGGTGGTGTGTTTGCGACAATGTACCCCGACAGGGTAGACCGGCTGGTCAGTGATGGTGGGCACTACCCTCTCTCCCTCTCTCTCCCAACCTCTCCTCCCAAACTTCGGGGGGCTTCACATCACCTCCCACTCTGTACAGGTTACTGACAGCCAGGATGGACAGGCAACGTAGATTACCTTGACTACTTCGAGGGCGATAGGGCCAACTTTGTCAAGGACGCCGACTCCATCCTCGACATATTCGACGAGGCGTGTCACTCGGCTGGCCCGGAGCGATGCGAGTTATGGGCGCCCAGCAAGGACGGCAGCAGTGGCAGCGGCAACGGCAGCGGGGCGGCAGCCGTAGCGCAGCGCCGGGCCAACATCCTCGAGTCGCTCCGGCAGTCGCCAGTGCTGGTCCCCGCCGGGGCCACCGAGGCAGGTCCCCACATGCCCGTGCTCATCACGTACTCGTTCCTGCAGGCCCTGACGCGCATGCTGCTGTACAAGCCGCTGGCCAACGCGGAGCGCCTGGCCAGGATCTACGCGGGGCTCGAGCGCGGCGACGGCCTGCCCTACTACCAGTCTGCTGTGGCCATTGCGGGGGGCGAGGACGACGACAGAGATGGCAGTGAGGTTGTGGGCGTCCGCGGCAGCGGCAGAGGCGACGTCCCGGACCTGCTGTGTCCCCTCACCGATACACCCGCCACGGAGCCATTCGAGACAGCCATGGAGCTCGACGCCTTCCCGGCCATCATGTGCTCAGACGGGGCTCCCGTCACGGACTCACCCGCCGAGTTCGCGTCCTTTGTCGACAAGATCGTCGGGCTGAGCAGATGGGTGGGCGCTACCAGCGTCGGCTTCCGCCTCGTGTGCGTCGGCAGGACCGAGAGACCAGACTGGAGGTTCACGATAGGGACCGACTCGAGCGTCGTCACGCGCACGCCCGTCCTGTTTGTCAATAACCTGCACGATAATGTCACGCCGCTGGAGAGTGCGCGCAACAACTCGGGGCACTTTCCCGGGTCGGTTGTCTTGCGACAGAATTCACTGGGTGTAAGTTTTGTCTCTCTCTTATTATCCTTCTTCTTCTTCTTCTTCTTCTTGTCCATTTCTTTCTTGTTCTTGTCATATCGATATTCTCCCATCTTGAACCAGTGTCAGGCTGACCGCCCAACAAACAGCACTGTAGCCTGGCCGCCCCATCGTCGTGCACGGCACGGCATATCCAGCGATACTTTTCCGACGGCACCTTGCCCGAGGCCGACACCCTGTGCGAGCAGGACTACGGCCTGTTCGAAACGCCGCCGACCGAAGACGGGACGTTCCACACGCAGGACGACCTGGCCCGTGCATCGTGGGAGATGTCCCAGCGGGGAGATATTTGGTTTGGCAAGGTGGCCTTCCAGGGCATGGACGAGCTGAATGATTCCTAGATAGAAAGAACAGAACCAAGAATAAACAAGAGCAATACTGTATTAGAATTCCGCCGGGAAAAAAAAGTCGTGTGCGTGCGTGCATGCGTGCGTTCTGTGTGTGTATGTACATTTTTGTACCCGTACTCGTACAAGCGGTAGGAGAGAGAGGGGATGGAGCCCCCGCCTGGAAGCACCAAAGTCAAGCCCATCGAACGAGAGGCTCGACTTTGGCTTCAAGTCTTCGACTACCTGTACTTTGCCCGGACAGGGGTAGGCCCCGCGGCATCCGAGTGGCTTGTCTCAGCCTTCCTGTGCTCCTCGTCGTGCTCTGCGTCGTGCTCGTAGGGACCCTTGTGCTTCTCGACGGCGTAGTGGGCCTTTTGCGGCATCTTGAGCCCCTGCTCGACCACGTGCTTGATCTTGTCCTCGATCTCGGCCGTCTTGCGCGAGTGCTCTTTGTTGCGCTCCTCGTGCTGCTGCTGGCTGGTGGCCCAGTTGCCCGCGCCTCCGCGACCGGAGAGGGCGGGCGCGGGTGCGGGTGCAGCGGCAGCCGGGCTCCTCGGTGCGGGTCTGGCGTCCTCTGGCGCTGTCACGGTGTAGGCGCCGTCGTCGGCGACAGCAGCGGTCCTGTCGCCGTTGCCGTCGGTGTGCGCGGGGACGAGGTTGCCGGCGCCGCCGCGGCCGGCGTAGACTGGCACGGTCGGCTGGTGGTGGGGGACGGCGGCCGGGGGTGAGACATTGCCGCCGGTGCCGCTCTCAAGATCCTGGTGGGCAGGCGGCCCGGTGTGAGTTGCACATCCTTTGTGGAAAGCGAGAGGCGAGCTACGGGGTGGTGATGTGCATCAGTGAGGTGAGTCTTACCTTGGGTTCCTGCTGGGTGGAATGAAAGTTGCCGGCGCCGCCACGGCCAGTCTTGCGAAAGACGTTTGTGTCGTGCGACATTGCCGTCGTACGAGTTGCTCGTATGTGCGTGCTGTGTGTGTATGTAGGATGGTGGGTATTACGAGTACAAGCAAGGCCCTCTCTGTAGACTGTACTTTGTATGTAGGTGGCCTGTTTCCTGGACCCCAAAAGCGTGGGGAAGATATGGGGGCGCGCGCGCGGGAGGAGAAAGCAGGTATTACGTGCAGCTTGCCATCTTATGCACTGGGGCCGAGAAGGAGGGGGGAGAAGAACAAGGATGGATGGATGGAAGGAGATGAAATCTGGACGGATGGCTATCTAGAATTAAGTTAACGGGATGGCGCAGATCAGCGGCGTTTGCTGCGGACTACGAGGTGCTACTAGGTAGTGGCCAAGGCGAGATAATGGTAACTTGCGTGGCCATGAGTCGTGGTTTCGACGGAGACGGCGACGGACCCTTGGATGTTTTGACGTCACGCCTTGTACCTGTACAGTAGGGAAGGTACAGGTCGGGTTATTTACCCGGGAGGGCGACTGGAATATTTCCGTCTGTCTGGAAAAAAAAAATTCTTTTCTTTCGTACGTACGAATTCAAGTAGCCGTATCATGTTGATGGGGATTATTTCGAGAATGAGAGTACCCTGGAATAATTTTTGGTTTCTCCCGTTCTTTCCTTCTCGTATGGTTAGATCATACGACGTGGATTACCGCGTGATGTCGTCAACAATGCTGCATGGACTCGTATACAACCAAAAAGCGCAAGGAACAAAACTGATAGCTGTACGAATACAACTTCTCGTACGACGACGGTCATGCATGTGCGAGGACAGAGTAGGTATCATCACAGCATCATATTCGTAGAAAGTTCGCCCCGTTAATCCCCGTTAATTACCCCGTGGCCGCGACTGTGGCCGTGACCGTGGTTCTGTACTCCGTACTCGTAATTTGTTGCGTAGATAGCGACATATGGGGCCTCTCCATATTTCCACGTCCATTTCCATCGCGTACCCCCCGAACGGCACGCCCTTGATACTTAATATTTCCCGCAGGAGCCAAGATAGAACACTGGGTATTGGCCGAAGATGTATGGAGCACGGAGTAATACAGGATACTGCATGGCTATCATGTCCGGTGCATCATCTGATATACCTCACCAAGCCTCGCCCTCTTCTCTGCGAGTTGCCTCATGAGGGCCTCTCTCCCCGTCCACATGCAGATGCTCCTTAATCTTGGCTACGCCCATAATGTCCCCCACGATAGTGCCAGCCAACTCCCTCGGCACCCATCCCTAAGTAAAAAAGCCGTCAAAGTCTAGGAGCCAAACACTGGTCGTCAAGTGATCAATTAGGATGTTCTTGGGCTTTGCGTCGCTCTAGGCAATCACAGCCTCGTGCAGTGTCCCCACAGTTCGCGCAGATCACGCAGACCGCGCTCGACGTAGTTGCGCATTGCATACTGGGGTCGCAGCTTCACAGTGTAATGTGCTGCGCTCGTAATCGACGTACTTAGCTGAGGAGAAAGCCGTAAGATGCCCTATTGTCATCGCCTTGCACGATTCCATGGAGCTGCGAGATCTGCTCAAGATGGGCGCCGCGAATCTTGCTATATGCACCGAGCTCACGGATGTAGAGCCCTCTCCCGTTGGGATCTGGGATGGCACTAATGTCCTCTCTTTGCGATTGTAAGGTGAATGTGCAGATTTCGGGGAAGAGAAAGACAAGCATGGTAGGGGATGCGCCATCGAGCCGGGTTAGCTGCTCGAAGAAGGGGGAGGAGGCTCCGCAATACAGCCGCACAAGTCGTCTGCAATGTAGTCTTCCAGTTCAACGTCGTCTGCCACCTCAAGCAAGAGGAGATACCTTCTTTGCAGCGTATGAGACGGCGTGGGAAAGTTGTCGCTAGAGAGGAGCATAGCGGCGCGACGGCCATTGAAAAGGGCAGTCATGCTTGCTCGCAGTCTTATTGTGGACATTGAAGTCCAACTCTAACACGAACCGCAGTGGCTGTATAAAATCCTCGTCCTCGTTGGAGTTCATGATACTGTCTTTGTCAATGTTGTGTTCGTGACTTCAAAGAGCTTCCATTTGTACTCAGAGTGCTGTAACCGCCTCCGTCTGATGAGACACCTGATACCACAAACCAAGGCCACGGCTGCGGGTATTCGTACTCATGATCATATTCCCTTCGTACGGCGTACAAAAGAACAAGAATGTCCGTACAGCCAGTTGGCAGGTGTACGACACCTGTACATCTAGTAGTAGTAGTAGTAGTAGTAGTAGTAGTAGGTTAGTATTGGTAGTACCTTCCCTTCCCCATCCTCCTTTACTACGATATCGCGTCCCGCCCCTCTCACAAGCACTCGCTCGGTTAAGCGCATATCCCACCCCCGCACGTGTCTTGACGGCAGGCACCAAGGGCGACGGCGTGCGTGCGTACCTGTTCCTGCAATTACAATTCCCACCATCACAATCTTCTTTACGAATCCAGCTCTGCGTGCTTCTTCTTTTTTTTTCTCCTCCTTCTGTTTTGTGCGCGCAGTGGGACCTGATCCTTGCGCTGGTAGATAACGTGATTCCCTATCTATATTGCTCGGTGCGGAAAACACACGATTGCCTCATTGTGCCAGTGCTGAGCCCATTGCCCATGATAAGACCAACACCACAGGCGCGCGTGCGCGCACGAGCCGGGCGGGCCCGCCAACACAAGAAGGAGCACAGGTCACCGTCATGGGCATGGGGGGAGGGGATCATTCGGAAATGGGCCGTTGACCAATCACGCGGCGATTTCACAGGCGTGCATGTCTTGCAGGCTCATTGACCAGGGGGGAGGGGCGTGTTTGCAAGAGAGCGCGCGCCTCTGACAAGACAAGACAATCACAAGAATGGACAAGATGTTACCCCAAGGTGCTGCTCTCGTACGGTACTATTACGCTGTACTCCGGTGCACAAGTGTTATTTACCAGCAGAGACATTTCTGCCTCTTATTGTCTGTCAACACGAGCACTTTGTTAATACGGTTAGGGTTCGAAAAAGGCCAACGGCAAGACAACTTTTTTTTTGTGGTCGCCTTGGGCGCGATTGGCGTCCAAGCGTCTCCATTTCCCGCGGGAATCGAGATCTATGCCGTGTTAGCTGGCTACTCCGTAGTGACCCATGGGTCGGTCATGGCCCATCGGACACCTCGGGCACTGAAATTCATGGCCTGGAGCACGTTCCTCCGGGGGTTGATTGGCGTAAGCTGACATTTTGGATGACGATAATCCATAGATGGGACAAGTACAGAGTAAAGGATGACCGAAGAGAAAGACCAGAGAGGGCAAGAGGTAGATTGACAGAGAGTTGCCAGGTACCGCTAGTTCCCGTCGTGGTGGTCATGTCAATCACGTCCATCTCCCGCTGCCCGCCATCAAGGGCATTCAGAGGTGTGTGTGGCAATGGTATGAACCCTGTTTCTGTTTGGCCTGTGTAACAGTCGCTGATCTGTACAATCTTTTGATCTGTTTTATTTCTACACGCACTCGCTTTTCCTACGAGTTCGTATGAAGTATGTGCGTTTTTCTTTTCTCTTCCTTCCATGCGATATCATAGTGGCATCACTGCGTGGCTAGCGCGCAAATGGGCAGAATGACATAATCCGATGGCTTGCATGCGCCTTCCTGTCATTCTCTCTTGGTTCCTTCCCCTTCTTTGTTCTTGTTCCGTCCTCGGAGAGACGAAGACGTCCAGCTTCCTGTCATATCATTTGTGCTGCTAGCACTTTAGCCTTCTTTCTTCTTTTTATCATGCCAACGCCCGAGATATTCCTCGTACGCCGTATTACCATGGCCCATACGTACTCGTATCACTCGCCGTATTAATACCTGTACACATACTCCGTACTCGAAGTGGCAATGCTCGACGTTGTTCACCTTAATACATGCACGCCTCCCGGCGCAGCAGCATTACGGCGTAATACTACGACAGCGCATGCAACAACGACACCTTACAGGTACGGAGCACCCGAGCGACCGAGTCCATTCTGACAGGGAAGCAGGGAGACCAGCGGACAGGCCGGGGTGGGCACGACGGATGCGAGGAATATCACCACCAGTATGTGTCCTGTGCTCCCTGGCTTCTCTCCCCGGGGCGGCGGACCAGCCTAGGATACTCCGTACGAGTACTCCGCAGAATCCAGAGTCCCAGTCCCAGACAATGAGGACCCGCCCGATCCATCCAGTCTCCCTTCAACTTTGCCATTGTGCGAGGCAGCGAAACTGCCATATCCAACACTGCAGCCTGGCGGCAGACGGTGCTATTCCTAGTTGGGATCCTCCGCCACTGACAGCCTGCAGACTGCAGTACCCGAACGCATGAGTACGACGGTCATTTTGATATCATGCCCTTGTTGGTTACAACACAGTTGACGATCCTTTTCTCTTCTTCCTTTTTCCTCTCCTTCTTTCTGCTTCTTTGTCCATTACGAGCTGGCATACGAGCACGACGATTACTTGTACTTGTACTCGTCCTTCGTACTCCTACAGTACGTACGGCCCATGGATCATACCTTCTGATGCATATCGCAGCACAGGCCATCCCTCCCGACGGCTCCACCAAAAAGTCGTTTCAGTGTCTACGTCGTAGCAAAACGATCCATGACAATTGTCCGACGTGGCAGCTGCTCCGTACTGTCGGGGAGGGCCCCGGAGGGACGGCGGACCGAAACAAGAATTCTCTCACGAGGACCTACCCACGCGTGGCCTGTCCAAAACGATTCAATTGATAATGCCTGACCAAGGACACCACGGCAGTTCTGTTGGCAATATGCCAGCGATGAATCCGGTTCTGGGTATAACCCTAACCCCCGCGCCTGTCCTATCAATCAGACAATCAGACGCTGTACTTGTATACTTGGCAGTATACTTGGCAGTACGGAGTACTTGCGCTTGGATATGTAAACACCCCCCTCCGCAATCAATTATTAGGCGGAGCAATCGCGCGTGGGGAAGAAGTAGCCCATTACTCTAGCACATTACGACAGCGCTGGTAGTGCAGCAGCGTTAAAACGAAGCTACGACCATCATAGTCACGGCGTAACACGCCTACTGTATTACCATGGCGGCACTCGATATCCGTAGTGGGAATTTCTCTCTGTATCTCTCTCGCTCTCTAAGAAAAAAAAAAGCCGCCGAGAGAGGAACGAAGCCATCTCCGTCACGGTGGAGCCCCCAACTGGCACGCCATGGCCGATAGACGGCGGAAACCCCGATGGGCAGAATGGGAAAATGCCACCTACGAGGGTATAGGACGTAATATGCTGTAGGTAACGTTGGGGTTAAAGGGGAGACACGATCACCAAAGTCAACATACGAGTACGGGGTACAAGTGCAGACACTACAGCGTGTATTCGAGAAAAAAAGAGTTTATTCTACCTGCACACGCCCCCATTTAGAAAAGCCCTGGATTAGGGCACACGTGTCTTGGACGCTCTTTACTGGGCTGGCCGCTGCAAAAGTTGCAAAAGAGCATTCAAGGGAGGCGATAACCTCAAGTCTAGAAGGTCCGGTATGCGCCTGGCGCAAGTCGCCCGGATTACTCCTTCTGTCGGGTACGGATACTCTGTACGGAGTGCTTGGTAGAGTGCAGCGGGAGGGTTTCCGCCCCTAGGGTTGGGGCTTTGGCCTTTAGGGCAATTGAGCGGCCGTGTGTCGGCGCCGGTAGTCGGCTGCCTCCCCGCGCGCCACGAGTGTATTAGCACAGCTACGCCTAGACTCGGTATGAGTACGCTGCAGGGAGTCGCAGTACTATCATTTTGCCTGTTGGTTGGTCCTGTGCAGAGTACGAAGTATTGTACTTTGTTTGTTTGATATCGTGATGGGTAGGGTATGGCCTTGAATTGTCTGGATAGCGACAGGGAACTTGACTAGTGGTTTGCCGGGGGTGCGACGGCAGCGCCTCCAGCCCATACATACTTAGGACACACCTTAAAAAGACAAAAGACAGAAGTAAATCGGTTGCCCCTGCTGCTTGTGAATAGAAATGCATTTGTAAATAGTTCCCCTTTTCTGTCACGAATGTTTGGTTCGTGTCCATCCTCATATGCCATTTGCATGTCCTGTTGTGCAACGTACGCTCCTTGACCGGGTAATGATAACACACACATGTCGATCCCTCGGGGCCATGGCCCATGGCCCATTCATTCTCCACGCCCGTACTCCGTACTACTAACGAGACTATTTAACGCTGCTGCTTTGTACGGAGTACAGTATGGAGTACCTACAAGCTACAACGCACAGCGTAATGATATGACGGTCGTCTTGCACCGGCGGCGCGCACCACCACACTCATCAGCGCACACCCTCCCCCCGGTCGTCAGGCGTCTCGGTGCCTGCAGTGTTCCTGTCCCAGGAGAATTGCCCGTTTCATTCCAGCCAACAGCATGGCCGAGACGACCATGTGCTGGTATTAATTACCGGGTGAGGCGACCCAAGTACGTGAGCAGGTCGGAATCTGGCCGTAAGGACGACAGGGCAGGAACCCCAATCTGGAGCACTGCGAAGTATGTTTCTTTTTGCTTCTGTTCACTTCTTTCTTTCCCTTGTCTTGTAATCATTACCAGGCTCTCTGCAGAAATGACCTTGCGACGACGTGCAGGCAGAGCAATCTGAAGTCGTCATTGTTGGTGGAAATCACCTGTGAGTCAGAAGGGCGATGTCGGCATGGGATTCTTCCAGCACTAAATTACCCCATACTCTGGCTATACTTTGGGTCCGTATAATACTGTGGTCTGTCTGCACGCTGAATTACCATGCGATACGGCGCACGGATAGTACCGTTTAATGGACACGTCGACACGTAACGTAATGCCCACCCCGTCACAGAGGGCACTCTACGCGGTATTAACACGACTGCGTCATCTTGTTGCGGCAGCGTCGCGGGTCAATGGAAGATGGATGTAATCGCATCAGGTTGACAAAACACAGCCGTTCAACTATTACTTACAAATAAGGTCAACTATTCGTAAGCCATCCGAGACGACCGGCTGCGGCGTTGCTCGCATCCGTATCTGTCCTTGGTCGGTGCTCACAGTCGCAGACATTGAACCTACGAGTATGGCAGTGGCGCGTGGCTGAGCCCCTTCCTTCCTCGGGCCCAAGACGTTCCATGACATTCCAGGCTGCCCGCGCACCACACACACACACACACACATACACACCCGGTGCCAGCGCCGCCCCCAAGTCCATCCAAGTCTGCTGATACCCGCCCACCACACTTCCTTGACCTCTTTAGGTGACCTCGCGCTCTTCTCTCAACAAACAAGGGCCACACCTCGGCGCGCACACCTCCCCGTTGTTGGGGTGCACGCCACTAGACTTGACCGTCTTTGACCGTTCTGCCCGTTTTGCTCTGTGTTGTTCGGGTGGAATACAACCCACCACCGTTTTTTACCTTGACCTGGTGATCATTTCAGGGCGGGGGAACTGTACGAGTACATGTCTACCCGCCCCACGCTCAGCCCTGCTAGGGTACGATGCTCTACGAGTACTCGTACCTACTTAAGTTACGACAGCAGGTGTGCTCTCCGAGGTGCTCTGCGAGGATAGGCATGCTGTATTCCAAATATACGCACGTTGAAGAGAAGAGGGCGATTACTGCGTACAGGCTATGTGTTCTGACCCGGAATGATGTGCTAAGACGAGATACAGTCATATCTGCTCCGTAAAAGATAACAGAGCCCGCCTGCTGGAGTGAGTGCCTGCCCGCCCGACCGTTCCCTTGTGGGCCACCAACCATTCCGTCAGCTGGAAACGGGGGTGGGAGGGGGGAAGGGACGGGACCTGACCTGGTCGGCTGGTCGTTTTGGGGGGTCATGAGGATGATAGCGACGATGCGCCTGGTGCCCAGGAAGCGCGGTAGGCTGCTGCCGTCCAGAGGAGATGAGGATGCCTAGTAGTACGCTGTAATACCAAGTATTCATACTCGTACTAACTCGGAGAATGCGCCACCTTGGCTCCTCTTTCTGGCGGCTGGCTCCCCCCCGTTCTCACCTGAGCCACACCCATCCGTCACGGATTTGTCCTCTCAGCCAGAAGCCAAGAGTGGTGGGAGGAGTGAGGATGGAGGAGTGCTGGTATTAAAAGAGAAAGACAAAGACAACGAGAAGACGACGCTCGTGGGTCCTCGAACCGCTCTGCACCCCCTCCCCCAGCTGGCCAGTCATGATGGTCGCTCGCAGGGTGAGCGTGGCCGTGGCCGTGGCCGTGGCCGTGGCCAGGTGAAAGGTTACAGCATACCTCCTCTACGGAGTACGGTACGAGTACAAGTACTCCTTTCTCCTTTGACTGCAATACCACGCTTCCTTCCTTCCTCTACTCGTACGCCGTAGGGGCACGATGGAGACTACTGCTAGCTGGGCGCGGGGCTGGCTGCTGCTGGTCTGCATCGTACGCTACTACTTGGCTACCACCGGCCATGCTATGGGCCCGTGATACGGTAAGAGGGCAGGCCAAAGAGCCAAGTCCAGGCATCCGTCGAGTCTGTACGGAGTAGTATTATCCATAGTTCTATCAGTGCTCGAGGATGTGCTAGACTTTACGGAGTACGGAGTATTACAGAGAGACCAGGCCCTCTCCCTCCATTTCCCCCTTTGCCTAGCCGTCCTCCCTTGCCACCATCCCGCCTCGGTCGTCGGTCCCAAAGGGGGCGTACAATGTACCACGGCTGCTATTATTATCTCCGTACTCGGCACGCCAATCCTTGCTGCTATCGGTACCAGACCAGAATGTCTGTAACCGGTACATTGTACATTGCAGCCTCCTCTACCATTAGTATCCGCACTCCGTAATCCAACACAAGTACTGCTCACAAGTACTGCTCAAGGTACTATTTCCAAGTACTTCGTACTTTCGTGGACTCTTCTACGTTTACCCCCCCTCCACCTCCGCCTCCTCCCACACAGACACACACACTCCCCTCCCCCGTTGACAAGTTATGGCTGGCCAGGTTCCAAGCGCTCCTCCTCAAAATAATTATTTCTCGTTCCCTTGCTGGCGTGACCTACCTCTGCCCGTGTCCCCTTCCACAACTTTATTTTTTTTTTGTCCGTTGCCTCCTTAAACGTCTTTGCCAACTTTTTTTTCCTTCTTCCTCTAACTTGTCGACAACTTGACGATATCTTGCTTCTTCAATGACATTGGACTTCTACGGCGGACCTGCACTCCTGTGTCGTTGAGCCCAACCCCACTACGTGTCTGCCGCAATGGCTTCCTCACGAGTATGTTCCCCTCTCTCCCCCTTCTTCTTATCCTCCCCCCTCTCCTGAGCAACGAGAGAGAACTTGCTTGATGGGAGGACAAGGAGACGCGAGACATCTGTGCTGCTGCTGTGGAAGTAACCACACGAGTTAAAAGCACCCATCACATACATCACCGGCATCATGGCATGCTCTTGTACTAGGCTGCCGTGCTTGCTGGTGACGGAACCATCAACCCCTCGCTTGGCTTGGGCCTCGGTTCCAGCAATAACCACATATGCTCTCCTCCACCACATACGATGATAAGAGCACACACTGACCTTTGATCTTTCCTTCTTTCCAGGAAATGAACCAGACGGCCACCGCTAGGCCACTGGCCCATCGACCACAGGTCCCCAACTCTCCTCCCCACCCCGGTCTGTCCGGCCGTCAGACCCACGCCCGCAACAACTCCAACTCCCACGGCCATTCGCTTCTCACCAACTCGCTCAACCCCAACCACCGCATCACCAGGCGGAAGTCAGTCACCGGCCCCAACGCCGCCAACATTGCCGCCGTCACCGCCGCCGTCCGCGACGCCGAGGCCCTGGGCGCCGACCCGCTCCTCCTGCCCGGCTCCTCCCTGTCCGCATCCTCGGCCGCACGACGCAACACAATGTCCAAGATCTCCCTCGGCCGCGTCGGTCTGGGAAACCTGCCCTCACCACCCTCGAGCCTCCCCACCAACGGCAGGGGCCTGGACATGGCAGACGCCAAGATGGGAGATCTCAAGCTCATGGCCGGCGTCGACACCAGCGCCATCGAGGACGGCAACGACCTGTCAGCCGATGACGATGCCGACGCCGACGAGCAGAAGAGCCGCGTCAGGCGCGCCAGCGACGGCCAGCCCCTGTCCTCCAAAGACGGCAAGAAGGGCAGCCGCGTCGAGCTCAGGTGCAAGAAGTGCGGCAAGGGTTACAAGCACAGCAGCTGCCTGACGAAACACCTGTTGGTCTCCCTCCTCTTCTCCCCCTCCCCCCTTCCCCCTTCCTCGTATTCCCCTCGTAGTCTTGGTCGGCTCTCCTGTTCCCCCCACAGCAGCAGCCAACTAGCCATCGCAGCCTCCCTAGCCAGTGTGGGATGAAGACAGCTCTCTTTCTTTTGATCAGACTTGTTGACTTCACTGGATTAGGTGGGAACATACCCCTGAGTGGTCTCTTACCTCCAAGCTCCTTATCTCCAAGCACCAGCAGGTGCAGCTTCTCGAGGCCGCCTCGGTCCTCGTCGCCATGAATGAGACCAACCCGGCCATGGCCTCCGCCTCCGCTGCCGCCGCGGCCACCAGCCCGCCCGACTCAGCCAGGGGAGGAGACTCCCCCAGCGACCCCGAGTCGGCGGCCTCGCCTACAGCCTCAGGCTACTCGGACCATGCCGAGCGTCTCAGCTCAGCCGACACAACGCCGCCTCCGACGGCCGACTACGGTAACCTGTACGGCGTGCCGTTCGGCGATGGTAAGCGCCATAGCAGCGCCGGCTTCTCGCGGAGCTACCAGTCGGTGCCCCATCACCCATTTGGTGGTCACTCGCGCCGCACGAGCGAGCAGCACCGCCCCTCGTCGTCGGGCATTAACAACACGGGTCAGGATGACCGCGACCTTGCCGCCGCGGTCGAGCTCCTGAGCTGCAGCTTCAACAGCAGCAACGCTCCCGGCGCCTCCCTCACTAACGGTAACGGCGGCATCAATATCAGCGGGTCCAACGGTACCGTGATGCTGGCCGATGCCCCGCCCGTGCCGCCCGTGCCGGCGCAGTACCTCGACCGCGCCACGTCGATTGGCAGCGGAGCCGCCTTCTTGAACAGCTTCCCCGGCCGGCAGCCCGAGAGCTTCACCCGTGGCGACGTCGGGCGCGCTGGCGAGGACGTCAAGATGGGCGACCACCCCGACTCGGGCCTCGACGACGACGACTTTGACATGCAGTCGCGGGCTCGGAGCGACGAGGAAGACGATGGCGTATTCGGATGCATGGAGGAGTGATGTCTCACACGCTTCTTTTGCTCTGTTTGCACTTTGTTTTCGTCAACGTTCAACGTTCGTATAACTTTGTTTTCAACCAACCAACTACCCCCTCCCCGTTATACTCTTTTTTCCTTCAATTTTTTCTTTTTCTGTTTTCAAACCCCCGGGATCAATGGCGCAAGACGACGCAGGAAGCATTTGCAAATGGGAAATTCAACAATCGGCACTGGGATATCTTTACTGTTTTTATGCTCGGGGTCTCGAGCAATGGTGCCACAACACACACAACACAACACAACACAACAACGCAAACACTCAACATATTGAAACAACAGAAAAAAACTTATAAATCATGGTGGAAACATACTGGAGGATGGATATCGATTTGGCTCCGTGGCAATATTGCGTCTAGCCGCCCTGCCGGGTGCAGGCCTCGCTTCGCTCGCAGTTGAGCAGCTGGGCAGGAAAGAGTTGGGTTTTTTTTTGGGACCGTCTCCTTTGTATCATATCATCATCATCATGATGGCCACACATGTCAGCTCCTATATTCGTGGGGAGGACCCACAAGCATGAGCATAGCATGAGAGGGTGGTTTCGGCTCCGCGGCTCATCCTTGGCACCGAAGAGTGGAGGGCCCGTCGGTTTGCAGGGCAGAGATGCTTCTGCAGATGTCTGACGCGATTGCATCGCCACGAGGTTAAAGTGAGGATTTGAGCGGGCGTAGAGCAAACACTCGACTTATAATAAGAAGAAAGAAACACAAGTTTGTGCACAATGAAGTGAAGCAAGGAAGTAAAACGCTTGATTTCAAGGTAAGAAGCCAAGTAAAATGACGGGAGTGAGGTGCCCAATGTCAAGGTGAGAAGTGAGCAGAGGAAGTAAATAAGAGAGGGGGAGATGTGGGAACGAGGACAAGAGGTACGGTCTCCAACTGTAAAGTTCAAGGGTTCAATACAAAGCAAAGGTAAAAAGACCAACTGAAGAGTTAGGAAAAAGGAAGGAAGTAGAGAAGATATAAAGGACGGGGAGAGCAACGAGCAGAGAGTATTCTCGAGTCAAGTCGTTATCAGTCTAGCTACTCAGTCTGACGGAGTAGGCAAGTGGAGAAGGAAGGCACGACATAGACTTTGGTCCAAGATGGACCAGAGGAATGGTGACGACAGGATCCAGTGAGGGGAGCGTTCTCGAGCACGGGCGCCTGCAACCCATGCTTTAATTGAGATTTGGGACTCTTTCAACAACTTGGTTTGACAGTCTTGACATTGAACAGAGATTGACGGATTGTCAAGTGTACTAATAAGTGAAAGACGTCACAACGGAGCGCCGTGAGTGCAGCCCCACTGATCTCCCCAGCTAGCCTCGCCTTACTACCTTGTACGAACGGAGTAGGCTTGCACCTGCCCGGGCTCGAGCTCCCCCAGCTGCTGCTGACCGACGCGCGCGTCACGACCGCACCGCAGAAAACAACAAGGCAGAAAAAAGCTTCACCCCACCCAATCCACCCTGTCCGTTCATCAACACGAGCACACCAAGACACTTTTACGCGTTTGCACGCTGATTCTGTATATATCGGCTCAGCAAACAATCACACGAGACAAGAGAAAATACATACACAACACAAACGCACACACTGCAAATCATCACACACCACACCGCCATGCCCCCTCGACGCAAGGCCGACACGGCCAAGAAGGCCGACGCCGGCGCCGCCGGCGCCGCCACCACCGCGACAGACTCCAAGCCTGAACCCAAGGGCCGCGCTCGCTCCAAGTCAACAGCATCTAAGGCTGCTTCCGCCGCTGCCGCTGCCACCGCAACACCGAAGGCCGCGACCAAGACGGCTGCGACACCAAAGGCCACGCCCAAGTCTGCTGCTGCCGGGGCCACACCCAAATCGGCCGCGTCCAAGGCTGTCGCGGCAGCAACCTCCACGCCCAAGACGGCCACGCCAAAGAGGACGTCTGGCGGCGCAGCGGGCAGCAACAGCGAGAAGAAGCCCAAGACGCCGCGTGCCAATAAGAACGGTGCCGGCGCTGGCGGCGCTGCTGGCGCGCTGCCCGCGTGGGCGCGCTTCCCTACCGTGGCGGCGTCGAGCTTCGCCCTTGCTAGCCTGGGGTACACGATCCTTGGTGCGGCGACGGGTGGGGAGCTGGCTGCGCGGAGTAGGATCCAGGACACGTGGGGCGAGGTTGCCATCCTTGTTGGGTGGAGACTGTAGGTTCCCTCTTCTCGTCTGCCTGGAGACAAGACTGTGCATATGCTGACGGATTGTACCTGTAGGATCGAGCTTGCTGTTGGGTGGTATGGGAACCTGGATAGTCTGGATGTCGCGACGCTGAATCTGCTATCCCATGGACCGCCGGTAAGCACCCCACTCTCCCTTTAAAGCTTGAGGATGGTGTCGGAAGTACTGGAAATGCTGACTGGCTTGAATAGTTGTACCTTCTCACCACCTTTTACGAACTCTCCCCTCTTACGGCCCTCCTCTCCTTCAGCCTGGATGTGGCCTCGGCCGCCGTGCCGTTCCACGTTCTCCGCCCGCTGTCGGCGGTGCACTCGCGGTCGGCGCGCCTGCCCAACCGCGAGCTCGCTGGCCTGGGCCTGCAGCTGTACACCGCGACCCTCGCCACGGCCTTCTACACGGTCGCCATGACGCTGGCTCTGCGGCTGGCACTCCCGCGCGCCCTGGCCGTCTACTTCACTGGCATCCCCTCGCTGGAGCCGGCATACGGCGCGTCGTACCTCGGCCTGCTCCCCGCGACGGTGCTATTTGGTGCCGCGGCCAGCAGCTTCATCTACGCGCCCTTTGCCACGACAGGTCGTGCCAAGGACGATGACCGCATCGCCCAGTTCGACCCCGCTGCCGCGTCTCTCCGCGAGACGGTCGCCTGGAACTTCCTTGGTTACACGGCCAAGACTAAGGTCGTCGTGGGCCGCACGGCCCTCGCCGTTGCTGTCACCAGCATTAACACGTACGTGGCGTGCCAGATGACGGTTTATGGCGTTGAGCCGGCCGGTGCGGTGGCGTACGCGGGTGCCTGGGCGGCCAGCACGGCGTTTGTCGGCGCGGCGCTCGCGTTTGTCGGCGGGTATGAATAACATGTACCTGTCTGTACCTTGGATGGTGGTTAAAGGGTCCAAGGTCCGACGGAAGAGGGCTTTTTTTCTTTTCTTTCTCTTTTCGTTCCTTGTTTCTTTTTGCTTTATTGTCTGTTGGTTTTGTGGGTGGGAGGAGTTTGTCTTTTTCGTCCGTGTCTGTTGTTTTGAGTCCGCTTACTTACATCTTTCGTACATGTATCCTTCAGAGAATGCCGTGCTTCTCTCGAGTGTATACCCCTTTTTCTCTATTAGTCTGCCTCTTGTATTACTGGGTACTAAATACATGACTCGGGATCTCTCTTGCAGTAATGGCACTTGGGTATGCTGTACGGAGTACTGTACTCGTACTCCGTAGCTTGTTACAAGTCACATTTGCTTATTAGACGCCCGGCTCATTGGTCTCTTCACCGAAAGGCCTTGCCCTTTCCCGCATGCGACGGCGGCTGGCAATTGTGCGAAACCTTGGACACAGTCACTCACGCACATCATTTGGGTGAGATCGACAATAAGCACAAGGGGTTGGAACAGAGGGAATGACGCCGTCGGGTAATCACTCTTGCATCTTGGGGATCTCGGGATGACGGAAGGAGCGTGGGCTCTAGTGGTGGCGTGGAAGGAGCACATGGGATAAGGACCATCCATGCTATCTACATGTATCCATCCTCTTTCCTCTGATGGAATAAGTACATGGTACGTGTCAGGCAGGCACCACTTACTCGCCAAGGTGACTCCTGCCCCCTCGATGTTATGGGATATACAGTGAAGGCAGGAGCAGCCTGCGGAGGATCTTGCCGAGAGAGATGTCAGTCTTTATTGATTCACGTACTTTGTTCGTCTGTGTCCGTTACCTCGTGTGATGCCCGATGTGCCTTGTCACTTTGCACCTTTCATTTACGGGAACCCATTCGGTGCCGCACTTGGTACAGATCATGTATTGTCACTAATACTCTGCACCGTACTGATACTGCTGCTAGTGTGCATCTGCAAATAGCCCGGGGCTGCAACTGGCGCCGAGGGGCGATAGTCCGCCTTGCACTGGCTCGTGCATGTTGCGTGCCGCGTGCGTGATGCTTTAGTCCGCCCTCCCATCTACTCGTACGAATAGACCACTCCTAGACTCTGGGAGGGAAGGCAGACTCCTGTCACTTCGAGGGCCTGGAATCTTGGCAGCATGGTTATGCACGGCGTTCCGGTACAGCTTGCTCGGCATACTCCGTCGGCCGTGGAGTGTCTCGACTGGACTGCATTGCCGAGAGACTGCCTCGTCATATCATTGACATCAATAAAGAGGCGGGAGGATATTACGGAGTGCAGAGTACGGAGTACAGGTACAGAGCAGAGGAAAAAAAGAAACAATAGATTTACTCGTGCTTGAATCTCAATCTCTACAGGGGTGTCTGTCTTGGCGATTGCCGACAAGCGTAATAATACCCCACCGCATCGTAATACGAGTATTGCTCTATAATATTACAAACAGGTGCTAAGATGTACTCTACGTCCACCAACTACGTAGCCTTTATCCATTATCCGTGTACGGATACTCCTCTCTCCCCCACACGCCATTCTGTTCTGCAAGTCTGCCTCGCCTGCGGCTCTGCTAGAAAAAAAGAGAGTCTTCGGGCGGCCGTGCGAAGTATATATCCTCTTGTGACACCCACATCCTCTCGACATTGACATCGACTGACCGACTGGAAACCACCGGAGTGTGCCGAGCGCCATCGCCACACCAGAAGCTTTGACCAACGAACCCAGCAGTTTGGAGAGGAGGGGAGGGACAACCGAATTTCTTTTTTCTTTTCTTTCCCTATTCTTCTTCTTTTTTGCGCGGCACCGGGAAATGAATGCGCGGTGTCTGGCGAGCATTCAAGAAGCCCACGCTGCCCCCCCTCTGCGACCCACGACTTGCGCGCGCGTCGACCCTCCCCCAATCGCGCCGCCCCCCAACAATAATGACACTGCATCTGCCCCCCAGCAGCCGGTAGAGCATTGGCTTCCTTGCCCGGGGGGTTTAGAAACACGAGCCGAGACGAAGCACAGCGTGCAGACACCAGGCCGAGCAGTACAGGTTTTAGCCCGTCGCCGCCATGGAGTCTGCAGCGCACCAACCGAGACAGGATGAGCAGCAGCAGCAACAGCAGCAGCAGCAGAACGACGAGTATGAGCACAACTACGACGGATACGAATATGAGCACGGCTATGCACACCCGACAGAAGGCGTCGCGAGCGTCCCCGACGGCGTCGACATAGCCAACTACCACACTGCCTCGTCGGGCCAGGCAGTCTACCAGCAGCCCAATTTCCGCAGGGAGTCCAACATCAAAAGTGATGTGGGTATTGAGCTGCACGGTCCGCTAGAGGTGGCCGGGTCGGTCAAGTCGGGGGGCAGTATCGCCCTCGAGGGCGACTTTATCATCCGGAGGAGGATGGACGCCTACGGTGCCATTACTATGAATGGTAACGTGTGCACGCAGTGGGTTGACCCCATACCGACGAGATATGATCAGAAGAAGCCGAATGCTGATGCTCCTGACAGAGGCAAGATCAAAGCATATGGCAACATTGATGTCAACGGTTACTTGATAGCAAGGTACTGTCGGAAATTTCTCAGAGGTCAAAAGAGACATGATATACTGACAGGACTACAGCAACGGCATCAAGGGCTTTGGAAAGCTGAAACTTGTGGGATCCCTACAGGGGACTGAACTCGAGATATATGGCAACTTGATTGTGAATGGATACCTGTGAGTCTGCTTCTTTCGCAGGCCCTTCTACTGCTGTTGACATCTACGTTTCAGGAAATGCCGGCGTCTGCTCGTCTATGGTTCTCTGACGCTTATCGGCCCGGATTCGAGTTATACCGTTGAGGAGTCGGAAGAGGTCTTGGGCGCGAAACTCAGACGAGATCAAGAGGCGGACTGGGACTGGTGATTCTACTCTGTCTCTTCTTATTCCACGACACACACACACACACACACGCGCGCGCGCGCACATATATATATACCCATACACAGACGAGGAAAGATCTGGAAGACGGCATTGGCATGAAGGCATGGCGGCGAGCGCAGCGAGGACAGCCCCCGACCGGGCCACCGGAGGCACAAACCAAGGGCAAGTTGTCCTGCCACTTGTGGGGAATGGTACGCGAGCGATTTGCCGGACGCTGCAGAGGGGACGGCCCCCAAAATCAAGCTACGTACATATTAAAAAGTACATATGCATGCACGATGCTCGACATACAAAGCACGGCAAAAGAATAAACAAGTGGGCATGTTCAAATGTCTATTAGGTGGGGGTAGTGGGGGGAGATATGGCTCGAGCAACACGGCAAGAGCTAAGCTTTTACGGCGAGCTCTTACTCGTATCCACGGGCAAAAATAGAAAAAGAGGAGAATACACGTGCGGACGCCGAACGGGTTGGAGATGGAACGGGTATCGCGACCAACGGCTGTGCAAGGGCTTACTTTCCTTGTCGCCGGGCTGTTGGGAGTTTGACATGGAATGCATCTTTGCTGCAGCTAACGATGTGTGTTGTACATGCGGATGGATCTAGCCATATCGTGGCCTAGGGGAGATTCTGGTGCTACAGATCACACATTAGCCGCCCATGGAGTTGTTCGGATGACTCCGTATCGGCCGTGGTGATTGCTTGAAATGAATTAATAAGGTTCTTACATGCACGCTTCACGGGGAGATGGAGGTTGGGTGATCCTTGCTTGCGTTGCACTCAGTCACCAACGTGCAGATGCGCGCACTACGACCTATTAAGTGCTAACGTGCGGCAACTGCACCGCCACATCCAAGACAAAGACCACCAGCCACAACAAACCTTGTGGCGTCAGCACGCATACAGGCTGGCGCGACCGCACCCTGGGGGAAACACGCGACGCCCCATCACAAACGACCTCGTCACCTCCGAGATAATCACCAGCTGCGTCGCCTTCCTCCACACAGCGCATCGCATTCATTACGCGAATCGAATCCGAGGCCCATCGATGGCAGAGCGACACCCGGACTTCGAGCCCAACCGTTGCTCGCCAGACATTCAGTAGCCCGCCCCCCCTCGATCCGACACGCCACTTCCTCCTTCCATACCCACCCACCCAGCCCCGTTTGCCGTCGATGGCGGCGCAACAGTCCCCTCCTGGAGATGGCGACACGGCCATGGAGGACGCGCCAGTAGATGGTCCCGTGAGCCCCCGCACGTCGCTCGCCCGGGGCCTCGTGGACGACGACGACGACGTGCATCCCAACGCGGACGCTCAAACCACGGTGACCGATTTCCTCGATTTCACAGAGTACCTGCCCTCGGACGTGGTGCGGTCGCTGACGCTCATCGGCGACCTGGACGAGCGCTACGCGGACGCGTCGGTGCGCGTGCACCAGCTCTCGGCGCAGTGGGGTGCGCTGCCCGCGCTGCCTGCCGCCCAGCGCCCCGCCCCCGTCAAGCTGCGCGCCGACATCTCGGAACAGTTGGGGCGTGCCGTCGACTCGCGCGTCTTTGCCCACGCAGAGGCCATCCGCATGTCGGACAATGTCAACAGGCACTACCACAAGGCCCAGGTGCTCCTGTCCAAGCTGCAGTCCATGATGGACAACTACCCCTCTGCCGAGGAGCAGCACCAGCAGCATCTGCTGCAGCACCAGCACCAGCACCCGCGGAGCCCCGTATCGACGATGAAGTCAGCGGCATCGCAACAGCAGAACAAGGATGGCAACGCCGCACCCGCACCGCCGCCTCACCCGAGGAAGCAGCCCAAAATACCCAAGATTACGGTGCCCGGCGAGGTCCTGGCGCCATACGACATTGAGTACGACACCTTTAGCGACGGCAGCGAGGATAGCTCAGAAGAGGATGATGATGTGGTCGCGGCCCCCGTCGGCCGCAGGACCCCTGCCGCGTCAGCGCCGACAGCTACAGGATCAGCAGCGGCAGCAGCGGCCGTGGCAGGAACAGCAGCAGGGGGAGCATCGGCAAATGCTGCAGCAGCAACACCGGGAGCAGCAGCATCGGTGGCGACGCCGCGCATTAAGATTGTCGGCGCGGCCAGGCCGCCAAAACCACCTGGTTCTGGCTCCGGTCCCGGGCGTCCACCAAAGGCCGTGCCGTCAACACCCGTCCCAACGAGTGAGGAGCTGGCGGCGCACGCTGCGGCGCTGCTACGACCACCGCCTGAAAACGCCGTGGTTGGCAGCACTGACGCGCCCTGGCTGCAACTTACGGAGTACGAGCTAGCCAAGCTGCGCAAGCGGATGAAGAAGAACGCTACCTGGACACCTAGTGAGACCATGGTGGCTCGCGAGCTGCGCGATCTTGGCCGTGGGCCTGAGGACTACCGCTCCGCCAAGAAGAAGGCCGAAGATGAGGGCAAGACGTTTGAGCCCGTGACCCCCGCCCCCGTGGCGGCCGACGATGGCACGGGTGCGCGCCACCTCCCCGCGGGCGCTATCAGCGCCGACTCGGCCACCGCGGAGGAGATGCTCCCTACGAGCAACCGCGGTATGAAGCTTAACGAAGCCAAGAAGATGAAGCGCGAGGCCCTTGCCAAGCTGGCAGCCGAGGAGGCCGAGGAATCAGCTAGGAAGATGAGAGCCCATGCGCAATTCTTACTCGGTGGAGTTGGCAGTGGTAGCGGACCTACCTCGGCGTCGGCTAGCCCGTCGGATAACCACGGTGGTAGCGGCGGCAGTGCTAGGAGGGCCGGCCCCGGAAGGAGGCCCAGAAACCAGGCACAGGGCAACAACAACAAGCGCAAGAGGGACACTACGGACGGTGACGCTGCGAGCGAGACGTACGAAGGCGGCGTTGACACCCCCTCGGCCAGGCCAGCCATCAAGCGCACAAAGACGGAAACGCCCGTCCCGCCCCCCCAGCTCGGTGGCAGCATGGGCAGCTCTGGAAGTACTACCGCCGCCGGACCCCCCGCCGAGACACCTGTCCCGCTACCCATGTCTGTCCGTGCAAGCAGCGCCAAGTCGCCCACGCCTGGTGGCAGCGGCAGCGGTAGCGCGGCAACCACGACAACGTCGGTGCCCACCAAGCCTCC
This sequence comes from Geosmithia putterillii, assembly GCA_900188575.1. Classification (NCBI taxonomy): domain Eukaryota; kingdom Fungi; phylum Ascomycota; class Sordariomycetes; order Hypocreales; family Bionectriaceae; genus Geosmithia; species Geosmithia putterillii. Next base: position 364,996 of record FYEU01000312.1, on the reverse strand, counting down.
CATGACAGAGACGCCTGTACCGCTGCCTAGACCCGACAGACGTAATGCCACCTCGGTGACACCGGTCCCCGCCCCGGCACCTGGATCTACATCTGCATCTACATCTGCGGCCACGGCCACGGCCACGGCTGGCCCGGCTACCAAGCGCGAGACTCGCGGCGAGGCAGCCCGGCGGACCAGTTTCAATACCCCCCAAGGCCCGGACATTCTTCTCGATGAGGAGGCGGCGGCGGCGGCGGCGGCAGCAGCAGCAGCAGCGGGGGCCAACACGAGATCACTACGACGGTCGTCGTCGCGTGGCCCCACGGCAGGCAAGACACCTGCACCAACAGGAGCAGCAGCGCCTGACCGGCGCCCGAGTTCCTCCCGCGGCAGCGGCACCAACAAGGCCCTCAGTCCCTCTGCGGCAGACCGTCCGGCCCGCCGGGCCAGCACGGCGCGCAACACGCCTAACCCGCCCGACGGCGGCGCCCGGCCGCCAAGTAGACGCTCCAAGCGGCCAGCCCCTGGGGTAGTTAGCACCACCAGCAGCGGCGGTAGCGCAGCAGTGGGTAAGCGCAAGGCGGCGCCTAGGCGGAAGGCGAGGGCGACGACGACGCGCAAGGGGAGGGGTGGCAAGGGCCAGCAGGTGGCCAAGGAGAAGTTGGCGGAGGAGGAGGAAGGGGAAGAGGTAGAGGAGGAGGAGGAGGAGCTGGTTGATGTGGATGATGAGGGGAACCCGATTGACCCGGACGAGGAGCGGTACTGTCTTTGCAATCGGGTCAGTTTTGGGACGATGATTTCGTGTGATAATGTTGAGGTGAGTCTCTCCCATTCCCCCTTCTTTACCCCGGCTTCTTATCTGCCTCTACCGCCTGTCATTGCTGTGGCATGAGTCTGACATTACTACTACAGTGCAAACTCGAGTGGTTCCATATCGAGTGTGTCGGACTGGACAGTATACCCGCTCGGACAACGAAGTGGTACTGCCCCGACTGCAGGAAGGCGTTGAATATAGGGGAGAAGGGCGAGGTGAGTGCGAGGGGAGTGCGCAAGTAACGCTCTTTCCCCTTTGTCATCATCTCTCGTCTGCTCTGCGTGTGCCACCTTTCAGCTTCTTTCAGCCTCTTTCTTCTTCTTCTTATGTCTTTCTATTCTAGGAGTTACAGGCAAGGTCAAGCCAGGGATATCACATGTAGCTGCCATGTTGTTTTTTTGAGCAGGAGTTTAGTTTTAGTTTTCTGTGCCGAGGCGTACGCGTCTGGCCTACTAGTGTATTGTATGTATTACCATGTATGTTTGGTTGTATGGCACGGAATGAATTCGGGTTGAACTCGAACAAGGCATTGTTTTGATGCTACGCGTGTGTGAACTGATGGCCAAAGTCTGTATCCGCGTGAAGTAGAAAGCCAAAAAAAAAAGGCAAAAACAAACGTCAACTGTCAAGAGGGAGGAGATGGGTAGAAGAGTGTGAGAAATGGGAGGGGGGACGTTGACGCCTATGACGCGTTGACCACGGTCAGCGCGCTCGCCGGAGCAGACCGACGGTGTACATTGTCTTGGTGATGATGGGACTCGCGGGAGTAGTCACGGGATGGGGGAATAACGGGTGTGATGAAGGGGGGTGGCTCTACAATCAGCACTACAATCAGCACTACGAGTATCGTGTGAGTATCGTGTGAGTGCATCGCCCGTCTGGCATGATTGTCAGCGAGGGATAAAAGTGCACTTGGCCTGGCTGGGCTGCACTTGGCCTTGGCCCAAAGGATGGATGTGACAAAGGAATCCTGCACATGACGTCTTGTTGGGGGTCACGGGATGGTTGAGAAGATGGCTGATGGCGAAGCTGGGGCTGTTGGTAATGGTAGAGAGTTGAGTTTGATCGCGTATAGATGGAGACAAGGTGAGAGTTGTATGAGATGTATAACAGGTTGCCACCATACTATTAGTTAGTAGTAATAGTACTACTAGTATTGCGGTTGTTGTATGTATTGAGAATGAGAGCATCATATGAAAGCTACGGCGTAGTGGCATCTAGAGCTTCAATGAGGGCACTTACAGTAGAGACCTGGATGGACTGGATCAATGTTAATGGCGCAGCGGATGCCCCGCAGCTCAGGTGGTGCGGGCAGCGGGCAGCCCCTGTCGGGCCCCTGCAGGGCAAAGTGCAGCGTCAAATACAGCGTCTAATTACAGCGCATTATGGCGTATTACAGCGTATTACATCAGTACAGCGCCTATACAGCATGCCCGCATACAGCATACATCATACGACGTGATCGCTATCCGCCCAACCGAATCCAACAAGGCAACAAGGGGGGCTCTCAGGTCTAGTCCTTCTTCATGACTGACCAAAAGGGGGCACTGGGCTGGGCCCGTTTGGGAGACCTTGGGGGCCTAAGTAGAGAGGAGAGGAGAGGCCGAGGCTGCCCGGTCCGGCGTCCCAGGTGTTCCATCCACGAGTGTTGGGGGTTGCCCGTGGCCAGCAGTTGAGTCGTCACTTGTCGCTCGCTCGCTCAGCAGACGCCGACCCCCCCGCCCGAAATAGGAACTGCGCCCCCATGGAGTACGAAGTATGGAAGTACTACTCTGCCCCCCTCTTGGCGGCTGTACGAGTGCAGAGAGACAGACGTACACAGGTACGGAGTAATACTAGTAGACTCGATGCCGCCTCCCTTTGAATCCTTGTGGTTGTGGCGCCGTGCCATGGTACTGCACTGGCGTGCCCCGCATTCGTCAATGAATTGAACAGAAGCGGCGGATGACTGTCCGGCCACACGCTGAGAGACACGGGCTGATGACTGGGTCCTGATGACGCCCGCTGCAGGCCCCGCGGCACGGGGGGGGGGAGGGGACGAGGAGGGAGATGAGGGGGAACCTCGAGAGCTCGTCAATCGGTACATGTGTATCCGTACTCCGTATAGCGGATGTACATGAGGGAGGGAGGGGGCGGGGACAACCAGCCAGCCCGGTCAGGCCAGGCCAGACCAGGCTCAAGCCAAGGGACCGTGGACCCGCGTCGTCCGTGGTAGCAGTACCAAGTATCATTACGGAGTACCAAGACGTGCCAGTAGCGTCGTCGGCATTAGGACCAGCATTGATAGCAGCGTTGGCAGCAATCGTGGCAGTCTATTGATAGTAGAAGGGGTATTCATTCTACATTAGTACCGTACTCAACATGGCACCAAGTCATCGTAGTGGTAGCCGTGCGTGTGTGCCTGGCCGTCTCTCTCTCGTCTGGTCGGTCCCCCTCCCCCTCCAACGATTCCCATACTAACTCTCCCTCTCTGAGTACTCTCCCCATCTCTCCTGACTTGAACTCCAACTCATACAAACTGCAACTGACAACAACAACATTACATCTTCTTTCCCTTCTTTATTTCTTCATTTTTGCATATCTGGCCTTGTTCGTTAGGCCAGCCTATTTAACCTTTCGTCTCCATTTTCCATATTCCCTTTACCTTTACACGCGCTGCGGCGGCTGCTTATCGGGTCCTGACGTGACGTGTAGTGGCTTCACGTCCAGGTACTAAATCAGTACCTGCCTTCTACATACGTCCGTCCGTCGCTGCTGCCTCTCCCCGTCTCTCTCTCTCTCTCTCTCTCTCCCCTCTTTCCCTTTTCTTCTTCTTCTCTTTCTTCCTCTCTCCACGTCTATTGCGTCAACCACATCGACAACATTACAAACACATCCCTGCCGTTCTGCGGCCCCGTCTCTGTTTTCCCGGGGCAGTCGACTGCTCCATCTGCCTCGTCTGGTGAATACCATTCGAATGCCTAGTACGTCTGTCTGGCGCGCTGTTATCGCTATTGCTTGTACCTCCCGCGCCGCGATACGCGCTTCCCCTCCTCCGAAGCTCGCACCCCCCCCCGACTGACCACTCACCTCTTCTTCAGGAAAGCACAAGAAGAATGTCAAAGACAACAATGTCATCGCCCCAGCGGTGACGGACAGCGACACTGCCAACTACTCGTAAGTCATCTTTCCATCATGGCCCCCACGGCGGTGGTAGTCATGACCGTGACTCCCCGCCGCCGCCAGCCCCTCTGACCTGACACCTGCTGCCTGCCCCCGCCTCCCGTGACCCGGGCCGTCAGTCCGTCATCGCGACTTGAAACAGAAGGCTGACCGAACCTCTGCGATAAATAGGAGCAGCAGCGGAAGCAACGGAGCGCCCCCCCTGAGCACCAACAACAAGAGCCGCTCCATCTCGAGCGAGTCGACCCCTCCCATCGATACCCCCGACACTAGACCCACGTCTCTGCCGGACAATGACAACCTCCACCCGTCCCCCATGCTGGATGCCATATCCAACGCATCCGTCTCTGCAAGCACTGCTCCGAGTCTGACAACCGACTGGCCCCGTTCCGGGCCCCTCGCCGGCTCCCCCGGCAATCTCATCAGCCTCATGGGCGACTCACCGCCTACCCAGCCCTCGTCCTACGAGGACGCCTCCGGCGGTCGCCTCAGCCACCAGCACCCCTGGGCCGCTACCACCACCGCCACCCACCGGCCCTTCATGAGCCACTCCCCGGCATCGGCTTCGCCGCCCTCCAACATGCGGAGGCCCCTGAGCTTCCACATGATGGACAACACTCACCGCCAGCTCCCTCATCAGATGCAGCATCAGTTCCATCAACAGCAGCAGCAGCAGCAGCAACTCCAGCAGCATCAGCTACAGTACCAGAGCCCGGATTCATCACTGCCCCACTCGCACTCCCCCTCCCCTCTCGGTGCGACCGGAGCAGGCGTCGGTGCTGGTGCTGGTCTGGGGTACAGGAGGGGCTCCCTCCACGCAGCCCGCTCCGCTGCCCATCACCAACCGCCCCTCCCCCACCAGGCCCAGCCGCATTTCTACGGCGCACCGGACCTTGACCTAGCCATCACCCCGCAATCCGGCATCAAGGCTGGCCAGCGCGGCTACTACTTTGGTTTTGACCGCCTGCCCTCCACCTCGCCCTTCGATCGCCCTGGTGCCGCTGACCATGTCGTCATGGCTGGCTACCAGGGTGGGCTCGACGTCTACACCGTCAGCAAGAGGGGCATCGAGCCCGCCGGCTGTCTCCAGGGCCTCCATGGAGCTGTTCTGCATGCCAAGGTGCTGCCCTGGACCCTCACCGGGCCCCATAGCGACGTCTTCCCCCTCGTCGCCATCGTCCTGCACGGCCCCGTCCTGCGGCCCCACGAGGCGCCCACCTCGGCTGCTCACAGCGCCACCCAGAGCCCCACCATGGGCGCCGGAGCCGCCAGCCCCCGATCGGCATTTGGTCAGCCCGAACCCCGCTCCCTCGTCGACTCGTACCAGACGTCGGTCCAGGTCTATTCCCTCAAGACGAGCAAGCGCGTCGATACCCTCCTCACGGCCCCCAAGATCCCCATCAGCGACGCTATTGCTTTGACCAGCTCAGCCTTCCAGCCGCCCGCCCCCTCGGGTGCCTTCACCATCGAGGCCGACTCGGGCAATCTGGTCATCTGCTCCGGCACCACTGGCGAGTGCTGGGTGTACCTGCAGCTGCCCGAGTTGCAGAATGGCCACCTGTTTGCCTGTGCTGGCAAGCTGTGGACCAGTCTGCAGCACAGTCCCAAGGTTGACGCCACCACCGCAGACGAGGGGACGCAGGGACGCGGCGGATATGCCTCTTCAACACCGGCATCATCCAGAAGCCCCAGTACGTCGGCACCCATCTTCGCCCTCAACGGACGCTGGATTGCCTACTGCCCCTCGTCGCCCTCTGCCCACATGGCCCTGGGCGCCCACATCACCGTCCCCATCATGGGCCGCGCCCCCGGCGTCTCCAGCGTGACGCCGCCTCACCTGCCCGTCGCCACGGCATCGGTTGATCTCATCTCGGACAGCTTCGTCAACAAGTTTATGCGTGGCACCACCCAGGAGATCATCTCGGGGGCCAGGTGGATGGGCCAGCAGGGCAAGCAGGCTTGGAACTCGTACTGGAACAGGTCGACCAACCCGCAGTCGCAGCACATGGCCCACGCCCCGCCCCAGCAACCTCGCTCCCCGCCCTCGGGGAGCCAGTTCCCGCCCACGCACGGGACTCTGGGTGGGCAGACCCCCGGCGGTCCCGGCCTGGTCTCCATTGTGGACGCCGAGACCCTGGCCGCGGCACCCAACGTGGTCCCCATCACCAGCTTCGTGCCGCCCCAGGGCTGCAGCTTCCTCTCTTTCTCGCCCACGTCGCTCGGGTTGTTCACGGCGAGCAGCAAGGGAGATGTGCAGAATGTGTGGGACCTGCTCCGCATCCACCACACAAAGGCCTCGCCCCTGCAGGCCACGGTGACCCCGGCTGAGACGTCGGGTCCCGTGGTCCGCCAAGTTGCCCAGTTCTCGCGCATGACGGTGGCGCGTATCGTGCACGTTGCCTGGTCCGAGCCGCACGGCGAGCGCCTGGCTATGGTGACGGAGAGGGGCACAGTTCACGTTCTTGACATGCCCCCCAGCGCCTTCATGTGGCCCGCGCCGCGCCGCCGCAAGCCTGCTGAGGTAAAGAACCCCGAGGCTGCGACTGACGCAGGATCCGCCTCGGCCGTGTCTATTGCCACCAACGCCTTTGGTGCCGCCTACCAAGCCGCCAAGCCGTTTGTCGCGAGGGCCCGGCGAAGCAGCGCCCACGTCCCGTCTACGGCCGGCGCTGGCCAGGCGTTCAAGGACTCAGCTGCCCAGGGCGGCAGGGCGCTGGCCGCGGGTATCAGCAACTCTCTGGGAAAGACGGGCACCGCCTTCAACCAGTACCGCGTCGCCGGCGAGAACCGTGTCGCGCTACCCAACACGACGTCGCTGCCGGCAGCCTCGTGTGTGACATGGGTCAGGAGCCGCCGGTCCCACAGCCTCTTCACTCTGGGCGACGGAGTCGTACGCATCTTCCCCAGCAAGACGCGGCAGACGTCCACCCAATCCAGGCGTGCCTCGCGGACCCGCAGGCACAAGGACATCAAGGTCCCAAGCCTCCCTGACGACGTGGTGCCCCCGGCCATCCGCCAGATTGTCCACCTAGGTGCTCAGGACGAGGTTCTCGACCTCACAGACCACGACATGGAGGCCGGGGACAATACGTTGACACTCGGGTATGGCCAGCGGAAGCGCGCGATGCCTGATCTCAGTGTGGACGCGGCGATTCCCCAGGCCGAAATAGAGTCGAGCGCCGCATACCAGCCGTTCCACACGGACCGCCGCGTTACCCTCAACGAGTACGCCCCAGCAAGACTGGACAATGCCATGGAGACTCTGTCAGGTGCCCTGGCAGAGGCAAGCCTCAATGACGACGAGGTGCTTGATAGGAGGCCCAAGAAGGGCAAGAAGAAGGCCCAGTCGTCGTCTCTAGAGGCTGCAGGAGGGGGGATGGCGGCGGCAGACTCATATTCTGCTGCTACCTGGGCATTCGGACAGGCCATACCCGTGGTGACGCTGGACCTGGGCCAGTCAATCAGCCAAGACGAGCTGTACGACGACGAGGATGACGGGCAGGCGCTGCCGCCGTCGGCCATGGAGCGCGTCATGGAGTACGGGGACCACGAGCAGATTGTTGTGACGACGAGGAAGCGAAGGGGCGGGCGGGGCAGTGACGGTGATGCAGAGGGCTTCTTTGAGGATGAGTGCGAGCTGCTGGAGTTTGCGGATCAGAGGGTGTAGCTGCCGTAGTCAGTTGGCTGTATTATCACCAGTTGCCCGGACTGGCACGCTGCGTTGCTCGTCAGTTGGTACGCTATTGCTCGGTTGCTGGCTGTATTGCCCGTACAGTACGGACTCCCATACTCGTTTGTCTCCCTCATCACACTCAGGTTACCCCCCGCCCACTCGTTACGTCCCCCACCTTTACATTGGCTCCCCCTTACATCTTTCACTGTCACGCCGCCTCTTCGTTACGTCTGTTTATAATGTTCTGCTTTCACGGAGTTTGGGATGTCTTCTTTTTACTCTTTTGTATTGTTCGTATTCCTCTTTCCTTCCTACAGAATCCGACGGCATCGACTCCGACCATATAATCTGGAGTTCATCCCCTTTACACCCCTCTCTATACATGGGGTAGCAGTACCCCCCCTTCCCATTCCCATTCCCATAGCCCCATTCATCATCTCGATCAAATCAGATCGGACAGACAGACAGACTGGACTACTTGGCAACTTGGTTAGCATGAATACATGACATTAGATACCCATACTTGTGTCTTGGGCGTGCGAGTGAAGCGAGAAACCTGTGGGAGTTTATAGATAAGTAACCAGTGGAAGAAGATATTACAATGTCTGTTGCCTAGAGGTGCAAGCCAGGGGAGCAGGCCCCCCGTAGGAAACCCTAAAGAAGACATGGACGTTTGTTGGCGTCGGAGTTTGATCGGACAAGGCATGGGAACACGGCAGAGTCGTGGTGTGGCAGTATTATAATTGTTACATGTGAAAAGGTTCCCCCCTCTCCAGTCATGGCATTCCCGGGAACCACCCCAGCCAAGACTCATGCCAAGGACTGTTGCAAAGATAGCTCTTGTAATGGATGAGTATATTAGTTTGTTTTTCGTTTCGGTGGTTTGAAAGGGCGCTCTGTCTGTCCCTTTGAGCTCATTTCCAACATGACCTGCCCTTCCGTCCATCCGTCCGTCCGTCCGTTTGCTCTGTCTCTCCAACGACCAGCCTGACCCGCAACTCCTCGCCGTTCCTTTTTTTTTCGCTTTGTATTTTCTTATAGGGTTGATTTTTTGAGAAGAAATGATTCGTTTTGTTGTTTTGGGGGGGGATAAGAAGAACGCTTGTGTAATTTATGCCTTCTTCTTGTTGGCCTTGGCCTTGGCGGCGGCCTTGGCGTTGCTCCGGATCATGACGACGCCGAGGAAAGAGCCGACGACCGCGGAGCCGAGGAGAATGAGGATGACGGGGATGCGGATGGCCCAGGTGCGCGGGGGGAAGACGTTCTGCAGAGGGTGGTCGTCGTCGACAAAGGGCTGTGGAGTGGTTAGCACTACAGATGGACCTGGCTGCGTTTGCGCGATAGCTTCCGCATCGGACTGAAGCCACGTCGCTCACGATAGACCTTGTTGAGTGCAATCGCTTCGCTCGCATGTCCATAGCACTTCTGAAGCCGCGCGTAGGATCATGCTCGCTCGGCGGTGCTCGCAGGCCAGAGGGGAGAGGGAGAGGAAAGGGAACCAACCATCAAAAGTGTCCAGATGCTGTAGTAGAGAAAGACAAAGGTGGCGGCCAGAAGCATGGCGAGACCGACAATCTTACCAGACGCAGACGACTACGCGACTTGTTAGCTGTTTTGCACTGCATTGCAAGCTTGTGATGGACGCGCAAAGAGAGTCGTGTCAACTTTGGACCCCTCTACTGAGGGGTGCAGGGCCGTACGGAGGGTCTCTGGGGACACGATGGGCGAGGTGGCAACGTACCATGTTTGGAAATAGTATCAGAAAAATGCGCAAAAGAAGAACAAGCCCAATAAAGAGTGGATGGGGGGATAAATTAATGTTTTCCGGCTTGTTGGCGACGACGGTGAGTACAGAGTAGTAGTTGGAGATGGAGATGGCCGCGCCAAGTTGACGCGCTCAGGGGATGATGGCATGGGCCTTAGTCATCAAGCCACAGCACCATTTGGGCTTTGGGCTGCACAGATACGGGCTATCATTTCCCCATGTCGGAATCTGGAAATGGAGAGAATAGGCAGGAAGATCAAGATGGGATATCAAAAGAGAATCATGACTTCACTATGAGCTTCACATAATGTCGAGTCTGATAATAGAAATGCCGGCATTCTGAGTGCTGTCTTGGACAGTCGTTGAGTGGTTGAGTGGCAGTGGCTAGGCAGTGTGGCTGGTGATAAAAGTGGAGTCGCCTGCCTTCTTTTTGTTTGTCTCGACTTTTCGCACGTCTCCCCCAAGACGCACGCCACTGCTATCACGTAGCAGCCAGCCAACCTCATCCGACGTCCTCTTGAACCCAACAACCGAGAGACGAGAGACGTTGGATCACGGGAGACACAGACAGCTGCCAAGGCTATCACAGATAACCATGGCGTCGGCCGAAGTCGACATTCCTCGACGCGATGCGAGGCCGCCCCAGCGCGACGGCGGCGACTCATACCGACCCTCGTCGCCATCGCGCGCCGCCGCCGCCGCTCCCTCCCGTCGATCTCCCCCGCCCGTGCGCACCGATGAGGAGAAGCAGGCGGCAGCCAAGGCCGAGTACGAGAAGCTGCTGACGATGCGGTCCGGCGGCACGTACATCCCTCCCGCGAAGCTGCGGGCGCTGCAGTCGCAGATCACCGACAAGACGTCCAAGGAGTACCAGCGCATGGCGTGGGAGGCGCTCAAGAAGAGCATCAACGGTCTTATCAACAAGGTCAACACGGCCAACATTAAGCACATCGTTCCCGAGCTGTTCGGCGAGAACCTGCTACGCGGGCGGGGCCTGTTCTGCCGGTCCATCATGAAGGCGCAGGCCGCGTCGCTGCCCTTCACGCCCATCTACGCCGCCATGGCGGCCATTGTCAACACCAAGCTGCCCCAGGTTGGCGAGCTGCTGGTGCGCCGCCTGGTGATGCAGTTCCGCAAGGGCTTCCGCCGCAACGACAAGGCCGTCTGCCTCTCGGCCACCACCTTCATCGCCCACCTCATCAACCAGCAGGTCCAGCACGAGATGCTGGCCGGCCAGATGCTCCTGCTGCTCCTCAACAAGCCCACCGACGACAGCGTCGAGATCGCCGTCGGCTTCTGCCGCGAGGTCGGACAGTACCTCGACGAGATGCAGCCCTCCATCTCCATGGTCGTCTTTGACCAGTTCCGCAACATCCTCCACGAGGCCGACATCGACAAGCGCACCCAGTACATGATCGAGGTCCTCTTCCAGGTCCGCAAGGACAAGTTCAAGGACAACCCCGCCGTCAAGGAGGAGCTCGACCTTGTCGAGGAGGAGGACCAAATCACCCACGCCGTCGAGCTCGACGGCGACATCGAGGTCGAGGACGGACTCAACATCTTCAAGTTCGACTCGGCCTACGAGGAGCACGAGGAGGACTACAAGAAGCTCAAGGCTGAGATCCTGGGCGAGGCTAGCGATGATGATGACGACGACGACGATGATGATGATGATGACAGTTCCGAGGAGGAGGAAGAGGAGGAGCAAAAGGCCATGGAGATCAAAGACCAGTCCAATGCCGACCTCGTCAACCTCCGCAGGACGATTTACCTGACCATCATGTCGAGCGCCGACCCGGAGGAAGCCGTCCACAAGCTCATGAAGATCAATCTGCCCGCGGGCCAGGAGCCCGAGCTGCCCTCCATGATTGTCGAGTGCTGCTCGCAGGAGAAGACGTACACCAAGTTCTTCGGACTCATCGGCGAGCGCTTCGCCAAGATCAACCGCCTGTGGTGCGACCTGTTCGAGCAGGCCTTTGCGCGCTACTACGACACCATCCACCGCTACGAGAACAACAAGCTGCGCAATATCGCCATGCTCTTCGGCCACATGTTTGGCGCCGACGCTCTCGGCTGGCACTGCATGTCCGTCATCCACCTCAACGAGGATGAGACCACGTCGTCGAGCCGTATCTTCATCAAGATCCTCTTCCAGCAGATGGCCGAGGAGCTTGGCATGCCCAAGCTCAAGGCCCGCATGGCCGACGACGTCCTCCGTCCCCAGCTCGAGGGCCTCTTCCCCCGCGACAGCGCCCGCAACATCCGCTTCTCCATCAACTACTTCACTAGCATCGGCATGGGCGCCCTCACAGAGGAGATGCGCGAGTACCTCCAGAACATGCCCAAGCCCGCCCTGCCCGCCGTCACGGCCGGCAACGGCGGTGGCGCAGACGGCGACTCCGACTCCGACTCGGTCTCGAGCTACTCGTCCTACACGGGCTCGTCATACAGCTCCCGCTCCCGCTCTAGGTCGCGCACCCCTCCCCGCCGTCGCGCCCGCTCTTACACGGGATCTGCCTCGCCCGCCCCTCGTGGCCGTGGCCGCCGTGACTCGCGATCCGCCTCGTATGACTCCCGATCCCGATCCCGCTCCCTGTCCGGCTCCAGGCCGAGGTCGTACTCGCGCTCCGCCTCGCCCCCGCCACGCAGGTCGCAGCAGAAAGGCAAGCGTGCCAGGAGCTACTCCTCCCGTTCAAGCTACTCGCGCAGCCCCCCGCCCAGGCGATCCAGGCGCCGCGGCTCCTCCGTCAGCCGATCGCCATCCCGCTCCGCCTCACCTCCTCCCCGCCGTGACGGTGGCGGCGCTGGCGCTAGCGCTAGCAGGAGGGCACGGAGCGCCTCGTACAGCTCATACAGCCGCTCCCCGTCCCGCTCCCCCTCCCCCTCTGCCACCCCAGCCAAGAAGCGTCGCTACAGTTCTCAATCTGTCAGCCGGTCGCCGCCGCCTCGTCGTGGTAAAGGCAAGAGTGTCAGCAAGGACGGCGCTGCCGCTGCCCCAACCTCACCCAAGGGGCGCTCGGCGCCGCGCGACTCTGCGTCGGCATCGCCGCCACCACGAGGACGGAGGCGTTCGCCGTCGTACTCGAGGTCGCCGAGCCCGCCGCCTGCCGCCGCAGATGATGCTCCACGTGGTGCTGGTGCTGGCGCCCGCCGCGGTCGCACAGACTCAGTCGATTCGGCGCGATCTAAGCCCAGGAGAAGGTCGCCTAGTCCTGTCCCCGCCAAGAGGAGGAGGTACAGCGATAGCTTGTCGAGGTCGCCGCCGCCAGTGAGGAAGAGGGGCCGTCGGGACAGCTAAGCGATGGGGGGGGTGAGATTGTCATCCATCCATTCATATGTATTTAGATTAGATTGCAAGCACGAGGGTTAGGTTAGTTAGGCAGGGGAGGAGTAATGTTGTACCAATAGCGGGATAATGAAGGCGCCTGTTTTCCTTGTCCGTATACTCCATCCAACAATATTATCAGTCAATCAATGCTCAACCAAGTTTTGTTGTTCAAATCCAGTGCTTCTTTATATGTGTATGCATGTGTACAAGTATCCCGTTTTGTCTATCCTGTCCCTTTGGCTCCATGCCTCCGACGGCCCTGCAGGGAGCTGGCCTCGCTGCGCTCGAATGTTTACTTCTTCTGCTCCTCCTCCTTGAGCTTCTCAGCATCCTTCTTGCTAAGCTTGATGGCCCCCTTGGCGAGCGCCTCAGCTGGCATGGGTCGGATGATGGGCTGCACGACCCACCATGGCCTCTTGCACCTCTTGAGGGCAGCCACGGAACTCTCGTGCTCGGGACCGTCCTCACGCGCAAGCAGGTCCTTGACCTCATCGTCCCAGCTCGCACCGCCTGTCTTCTCGTACTCAATCAGCCCCTCGGCTACCTTGACCTCCACGGCAGCCAGGACACGCTCGTACGCGGGCAGGCCCTCGCGCGGGGAGCAACCCCTGGCGAGCATATCGCGTACGTCGGTGTGGCGGCTGACCAGGTGGCGGAGCAGATGGAAGAGGTGGGCCTGGACGGCACCGAGGTTCGGCGAGGGAGCCTCAACGGCAGCGGCTGCACCGCCGCGCTTGGACTTGGTCTTGGACTTGGTCTTGTCCTCATTGGTCTTGCGCCTCTTGCTCGGCCTACCCTGCTCTCCGTCCTCCTTGAACTCTTCTTGCTCCTCTGCGGGACTGGGCTTGAGCCACGACTCGTCGTCCCCGGGAACGAAGAGCGGTCTCCGCGCGGGGGGGTCCGCCTGGTCAACGTAGCGGTGCAGGATGTCGAGGTAGCGCCTCATGACAGCATCGACCCTCCAGCCGGCGAGGCCGGCATGGCGGTGGGCCTCATCGCCGCCACGCCAGTACTCGCGAGGGTGCTGGCCCCTCTCGGGCACGGGCGCGAAGACTGTCGGGTCGCTGAGGTTGCCCTCGGCACTCATGACGGCGTCGGCGCCCGTAGCGTTAAGGCAGCGCTGCACGTCGCCGTGCTGCAGGACGTTGCCATTGGCAAAGAGCACCGTGTCGGCGGGCAGGTTGTCGCGCAGGTGCCGGATGGCGGCCCAGTCGGCCAGCCCCGTCAGGTGGCCCTTTTGCTCGCGCCGGCGCCCGTGCACCGTCAGGATCGAGGCCCCCGCGCGCAGCACATTGCGCGCGTAGGCCAGAGTCGCCTCGGGCGTGTCCAGCACGCGGATCTTGGCCGTCACCGGCACGGGGAGCTCCTCGTGCAACCGGTTGATCAGCCGGTAGATCAGGTCCTGGTCCTCCTGCAGGAACGACCCGTAGTGGCCCTTGCGCGCGATGCCCTGCGGGCATCCTAGGTTGAGGTCCACGGCGTCGCAGTGCGGGGCCGCCAGCCGCGCCGCAGCCAGCAGGTGCGACGGGTCGTTGGCGCAGAACTGCACAAACAAAGGGCGGTCGATGGCCGGGTTGCCGTCAAGCCAGACCTCCTCGGGCTCTTCTGTCGTCTCGGTCTCGGCCTCGCCACCCTCCTTGTTCTCCGTCTTGCCCTTCTTGGCTGGTTTCACTGTCGGGTTCGGCCGCGTCGCCTGCAGATGCGATCGTCGGTACTTCTCCTCCTGCTCAAACAGTCGTGCGTGGAACATGGGCGTATACGCCAGGAGCTTGGATTGCTCCGCTTCCGGGTGGAACGATCGTGTGAGCATTCGCCATGCCTGCAGTCGTTCAATCAATCAGCACTCGTTTCCCTCTCTTCTTCTGTCCTTCTGTCTCCGGCGGCCCTGCCGGGGGCTGTCCTCGCTTCTCTCGCAGTCTCCCCTCTCGTTCTGGATTCCGGGTCACATACAAACTCAGACTGATCCACCATCGGCGCAACCACAAACTTGGGACTCCCTATGCTCTCGTAGAATGCCCTCCCATGCAGCTTCGTCGTGGTCTTGGTCTCGGCCGGCGTCGTCGCCGTCTCTGGCGTCACCGTCCTACTCGCCACATCGTTATTGTCCCCCATCTTGGCTGCGACGGTCGAGAACAAGGCTCGTGGTGCTGGTGGTGATAGTCGTCCTTGGATGGGCCGTAGTGTTCGTATCGGCTGCTGCGTTCTCTGTATCGATTGTGTCTGTACTATGGGCCGGCGACTGAAGCCCTGTATGACTGATAGACGCATCGGTGGGAGAATGTTGCAATGCAGCAAACAAACGTATAGACTTTTTTTTCCGCGCCCGCCCGTCTGCACGTTAGTGTGTAATCACTGGCGCGCCGTCTGTCTTTGTGGAGTACTCCGTACAATGGTTGAATGGCAGCGAGGGGCGCGCAGGAGGCAAAAAAAGAATGAGTGGGGCAGATATGCAAGGCTGACAAGATTCACCAGGCTGAGGTCCCTAAGTTGAATGCCTGAGGTCCCAGAGGTCCCTGAGTTGTACGAGTACTTGTACTACTAATATTGTGGGTCTATCTGTTCCTGGACTCGAGATTCACTTCACTTAACTCATACGACGTGACTTGTCGTGTGGGTTGTCGAGTCAACTTACAGCTCATCTCTATACGATCTCTCTCGAATTCGAGTCCGAGCCCACCACCGTGCTGACCAACTTGATACTAGGTAGTAGTAGTATTAGCACCCAACATTAACCAACTCTCGCCCTCCTCGTTGTTTTGCCTCCGGCGGTCCTACTATTCCTATGCCAAGTTCAAGCTGCCACGCAAGTAACCCTCAGTTCCAACTACGGCCCGTATCAAGATGCTCCCGTTCAGGCAGACGTGCGGGCGAACCGAGGGCCCCAACGGCAGGGACGCAAGAGGCAAAATACGCAATGTCACTATGCAGAGTAAAAGCCATCACATGGCACATCAAGATGCTGGAAAACAGATTATAATTATCAGACATCGCTCAAGTGTCTCGCTCAATCCACCAAAAATATTTGACCAGAACCAAGCCAAGGACCAAGGAAAGTAAAAGGGAATACAAGACGAAGCATTCAGGACAAAAAAGACGACAATAAAGAGAAGCGTCCAAGCATCAAATAGCAATACTCGCAAGCGCAGTGATCAATCAGCAATCCAAACACGAGCGAGTCCCGCCCGCACAAAACACCACGCAGTAGAAGCGGCAGAAAGCAGCAAGCACGGCAACAGATTGTATGCCTGTGTCGGCGAGGGAGCGCGTTAACGCCTCCCATCCAGTGCCAGTCCAGTCCTGTCCCGTCCGGTCCAGTCCTGTATCCCTGTGTCGATCCAATCGACACGCCAAAAAAACACCCAATGACGTGGCCCAAAACCTGTTTCCAATGTTTTGCGCAAGACTTTCTCTCTTCGCCCCTCGTCCGTGCTGCTGATGAGGAGTCGTTTTTGACACGCCGAAACCGTGTTCCAGGTTTTACCGGCGAGCCAACAAGTCATGTCTCCGGTGGCACAGGTCCTGCCGTAGACCTATGTCTATAGTAGGCCAGTGCTGACTCCTCTAACAAAGAGACTCAAACAAGGCGTGCCGGAATAATGAAAAATGAAAAAGTATAATGAAAAAAAGCGAATGGCAAAGCTGTAAAGTGTCGAAAAGTCGAAAACGCCGCGACGCCTTGACTATGCTGTCTGTCCCTGAACGCCGGATGTAAAAGAGTGAAAGAAATGGTGTCGAGTACATGGAACTTGTGGACCACCATGCGTGTGTTGGCATAAATGGCCTGCTCCTTAACCTCGGCTACTGCCTCTACAGCTTCATCGTGCCCGTGTTCGTGTATGCCCCTTTTTTAAACGGTTATGAACCACACGGTCTAGAAGAAGTGGGTGTAGATCTTGGAGTTTTCGTGAACCTCCATCTCCTATATATCAGGTTAGCATCATGACCAGGAGGATGTGAGAATAGGGCACTTGTAGGTAGCCCGAAGTTTGGGAGACTAACCATCTTGAATGTGTTAAGCTCCTCCTTAATCTGCTGAGCAAGCATGGGCGTGAGGCGATTGCACGTAGCAACCTCGCCGCGCCGGTCGTACTCCTGGGGCGGCCAAGTGTCATGGAACACCAGACGGGGCGAGAAGGTTGCGTTGCGCTTCATGCCACCAGCGGGTGTTCCCGGCGCGCTCTTGGAGTCTTGGCGAAGGCGGAGGGCCGACATGAAGTAGTCCTCGCTGCCAATGGCCACCGAGCCAGTCCTGCGGTGTCCTTGAACCTCATCGTTTGGTGTGCTGGGTGCACTCGAGTTGGGCGAGTCTGTGATTGCGGGAACTGTGGGTAGTGTTGTACCGTCAACAGGGCGTACAGATGGGCTGGAAGAGCCGGTGCCTAAAAGGGATTAGCAACGGCACAACATAAGACGAAATCTTATAAATGAGGAAAACTTACGCTTAAGAATACCCTTGCGGACAGCCGCCAGGACCTCAGCACGTTCCCTGTCGCCACCAATTATGCTTCTCCGCGAACTCTCCGTCTCAGAGCTGTTGGTACGCTCGTGCGACATCTCCGGAACGCGGTTGGCATCGAGCGAGTTCCTCTCCACGTGAGGGAAGGGGTCGCTACTCTGGGGCTCAGCAGCCACATTGACCCTCTGAGTCTCAGCCTCGACCGTGACCATAGACACGGTAGCCTCGCTGCCCTCTGGCGCCACGGGATCGGCAGGCGGGACACCGACAACCGACTTTGGCCGGAAGAGGCCGGCCAGAGACCGGGACCCCTTCTTCATGCCGCGACCCATCTTTCGAATCATGATCGAGGCAGACGAGGCCGTCGATGAGATGGACAGGTTGTCAGTGGACCCCAGGTTGAAGCGTCCACCGTAGATGCTGCTGCCAAGGCCGGAAGCCTCCTGGGCGGCAGCGATACGCGCCTGCTCAGCATCAAAGTCCTCGTCCGTACTCGAATCCTTTTGGATCTTAGAGGAGTCGGGCCTCTCGGTGGGCAGGTCCTCGCCGCCAGCGGCCTTGCGCAGCTCAGCTGCGCTACCAAAGGAGAAGGCACGGCGGAGCCTCGACGTCTTGCTCTTGGCCTTACCTCCCTTCTGGATGGCCGAAAGTTGCTTCACAGCGGGGGACTCGACCTTGGCTGGTGAAGCGCCAACCTCGGCCTCATCCGCTGTGGTTCCCGACTTGGAGAGTGGCGATGGGGTGAGCGTACGCTTGCCCCCATCACATGGTGATCCCCGGCCGGGCGCTGTGACGGACTTTGCCTGGTCAGTTTTAGCGGTGGTTTCATCGCCTGCATGACCGCGGTTGGCAGACTGTGAATTATGGCATGTTAGTGAGGGCTCGATTAGAGTAGATAGTCATAAACATTCTAGGTGGTGTTGGAGTGGGTGTACTAACCGATGAACGCGAGTGGCCACTGCGGCTGGACTGGGCACTCTCAGAACTGCCATTGCGCGAGTGCGTCGAGTTGTAGGAAGCACTGCGCACAGCTTGGGCACGCTTGTCAGCGGCGGCAGAAGCACCCTGGTCGGCCTGTGCCTGGAGGGAGGCTGCGGTCTCGAGACCCTGAACGCTCCTCCGCCTCATGTTGGCGGCATTGGCCTGCTCAGGCGACTGGGACTGAGACTGGAGGTGCAGGTCGTCCATGGAAGCGGGAACAGTGGCGTAGAAGCTGGTGGGCCTGTTGAGGGCAGTAGTACGCGGGGTGCTACCGGACGTGTAGTATTGGGTCGTGGCAGGCAGGGTGCCAGTCAGGGGGGTGGAGGCGCTCTGGGAGCGGGCGTGTTGGCCGGTCTGCGTGTTGCCTCGTCGGTAGCGGTCGGGTGTCGACTTGGGGGATCCGGGAGCCTGGGCCTGAGCCTGGGGGCGGGTCGAGGGTCGGCCCTGGTATAGGACCGAGTCATCGCGGGAGCCTCCGGCGTTGGAGCCGCCGACAGTCTGGCCGTGGGAGGGGAATCGGTGGCGCTGGGCATTGGAGTCGTTGTCCGAGATGCGGTACGAGGTCTGGGGCTGCCATTGGTTGAGGCTCGGCGTGGTCTGGAAGGCGTACTGCTGAACGGGGGTGGAGGAGCCGCGGTATCCGGTGAGGGTCGCGTTGCCGTTGAAGGTTGTCCGGGGAGCCTGAGATCCGTACTGGGGTATGGTCTGCTGGCCACTAGGCATCCTGGCCGTGGACGAGGTTGGTCGTGTCTGAAGCATGGTGATGGTACCCGTTTCTTGGGGGAATGTCTGGACCAAAGCAGCCATGCTACTGTTCTCTTGCCAGGTGTTGTGACTATTCACAATCAACCCAGAGGTCAAGAGGTCGTGTGTGTATAGGGGTAGATCACCAAAAGTTCGGCTTGCACGGAAGCAAGACGTTTCGGGACCGGTCGAGAGTTGTGTCGTGGGTCGGTGCGAGATCCAAGAGCCTACCAGAGCAGCAAGTCAGTAACCGGTCATACCAGGACAGAAACGCAAGAGGCTTCGCAGCACAGCCAGAACATGTCGGCACTCACCAAGGGATGACAGTCCTCGGTTCCCTGCTTTTGAAGGATAACGTCACGGGATCTCTCAGCACGGGGTGAACAGCAGTCAAGATGTCACACCCGGGGTCTGCGGTAGAAGCTACCAGCAGGCTGGGAGAAAATGTTGCTAGGAGAATCTGCTCGCTTTCACCACGGGCAAGGCTCGAGTGAAAGGAAGATAGCTCGCGGGATCGTCCAGGGGGTCTGGACAGGTCTCCAAGCTCTTATAAGTCGCCCTCGATATATCGATATTGGGCAAGACGAGAAAGAAGCGTACGTGACTCGGACAAGGTGTTTGATGTGGTCGATGGCGTCAAAGAAATGCTGGGGCACGACTTATGGAGAAGAGGAGGAGAGCGGCGGCGGGGAAGGTGCAAGTCGGTGGATGCAGAATCGAAAGCAAACGCTCACAGTATGAACAAGATGTAAAAGAAGAGCAAACAAATGAACAAGAGGAGCGAGCAGGCGTGTGGTGTTGTCTTTTTTTCCTTCGCCGGGATGGATCGGAGAGGTCGGCGGTTGGTTGGTTTGGATTAGGACGAGAGGAGGTAAATAGGGGTCTGTGGTGGCACCACCGGGGGGCGAGCGTGAGTCTCTGTCCTAGAAAATAAGAGAGGAAGCTGGGAGGGGGCACCAACAGACGCACACACACACGCAGACACCGCAAAGAGCAAAAAGAAGATGGAACAAATAAGAGCGAAAGAAGAAGAAGAGGGCAATGAAGAAAAAAAGAAGGAGAGAGGGGGGGAGTGGTGAGAAGGAAAGGAGTCGGTTCGCCAAGAGGTGACGGTGGTGATGATTTGGGAGAAGAGGGAGGGAAAGGGAGGACGGGACAGACAAGGAGAAGGAGAGGAGCCAAGAGAAGGAGGAACTCTCAAGCATTTGGATGGGACTGGAAGCAAGCAGGCAAAGCAGGCAAGCACGACTGGACTCAATTCCATGGACCTGGACCGGACCTGCCTGGGGGGCCACCCACTGGAAGTACAGCGGGGTGGTCCACTGTAGGCCACTGGAGGGTCTACTTTGTACCACCAGGACGCACCTGCACCAGGTACGATGCGCTGTGATACAGGTAGATACAGGTCCATGGCCGGTGTACGGGCAGGTGTACGTGCAGTGACTGACAGTGTACCTGTACTCGTACGGGCTGGATTGGAACCCGTACGGAGCTACTGGAGTAGGACAGCACTGGACCACGGGCTACGCCGCCACCAGAAACCCACTAGATTGCAGCGGGTGTGTGGGGACCTCGACCTCGGGCGACCTTGGACATGTACATGTATTTGGCGCCAGAAGCAGCGGCGCAGCGGCAGCAGCATGGACGCTACGGGGGATTGTCCATAGCGGGCCATGCGTCCTAACGCGGCCTGCCTACAGTTGGGGGAGGACGCCTACACTTTGAGTACCACTACTGGCTGCGTATGGATGGAATACAATAGGCAGGAGCAGGTGAGTACATTAGTACAGGCAGGTGCTATGGAGCTTCCAGTCACGCCCCCTCTGCATCTCTCCATACAGGTCATACAGGTATCTCCATACTTCGTACGAGTACTTCGTATGTGCTGTACTGTGCTTCTCTCTCAAGAGTCTCTCAAGAATCTCTCCCCATCTCCTCCCCCTTCTGTGGGGCATTCAATCAGGACTATCCATCCATGGGGTCCATTGGACAGGTTATTTGCAGTTGCAGTAGGCTGTGCGTGCTACGACGTGCCAAGGCATGCGGTGCAGTGCAGTTGCAGTGGTTCGGTTCGGGGGGGAGGGCCCTTGGAGTGGAGGGGGGAGGGGAAGTTGACAGAGCGAGAGAGAGAAATTATCTTTCTTGATTGTTTCCCATGCTCTCGCAATATTCCGTCCAGGGGTCCCCTGGACCCTCTTTGCGTGCCCATATCTGTCTCCTCTTGTTCTCTCTCCCTATCTCGTTCTCTTGTCCTCTCTCAGATTCGTCTTGAACTCTTTTGACAACTCTTCTGTTGATTCCCCTCTTCTTCCGGTTCGAGACGAAAGATAAGACGAGAGCGAGCAGAAGAAAAAAAAAGAAGGTTGATGGATCTAGAGCGCAATCCTCACTCATTCTTGACGGGGTTCCGCGCTCGTGTTGACGGTGCACGAGGAGGGCCGGACCCGCGTCTGATTGGGTTGGCGGCTCCCCATGGCATTGAGCCAACCTGCGCTAAGACACGGACCCTTGGCCCAGGAGGATGCGAGGGCTGGGTATACGGAGTACGAGGATTGTAATATTACTCGTACTCTGCGTTGGGGGCAGTCTGTAATACGCTGTAGGCACTCGTGCGGACCACGGAGAACGGATACAGAAAGTGCTATTACGCTGTAGCTCGTGGTATTACGACGACTGTCTCCAGTCTCCAGATCTCCCTCCTGGGTCCCGGTCGGTCGTAAACCTGGTCCTGGTCATGGTCCTGGCCCCCATCCATGTACGAGCGTCGTGATATCGTAAGCAGCAGAGTACCCCGTAAGGAGCAATACTACGCTACACCGGCGACGACGGTGGTGGCCAGATGCTGGGGAGTATTGAGGATTGAGGATTGGAAATTGGCCCGGAGACGACCATGTAATGATTATCACGAGACCGCGGCAGCTGGGTTTAACCCTCGTCTCGTAGTATTCCCGTATCAGACTTTGTATGAGATGAGAGGTCCCAACCAAGTCAAGAGTCAATTGGACGTACATGGGCATTACCATCACCTGTTTGCCCGCCGCCCAACACACACTCACACTCACACACACACACATGCGCCCCCTCGTCATTTTATTAATTGGCAGTGCAGTACTCCGTAAGTAATATTCAATCATTATTGCTCGTACAGGTGGTTGGTCTACCTGCAGTATGCGTACCTGTAATCTGTATGCACATACATGTATCCGTAGTCCCAAACTCGGTACGCTGTGTACCTACTGAACAGCTCGGCAACCCAAACTCTGCTGCTCTCCGGGCGAATGAACATCTCTACTACATTTGGCAGTACTTTGACTCGGTACATACGTGATACAGGGACGAGTACGTACGAGTACTCGCATATGGAAACTGGCTACTGCTGCTGCTGTGATGCGCGCGCTGGGCTGATGCGTATGCGAGTCCCTGCAATAATCTTGCCGTGCTTGATCATTTTAGCCGTGCCAACTCTGAAGTACGGAGTATTATGAGCATGAGTATGTATCGATACTCGGTGAATGCGTCGGTCCAGCCTCGATTCCCTCTGCCCCCTTTTCCCATGTACATGTACGGAGTATGGAGTACTTGACGAGTGAGTGAGTACCTATACAAAGTACAAGCTAACAACGGTTCGCCCCCCAAAATGTGAACTCAAACAATGAATGACACTGGTGTTTGACCTGACCTGCCAAGTATTAGTCCTCGGGCCATTGTACAGTTATAACTGGTAATGGTATATGTCGTACGAGTCATGGACATTTGGATCTCGGGGCATTGTTACATGTAGTCTGGCCTAGCGAGATGCAACTGATGCCATCCGGCTGTCTTGCTTGGATTAAGGGCTACTGTCCCCTTTTTGTATCCGTACGCCGTGCACCTTGACACCTAATTACAATGTACTCCGTCCAGAATGCTACTCAATCTGTATCTGCCCTGTTCAGTGTTGGTTGATCAGTGATAAGCACCCGCCCGCCCGAGTCTCTGCCCACGTTTACGGATAACATTGCGTATCAATACATGGATCCATAAGGAATAACATGAACCAACCGGGCTGCGGACACACAAATATACCGTCATTCATAACTAATGCATCATTACGTGTTACGGTAGCCACTAGACTCCTCCGCCAGCTCTCTCTAGTACTCCGTACAACTTGTTGGAAGAGCGTTGAAGTCCATCCATCGGTTGCTCGCTGTTGGCTCGTACCGTTTTGCCACAAACAAAACAACATGAACAACAATAATAACAACTTGATTGCTTGACTCTGTAACCAAATAAATAAAGCATTGCCTGTCCTGAATCCCGCATAAATCATACACCGAGTCTCGATATACCCCCTTTCTTATTTTAACCTCGTTGACTCCAACTCGTACGACTGCGTACTCCGTACTGTAGTAGTATGTATTCAAGTATTGTACCTGTACCAATCTTGTACCGCTCTCAATGCCCTCAATGGCTGTGCCGCCCCCGAATCCGTCCAAAGCCTCCAGGTCAGATCAGGGCAACGTGTGCCGTCTGGCCATTTACCGCATGCGAACCACCATATCATGGCTCATGGGTAGACAGACACACAGACACTAAAACCTTCATTCAGTCTGTCTCTACAGTTTGAGTCTCTTCTTGGCTTGCCCTCAAATCACCTTTTGCATTAATAACCTTTAACATCACAGGGATCATCGGTCTACCAAGTGCCCCATGGCCCCAAGGCCCATAGCCCATCAACCCCAAACCCGTCATTCCTCGCTCGTCACTCCTCATTTCCTTCCCAATGCTATGCTCCTCCTCCTCCTCCACCCCCAGAGTTTCCCCAGCTTGACAAGCAAGACAGCACAGCACGTCAATACGAAGTAATACGGAGTACGGAGTAGAGCTGCGAAATCACGTACAGCAAGCAAACCCTCACCGCATCTGCACCCGAAACGGCCCTTTTTTTTTCGCTTTCCCCATCCATCCCACTCGCCCTCGTACTCGCGTGCAGACATCCTCCTCCAAGTGGCAACTACACAGGGCAGAAAAAAAAAGTTTGGCTGGCAATCACCAATTGGGTCCCTGGGTTTTTTTTTCGTTTTCTTTTATCTCTCACCCATAAGTACGAGTAAGATCTGCTCTGTAGCCAGTTGGAACTTTGTACGTCGTAATGGCTGGCTGGGCTGGAGCGGAGATCGGCACACGCGCGCCTACTTGTATTCGTACCGAGTATGCGTGCGGACTACGGGTTACGGGTTACGGAGCAGTGGTCATCTCCGCCACATTACGAGGCCTGGACATTACCAGTATTGGGCTTTGGGCTATTATTATTGTGGCGGTTTATTACGGAGTGTGTCTGCCTTCCATACACCTTACAGTAATGACGAGTAGCAGAGTGGTTGCAGTGGTTCCGTCCCTTGCCTTACAAGATGAAACAGCCAGCCGAGTGTCTGCCGCGTGCTCAACTGCCCTCCTTGGCGACGACGCTCGTACAAGTTGCTTGATACTTTCGATGATACTTCAAGACGTATGTGGTTGTACTAGAATAGTCTGTACCTGTACCCCACGATGCACGACGTGGACAGTATTACGTACGTGTGCACGACCATAACAAACAAGTCCGAGTACTTACAAGTAGACAAGTAGAGTACCTCGAGACTACAGGAAACCCTCACCCTTCAGTTATCAGTCACTTAGTCCCGGTGCCTGACCCATTGTGGCGATTGAAATCAGGTACTGTGAATCTTGATCAGGCCGCTGTCAACTTTGCCAGTTGCCAGTCGGCCAGTGGAGTAGACGCAAGGGGTGTCGAGCAAGGCTATCCTGACACCGAGGCGTATAGCACAGCGTACGTCGTATATTGGGTAGTGTTAAGACTCGTACAAATACATGGTACGCTGCACTCTGACTCCCTCTCCGAGCCTCTCTCAATCTCTGTACCACGCGTTGTGCGTAAAAATGGAAACACCAAAGCACCAGACAATGGGCCGGCATGACTCGGGCTTGTGAAACGGATCGTACGGACCTCGCAACATGAGCTACAACCCATATTGGCCTACCAGGACAATGGACAAGCCAAGCTACACACGCTACGCTTCACCCTCCCGATCTGGCTTGCTCTTAGGGTTTCCCCTCCCCGTCGATAGCGTCCATGTAAAGTGTAGTGCAGCCGAGCTCTCGGTGGGCGCAGCGGGACGCGTGTGGCCCAATAGCCCCTACAGAGTGCAGGTATTTGTAGTCGTGGTCATCAAGATGCGTGTCCATCCAAGGTGGACTGCTCCAGATTTTACACTCGTCGTTGCCGGAAACCCCCTGCAGAACCTCTCGCCACCACCCTGCCGTCATCAATCATGGTCGGGCAATCGGGTAATACGGAGCAATATCTCCCTATTCTGCACACATTTGTAGGTATAACAGGTTCCTTCATCAATCGGTACCGTTGCGTTGCAGGCAACTGAGAGAAGGGACAGAAATCCCGGCTGTAAATCAGGGTCCGTGCCAAGGCACTACAGGTGCGCCGAGATCTGTAACGCGACGCGGGTGTTGTTGTTGTTGATGTGGAAGTTTTTTTTTTTGTTTGTACTCCGTATGGGGGAGTTGTTTTTTTAGTATGGGGAACTTGCTCACCCGTTGTCTAGTCTAGTATTACTCCTTGCTTGGTTTCCAGAGACGGTTTGACGGTGCTACTGCTTCATATTCAGCTTTCGTATCGAGAGGGAAAAGATGGGGCCTCGAGATGCTTGTGAACCCAAGCGGCTGACTAGCGATACGTATGTACCACCAACTTATAACCCGTGGTACTGGACTCGTACTTGTACTCCCGGACCGTTGGAAACCGTGTACATGAGGCCTCAGACTATATCTGTGACTGGCTTGATGGCCCGGAAGATTGAAGAAACTTTTTATAGAATTGGTACAGATAGTGTTCCAAGTTGGGTTGTAGCGCGGTGAATCCTCTCTCTCAACAAGAAACTGAATCCGGGAAATATACCGGGGCGATTCCTATGTTCAAACCTCTTTCAATGTATCATCATGGGTGGCTTCCGCTGCTCTTTCCAAAGGCTATTATTCCCTTGGGAAAAAAGTGCGACGTAGCATCAAGGTAGCCCGAACTCATCCAACAGGACATGCAATATCCCATCTTGCAATACCCCATTTTGACTCGGCCGTTATCCACCGTTGTTGCAAAACTTGATATCTGTCTCGTAGCTCGGTGCATACAGGGCGTTCGGAGCAAAGTGTGGACAGCTCGGCAGAGTTGCCGAGTGCAGATATACGGGGTAAAACACGGGACTATGTACAGGTAGAAGTCGTCTCCGACTACTAGGTCATGTGGTACCGTCCTCAGCCTTGGCTGCATCACACACTTAGACTCGGGTATGGATGCCTGTGCAAATGCATCCGATGGCGACAACCGTATCAACGTGTCACCCGAGATCAAATGGTTGAATATGTCTCTTAAGCCTCGACACATTCCAGGGGGGCCAACCTTGTTTTCCCGTGCCGTGCATACATGACAATACATCCTACACCATCAACCCATCAATTGGTACTTGCAGTAACAGCAACAGCATGTGTGTATGTAGATCTCGACGGAAGCGTACATGGATGGACTAACACACCACGATGGCATCAATCATGTTTCGTCCATTGTCATGACACGGCACGGCACAATACCTGCGCAGCGACTACCAACTACAGCCAAGCGTGCAGCATAGTACTAGTCGTATGTAATGGTGACACTGCATGTACATAGACATACGGTCAAACGACACTCGACGCCGTTTTCGTGCCAGTGCAGGTACAGCTACGGACAGTTGCTGCTTGGGAAGAAACGCGGCACTAGGCTGGAGTCTAGCAGACTGGAGTCTAGTATTACGAGTAGACCAAGACTCAAGAGTCTAGCTAGTAGACAAGTCCGGCCGGTGTCCCCAAGCTCGGAACAGAGTGGCCACTTTTTTTCCTTCTTCTATGGAGTCTCTCCAGCTTCTACGGAGACTCTGAGGCGCGTCGATACAAACATTAACGACGCGTCGTCGGAACAGCTCAGAGCTCCATACCACTTACTAGTAATACATACTAGTACCTGGTATCAAGAAACTAGCCGACCAAAGTGAGTTTACGCTCCGAAGCATACAGCGTGTTGAGTACTCACTCGGTATACCAGCCCGAAAGCTCTGCTCTCCGTTAAGACTGCAACCATACAGAGAGCCGTGGGTTGCTGTACCTTGCTGCATTGGCCAGGGCCAGGCACCGACCACATCAGATCGGGCAGATCGGGAAAGAAAAAGAACATGGTAGAAGAAAAAAACGGGCGGCGGTACGATGCACGTACCTTTAATTCCTTTTTTTTTCTTCCTTGGCTTCTTCCCGGCCACGTCAGTACTTAGTACGAGTAGCTAATAGTTAATAGCTATAATTGACAGTTTATACTCGGAGGCACCGTCAAATAGCATACGGGAAATGCCATCACCGCCTTGCATTAATACCGTGTCAGATATGACCCCCCCTCCCCCTCCATATCAAAATACGAGTAAAAGAGGGGGTAGCCCTTGAATGTGCCTCAACTACGGTTATATTACCCGCCGCAGTCACACGCACACACATACACACACATAACCAATATTACTACTTACGCGCTCTGACGCTGTACTTACATAGTGCAGTCTGTACAGGGTATTGCCCAAAGGCGGTACGGCCGAGTCGGAATCCCCAGACCCGGAAATCGTCCCGGCGAGTTGTGTGTGTGTGTGTGTGTGTCAGACCATGTATTATGTATGAATGTACTCCGTACGTACGTTGGTCGTTGGGTTCATATTGTCACCTCACATTGCTCTTGCCCCCCACCCCTGCGTTTGCCCAGAGACATGGTTATCTCACGTGGTGAAAGGGGGGGAGGCTTGAGCATTCGTCCCTCACAGAGGGTGTTGAGTCTTGACCACTCGGTATCACTCCGTATTATGTTGCAGTTTTGCCGGTGAGGAGTTTGAGACAGGGCTCGTATCTTGGCAACGGGCGTCCTTGTCAACCTGTCAACTTGTCCATAGGCAAAGGGCCAAAGGCAGACTTCAAAGAGAGTAAAGCGAGAGGGCCGCTGCAGACACTCGCAACACCGCCAGGCTGGTATCAATTCTCTACCGAACCTGAGCTCGAAACTGGCAGGCGTGCGAGCGGAGTGAGAAGGGGGGCCTGGCAGGGCCACCGAAGACAGAATACAACACCGCCGGTCAGGTCAGGTCGGTCTGATATCAATACATATACTGGTAGTCATATACATGTATTGACGGCAGTTGCGAGCGCTCGTGGATTTTCCGGACGTAAAATCCCACGTACGAGTACTGGCAACGGACGATGGCGGTGGAGGTTTCCATGGCCCATGGCCGTGCTGCGTGCGGGACATGGGCAAGGGCCACGAGCAATACGAGCATATAGCTCAACATTGCCCCATCTTGCAATATTCCCATGACAGATAGCGATACGGCATATGACTTTTTTCTTCACCTCTAGTCCAGTTGGCTTCGTAATCATTCTCACTTGGAGTATGCGGTGGATACATTGGGCATACTGCTGCCCTCAAACCAACGTCTCCGGAGTAGTCTCCCTGTACTCAATCTCGCATGAGATGATTTAATATTGATTCTTGAATCTCGATCTCGACGACATTCATTATAGCTCTCTGGTTGTATTACAGGAATCTCGGGCTTGTGCTCACGGATTACGTACAGATACAAATGGATGGATGTCAATATTTTGTGCCACGATGGGCACGGTTCGGTCCGTGATGCCAAGACGATTCGAGACCATGGCCGTCTACAGCGAGGCCAGAAAGGCTTAGGAGAGAGAAGTTTGTGCTGCGCCAGTGTCAGCCACCGCTTGCGCGGGACAGGGAGCTAAAACGTGCATGGTTTTCAACGGTTGGTCTTAAGATTGCTCGGGAAAAAGAAAGCATACTCTCTCTGTCCTCCATACATGTGATGGTGGTTTACCAGCCTCATGATTTTGAATGTATGTCGACATGACATGCCACGCTGTGGGCTATTTGTCAACCCAACTAACTTTGTAGTACTTTTTGTAAGCCTTTGGATCTTAGATTAATTAGTATATGTCTCACTGGGGAAGGTGTTGGTAGTTATGTTGTATTTTGTGTAGTTGATGTTCATGAAGATAGCTGTCGTGATATTGCGGTATACATGTTTGTTGCCAGATATTTACCCAAAGATATTTGTTTAAGTTATGGTCATGTTAAAGACTTCCCCTGTCCTTTGGAAACCATACAGTTATGTGAATGATATAATACGTTTCAAAGGGATATCTGGGATGAAATGTCATCTCACCTTACCCTCAATTTGATCCCATCGAGTTCCCAACGAAATGTGCTCCCGGGTAGGTGGGCTCGAAGTTGACGATGCCGACTCGCCATGACCACGATGCGGTCGAGAATCAAGATGCAGCATGTCAAAAAAGAAACCAGAAAAACAAAACCTGAACATGCAAGTTCGTTAATCCCCTTTTCTACAGACGCACATCTCACCTGCATTTCGTGGTAGAATGGATGCAATGCACGCCATGCCATGCCATGCCGGGTGTCTTTTCAACCTTGCATTTCAGGCACCAACACCAACAGCCCTACGGGAGCGGTCTCGCAGGCGCCTTGAGCCGCAACGGACGAGGACCGGACCCGGACCCCCATGGCGTCATTGGCATAGGAATCCGGGGAAGCTGGAAGATGATGGGGAAACTGGCTTGACCTTTTTCACTTATATATTCTTCAGATATGGTTGGAAAGCGTTCGCGCGGGGCTTGCAAACGGGGACGGGTAGCTACGATTGCAGATTAAGCGGTAAGAGGGAAGCATGAGGGAATCCCAGGTCGGTTATATGTTTCGTGGTCCATTGGATAAGTCTTGGTTCAAGGTTGTGGCTACAATCCCATAAGTCTTCGAGAACCAGTCAAAATTTCTGGATGTCCCTCTTTTTGTGAGATTCACGGAGTTGGTCGTAATTTTTTTTTTTGGCGGGGAAATAGAACGGGAGATTTCAGTGAGTGGTGCTGGTGCATGGTTGAATGGCTCCAAAACCAGGGGAGAATTCAAGGAGGGTCCCACCTAGCGGCAACCCACAGCCAATCAATGGCACGTACTCGATTCTCTTGGTCATCTGCACGTGAGCCGCTGCTTAGTGGTGAGTTGAGCCCAGAGCCCAAAGCAGGAAGGAAGGCCGCAGGCGCTGCTCCTTCCCACTGTGAGACCTTGAGACCTTGGTGCATCGCGACCACGACACGCGAATTCACACATCCATCACCTGCTGCTGCGCTGCCGTCCGCACTCCGACCCAGCGATTGACTTTCATTCGCAGACGTCGTCGCCGCGCGACATTTCGAATCCTTTGCACACCATTAGTCGATTCTTTTCTTCATTTTTTCTATCTGGTCCTGCTTTGCTTTGCCTCCCTCTCTCGTTGTGTACAGTACGGTCCCGTTTGTCGTGTCGTCTCTCCCTTGTCATCGCCCATCGTCATTTTCAACAGCCATCCCCTCCGATGCACGACTACCTGTGATTTGGGCTTCTTCATCAACCACGCCGTCTCAGACAATTGTGAGTATACAGATGATACCCTTTCCCTTCTTTCATCGCGTGTGGCAACATGCATTCTGGGCGCGAAATGCCGCCGGACAGGGACTCACATTGCATTTCCTCGACCCCAGGACGCACGTCGATAACCCGAGAGCCTCGCTGCAACGCGACACACCACCAGCCTACCGATAACGACGAAATGTCCAGCAAGCGCAAGAGACAGCTCGAAGAGTTTGACCCCAACAAGTCGGATTCTGAGGACGAAAACTTCGACCCCCGCGTCGATAGACCCCGCAAGAGCTCCAAAAAGGCCCGCGCCACCAGGCGCCGTAAGCCCAGCCGTAGACGCACAGGCGGCTACGGCGACTCCGACATTGAGGACGAGGACGAAGTGCTATCCGACAGCCAGGAGGACTTCACCTCCGACGCCGAAGGTGACGAGGACGAGGACGAGGACGCGCCCGTCAACGCCGCCGGCCGGAGGACCCGCAAGGCTGCCACCCAACAGCAAAATTATAAGGAGGATAGCGACGACGAAGAAGACGAAGACGCTGCAGGTGCATCAGACGACGTGGAAAAGGTTGAGGACGAGGACGAAGACGAGGACGAGGATAAGGTCCCTGCAGTAGTCAAACCCTCACCACCGAGGAGATTGGTCAAGCTCAAGGTCCCCAAGGGCGCCACAGTTGGACGCAGGGCTACCCGCGCCACTACAGAGGACGCCGACGACTTCGTGGAACTCTCTAACTCGGGGCGCCACGCCGTCGCCTCGCGGGATTCTCGTAGCAAGAGCCCCGAAGCTACCATGCGGAGGAGGACTTCGCGCGCAATGAAGGGCGTTAAGAAGGGCCCCGACCCCATCGACGAGGCCACACAGGAGAGCAGCGTCAAGGAGGTCAACGATGCCGACGACATTGACGAGCTCGCCAACGACGCTGTCATGATTGAGAAGAACGAGGACCAAGACCAGGCCATGGGGGAGGCGGGTGGCGATGGCCAGGCAGAAGACGGCGAAGCAGCAGAAGCTGATGCAGCCGACGCTGCAGATGCGGACGCCGAGGGTGAAGATGCGGATGATGATGACGACGACGACGCCCCCGTCACTAGGCGCACCCGGCGCACACGCGCCGCTACCGCCACATCCGAGCCAGCAGCCGAGCCTGAGCAGGCGTCCACCGGAAGGCCACGACGGCTGACTCGAAAGGATGGCATCAAGAAATCGGCTCAGGAACCTAGCAGTGACTTTGAGCCCGGTGAAGACTCCGAGGACCACGATGCGTCAGAAGCCGGCGGCAATAAGGCAGATGAGCCTGACAGCCCCACTCCCAGGGGCAGGGGAAGCCGGCGTGGAGGCCGTGGTGGCCGGTCGCGCCGGCGTGGTGAAGACTCAGCCGACGAAGACCCCGAATTTGACCCTGACGAGCTCGACGAGGAGGCGCGGGAGCTCCGCCAGGAGTCGAGGCCCCGCCGTCGCCGGGTGCGCGAGGAGTCGCCCATTGTGTACGAGTCTCGCCGCTCCAGGGCTAGGGTTAATTACTACATGCCACCGCTCACGTCGGCTATTGCTGAGGAGGAGGAGGCCGTCGAGGACCCGGCCCCGACTCCCGCACGTTCCCGCCGTGGCCGCGGCGCAGCTTCGGCACTGTGGGAGCGCAGCCTCAACACCACGTTTGGTCCGTTTGGAGGCGGCGGCGGTGCTGGCGCCCTCCTCTCGGGCCCGTGGGGCACCGGTGCGGCTGGAGGCGTCGACTCGGACAGCAGCGACGACGAGATGGTCCACCGCTCCAACGTTGCGGGCAACGTCGGCATGACCCCCACCTCTGGAGCGGCGGCGGCCCCCGGCGGGCTCGTGACTGCTGGACAGGGTCTGGCGGGAGAGCCCGCACCTAATGTCGGCAAGATCAAGGACCGTAAGGCGCTGGCCGATGCGGACCCACTGGGTGTAGACATGAACGTCGACTTCGACAAGGTGGGCGGTCTGCAGGGCCACATTGACCAGCTCAAGGAGATGGTGCAGCTGCCGCTGCTGTACCCGGAGCTCTTTTCCAAGTTCCATGTGACGCCGCCGCGAGGCGTGCTATTCCATGGACCCCCCGGCACGGGTAAGACGCTCCTCGCACGCGCGCTGGCCAACTCGGTCGGTACGGGGGGGCGCAAGATCTCATTTTACATGCGCAAGGGTGCCGACGCGCTGAGCAAGTGGGTGGGCGAGGCGGAGAAGCAGCTGCGACTGCTATTTGAGGAGGCACGGCGGACGCAGCCGAGCATCATCTTCTTTGACGAGATTGATGGGTTGGCGCCGGTGCGATCGAGCAAGCAGGAACAGATCCACGCGTCGATTGTGTCGACGCTTCTGGCGCTCATGGACGGCATGGACGGGCGCGGGCAGGTGATCGTGATTGGCGCGACGAACCGGCCGGACAACATTGACCCGGCGCTGCGGCGCCCCGGCCGCTTCGACCGCGA
Organism: Geosmithia putterillii; assembly: GCA_900188575.1. Lineage (NCBI taxonomy): Eukaryota > Fungi > Ascomycota > Sordariomycetes > Hypocreales > Bionectriaceae > Geosmithia > Geosmithia putterillii. The sequence goes on along the minus strand of FYEU01000312.1, from coordinate 332,092 downwards.
GTTCTACTTCCCGCTTCCGGACCTCGATGGCCGCCGGGCCATCATCGACATCCACACGCAGGACTGGGGCTTGTCGAACCAATTCCGCCACTCGCTTGCCGCCCAGACAAAGGGCTACGGCGGTGCTGACCTGCGCGCCCTGTCCACCGAGGCGGCCCTCAACGCCATCCAGCGCACCTACCCGCAGATCTACTCGACGCAGGAGAAGCTTGTGGTTCGCCCAGACCGCATCTCAGTCCATGCGTCGGACTTCATGATGGCCATAAAGCGCCTCATCCCCTCGTCAGAGCGCTCTGCTACGTCGGGTGCACAGCCCCTCCCCACCACGGTCCGCCCTTTGCTGCGTGACCAGCTCGACGCGGCTAAAGCGGCCATCGATGAGGTTCTCCCCCGCAAGAAGAAGCTGACTGCCCTTGAGGAGGCCATGTACGAGCAGTTTGACGACGACGATCACGGGTTCGGAAGAGAGGCCCTCCACCAGGAGTTTGAGCGGTCCCGCGTTTTCCGCCCACGCTTTATCATCTACGGTGACCATGGTATGGGGCAGGGATACCTTGCCTCTGCTGTCTTGCATCATCTCGAGGGCGTCCATGTGCAGAACTTTGACCTGCCTAGCTTGCTGGGAGATGGAAGGGTATGTTTTTCTCGTCTCCTTACACTCTTTCCTATAAATTCCTATTCTACAGACCAGAAGACTAACTGGCATTGTACCACAAACAGCCCATGGAGCAAGTTATTGTTAGCCTCTTCACCGAGGTCCGTCGACACAAGCCGGCCGTCATTTTTATTCCCAACATCGAGGCGTGGTACGCAACGCTACAGCAATCAATCGCCCTGGTCACATTCCAGACTATGCTGAGGTCCATCCCACCGACGGACCCGATCATCGTCCTGGCTACGGCCGAGTGCGAGAGGGGCGACCCGCCCACGGATCTGCTGCGCGAATTCTTCGGCTTCTCCCGTAAGAACCGCATGGACATCCCGCGGCCCACCACGGAGAACCGCCGCGAGTACTTTGCGACAACGCTCGACTACATCAAGAAGCAGCCGGCCGAATTCCCGGATCCGACGAACCGCAAGAAGAGAGTGCTGGAGGAGTTGCCACTGGCGCCCAAGGAGGAGCCCAAGCCACCCACCAAGGCGGAGATGAAGGCGCTGCAGAAGAAGGATCACCAGATGCTCAACGCTCTCAAGATCCAGCTGCAGCCCATCATGGACCAGATCAACCGCAAGTACAAGAAATTCAGGCAGCCCGTCATTCCGCAGGCATCCATCGACTACCTCTTTGCCGAGGCCGACCCCACGTTTGTGCGTGCCGATGTGGTCGAGGGCCAACACCGCCCCTTCGAGATTGTCAAGGACAAGCACGAGAATGACGTGCTCAAGGATACAGCGACGGGCAAGTACTACTACAACCTCGAGACGACCACCATCGAGGAGCGACTGTCCAATGGCTTCTACGCCCGCCCCAAGGACTTCCTGTTTGATATCAAGGCGCTGGCCAAGGACGCCAAGAATATTGGCGACAAGGAGCGTACGCTCAAGGCCAACGAGCTCCTCAGCAACGTCGAGGTGGATGTGGCGAGCATCGAGACGGGCTCATCGCACATTGACTGGGAGGGCCTCTACCGCCGGCAGGTGCAGCGTGCCAAGGCACTGGCCGATAAGAACCGGAAGAGACGGGCCATGCAGTCTGTCGTCGACAGGGTCCAGTCGGACCTCGCCAGCGGCAGCGGCAACGGCAATGACAGCGACTCGCAGGGTCCTGTGACGCTAGGCGAAGCCGTGCCCGGGTCGCTCACGACAGGCCGCTTCCAGCTCATGGCCCAGGCGCAGGTACCCGTTCCCGGTGCGGGCGAGACTGAGACCCCCACGTCTGTCGACCAGGACTCATCGTCGCATCCGCTTAGCAACGGCACGGGCGTCAACAACCAGGGTGACGTGCATATGAGCGGGGTTGACGATGACGACGTGCCGCGGATCGTGTCAGACATGGGCCCCCCTCCCAAGTCACAGAACCAGATCTCGCAGAGGTCGGCCGTGACATCGCTGCCGGCAGGCGTGTCGCCATCCGCCGTTGTCAACGATGCCTCGACGACTAAGACGTCTGATCCGTCAACGGCGCCGAGCACACAGACGCAGTTGACGAATGGCAACAGCAACAGCCACAGCCACAGCCACAGCAACGACGGGGCTGCAAATGCCGCGAGCCAAGACATTCCAGACACGGCCCTGCTCCCTAGCCAGAATACCGGGGGTGCACCATCTGGAGCCAGCCAGTTCTCCGCCAGCGACGACTCATGGGTGCATTCGCAGGCACATGCCCTACGGGGTGACAACTCTGAGAGCCAGCCTTGGTCTCAGTCGCAGTCACAGTCACAGAATGCCACTGGTTCTGCAGCAGCACCAGCACAACAATCACCCCCCAAACCTAGAAATGGCAGCATAGGCATAGGTAACCTGCTCAATGACGAGAGTGGCGAGGGTGCCAAGTCGAAACAGCTGCAGCTGCAGCACGAAACAGAACAGCAGCAGGAGCTGAGCCGCAACTCCGGGTCGTCGGCGTCGCAGCCGCTGAGTATCAGCATCGACAGTGCGGTGGAGAGCGCGCTGGACAGCTTGACAGACAAGACTTCGGGCTGCACGATTGAGCAGCTGGAGCAAATCAACCGGGAGCTCATGGATGAGATCTGGAGGGGTCGCAACGAGTGGAACAGGCAGATGGTGCTCAACCACGTCACCAGCGTGTTTAACCAGGCCATTGATGACATTGAGTTGATGCAGGGGATGGGGCCGTTGAGTCAGAGGTAGTCTTCTGTCTGGCTGACTTCGAATGTTTCCTGCCACTCATTCGTTCACGTGCGTCTTATCAAGCGAGTTGTATCAAGCGAGGAGTGGAGGGGTTTGTATAGAGGAGAAGAGATTGGAAGGAGCGGATGTATAGGAGGAACCGTCTTGTGTCATTACTACCAGTACCTTTTGTTTCCTTTTGTTGTTTTTCATTTTCCTTACGAGTTGTATCTTTACTACCTCATGACCGAAGCCGAGTCGTGGGAAGTGGCGAATGGAGGGCGAGGAATAATGTACATGGACTGTCTTAGAAGTAATTTGATTTTTTTTTTGAATATGGTGTTTCATTCTCATTGCAGTGTGCAGTGCCCATTGCCGTTTGCTTGAAGGGTGTGAAGTGGAGGAGAGGTAGTACATGAGATGAGGCATAAGAGCGAGCGCAGCGAGGAGGACCCCCGGTAGGACCACCGGAGGCCATTACAGTTTGCTCTGGTCGATGCGCCTGCCTTCGTCATTCTCCTCTGAAACAGATAGGTTAGGCAGCCGAGCAGGCATGATGCGCCGCGGATTTGAGCCAGGAACAAGGCTGTACTTTGCGAAGTCCGTCACGCCGGCGTGGTCGCGCAGGAAGTCCTCGTCTAGGAGGAGCTGGCCGTTGACGACGTGGGCGGGGGCATCGATGACAGCCCGCACCGCATCGGAGAAGATGGTGGGCAGACGCAAGTCCGAGGAGAAACCGTCGTCACTCTTGCCACTGCCATCACCGCTGCCGCTACCACCCTCAAACTGCCGTGTAGCGGCCGACTGGACGGATGCGGCGGGCCACAGACTGGTTATGGCTAGACGACCCCTCAGGGCGTCATTGCGGTCAATGTCGACGGCCAGACCCTTTGTCAGGACACTCATGCCTACCTTGCCCATTGCGTAGGCTGTCTTGCCGCGGAAGAAGCGGCTGTAGATGGGGGGGCTGACGACGACGATGCGGCTGCTGCTGCTACTGCTGCTGCTTCCGCTGCTGCTTCCGCTGCTAAGGAGGTGCGGCCAGCATGCTTGAACGGTGGCGTAGAGTCCCTCTGGGTTGACCTGCTGCATGAGACGGAAGCGCTTGAGGGGCGTGGAGGGGACGGGGGCCCAGAAGATGGCTCCGGAATTGTAGACGAGGATATCGAGGCGGCCGTGTATCTGCATGTCATGTTCAGTCAGGGGATAGAGTTTGAGAGGGAGGAGGATAGGGAGAGATGAGATGTACCGATATAGTCTTGTCCACTAGAGCTTTTATACTGTCCTCATGACGTACGTCGACCTGGATGGCTGTGGCGACGCCTCCGGATGTGACAATCTCGCGCTGCACGGTGGTGATGGTTGACTCGGGCGAGTTGCTGTCTGGATGGTCGGGGAGAGGCTTGGACGGATCGCTGGCTGACTTGGCGGCGACAATGACTGAGGGCTCGTTTGTCAATACCAGGTACTGATGTAGAATCATGATTTGCATCATAATGTGTGAGATGTAATACCCGCGTAGCCATCTTTGGCGAGGTCAATGGCGATCTGACGACCGATGCCGCGTGAGGCGCCAACCACGAGGGCGACGCGGTGATTTGCGGAGGGGGGCATTATTTCTCTGGATACGGATCTACTCGAAACTTAAAGGGCCTGGTTGTGAGATTGAAATTCTTGAGATGGATTATAATATCAAAGGGAAGCCCGGTGATATACAGGTGTCCATGTAAGAGGAGTGGTTGGGACGGGTTGAGTTCAATAAAGCTGTAGACGAACCTCGGCAGCCCCACCCATCGGCCTCGGCAGTTAACGTCACCAGCTCACCGAAGACGTTTCTTTAACATCTACATGGTACTCCAATCCAGCTATTATATCTATTCAAGTCTCGCATAGCATAATTCGCATTCGACACACAGATATTGCATCATCTACTACCTGAAGCACTCGTCTCCGACAAAATGGGCGGCCGCATCGACTTCTATTTTGACATTAGTGCGCTCATCTTCTCTCACATGCTATGCTCCCTGGCTGACCTCTCATCTCGACAGTTTCGCTTTTTAGCTACCTCGCCTACACTGACCTGACGCAGAATCTGGACAAGCTAGCAGCTCATGGCGTCCAAGTAGAGTATGAACACGCTCAAGAACCTCTCACGTATATATGTACGCATCGCTGACTCCATATGTGTAGGTTCCACCCGGTGCTCATTGCCGGCATCAACAACCTATCAGGTACACAAATGTCAAAGCCATCACTCTCATCTTGGTCGATGACTAACTCACAGAACAAATATACAGGAAACAAGCCTCCATGGCTCCTCCCGGCCAAGGCCAAGTACATTGAGTTTGACGTCCGCCGCGGCACCAGCCGCCTGGGCATGCCGATCCCCGTGACGCCCCCCAACTTCATGGCAAGGAGCTTCACAGCCTCGCCCCTCCGCGCACTGCACTACATCCAGGTCAACGCCACCTCCTTCCCGGCGGGGGCCTTCCACGCGGCCCTGACGCGCATGTTCAGCGCCATGTGGAAGACGCCACACGTCAACCTAACCGAGGACGAGGGACTTGCGAAGGTGCTCGCCGAGGCGGTTGATTCTGCCGGCAGCAAGGTGTTTAGCGATGACGACGTGCGTGCTATCATGGATGGTAGGGCGAACATGAAAGATAGGCTCAAGGTGGAAACGCAGAGGGCCGTCGACCTGGGTGCCTTTGGGGCGCCGTGGCTGTGGGTGACCAATGCCAAGGGGAAGAGTGAGCCGTTCTTTGGCAGCGATAGGTAATGCCCCCCATCTCCATCTCTCCCAGGCCTCACGAGCGAAGCGAGAAGGGCCCCCGGAGGCATGAGCATGTATGTCTTGCTAACAGATCACTGCGGAATAGATTCAACCACATCTATCGGCATCTGGATATCCCGTTTCAGGATGTGACGATTCTGCCAGCATCCAAAATCTGATTATGGTAATGTCTTATGAAAGCATCTAGTGTACAAATAAAGATCTATGTCTGGATTCCGTAAATCCGCACCTTTCCAGCCCTCACACACTCACACACACATATATATGTACATTCAACGCGCGTAGCCGCATTGTACCCTTTTCCGTTCGTCATATGGAGATCAAGATCCATGGATCAGCGCGAGGCAGGTCCTTTCTTCTTCTGGGCGGCAGCAGGGACAGACTTCTGCTGGGTGGTAGTGGACTTTTGGTACTTGGGGGCGGCCGGGGCCTTGGCGGCAGCAGCCGGAGCCTTGGCGGGAGTTGGGGTCTTGGAAGCGGCCGGGGCAGGCTGCGGCTGCTGGGCGGCCCTCGAGGCCTTCTCGATTCCGGACCAGAAGCTCTCGACGGGCAGCTGGAGGATGTCGCCGGCGCGTGCGGCAAACTGGGCGTCGGGGGTGTCCTCGAGGGCCTTGAGGCAGGAGCGCATCCAGCCAACGATGGCGGCGAGGGCGCGTGGGTCGACTTCGGGGGCGCCCTTGAAAAGGTTCCTCCAGACGGCGCTGGCGAGGATAGCGTCACCCTTGATGAGCCCCTCGTCGTAGGCCACCATGATGCCACGCCACTGGACGAAGATGTCCTTGAGGTAGCGCTGGCGCAGGGCGCTGGAGCTGATGCCGTGGTCAATGTGCATCTTGCGCTCGGCCTCGAAGAAGAAATGGTCGACCAGCTGCTGCCGCCAGTTGGCAAACTCCTCGCGGTCGAGGCACCGCAGCCGCGCGTTGAGCAAGTACAGGTGCATCATAGTGACGTGGGACCATGTGCTGAACGTGGGGGGTAGTTTGAATACTGGAGGAACAGAACAGAGCAGGTTAGCACACTTTGTCCCTTCACACGTGTAGTTTTGGATGTATTCATCCAGAGTAGAACCCAGGGCCACATACGCTCATGCCACACCTTGTGCTTGGCAGTCGAGTGTCCGACCTCTTCTCCGTCCTCGAGCTTGTCAACCTTGTCGGCCCGGCGTTCTTCTTCGGTGATCTCGTAGTTGGCCGCCTCGCCGCAGATGGCCGACAGACGCTCCGTCGCACCCACGACAAAGTACGCTCCTCGCCCCCTGCCTAGGTTGAGCAGTGACCGCGCTGCCGTCGTCGTGCTCAGGTCGCGCGTCTGCTGGCCCCGCATGCCGTTGTTGTTCCCCGTCGATATCGATCCAGGCTGTCTCCTCGTCGTTGTGGCCGCCCTCGTCATTGTCGCAGCGGCGGCAGTGGCCACTCTTGGGGTGCTGGTGCTGGCGGCGGCGGCCTGGGAGACCACCAGCCGGGCCTGGGTCCTGCAGCTCCTGCAAGCAGACATTGTCGCTGAGTAACTACCCCTTGGGTAGGAGAATCGCTATGCTTGCGTGTCGAATTGTTTCGCTCAGTGTGCGTGGGAGAATTCGGTTCGGGAGGTACAGCGGAAATGAGGTTGATCTGTCTATCGCATGGTTCGTCGGTGCTTAGGCAGAGTCCGAGAAGGAAAAAAAAGCCACTGGCGCGCGAGCCAAAGAATTTCCAACGCGATGGACGTTAGTGGTGACGGGGCCGAGATTGACCCGGTCCCGGTGGGGGTGACAAAAAAGGGGCCCCGGCCACTATCTAGTATCTGGCGTCTCTTATTCAATGTGGATAGCCATGACATGACGACTTTACAGGTACTTGTCAAGGGGGGTTGAAATGCTTAAATATGGCATCTTACGAATAAAAGAGGCATTGTTTGTCTTCTCTGACTGAGTCTTCAGTCTTTCTTACTGATACATCGGTACAAGGTGGGATTGCGCCTATCAGCGGCTGTCTCCCCTTTTTTTATGTCACCCATCCACAACGCATCCGCCCATCCGCAAACTCATAAAGATTGGCGTTGACATTGATTTGTACATATGATACATTGTTTTTACAAACGAATTAGTACATGAACATTGTAATTTTTGTTCACTGCAACTTGGAAAAGACCAAGGAGCTGTTGGTGCCGCCAAACCCAAAGCTGTTTGACACAGCCGTGGTGATCTTCTTTTGCTGCGACTCCAGGGGCACAAAGTTGAAGTCGATGCCCACGTCAGGATCCTCGAGATTCAGCGTAGCGGGAGCGACATTCTGATGGAATCAAACATGTTAGCAGCTAATCAGATGAAAAAAAAGCATAGCATAGCATATCAGTGAGTACGGGGGAGTCGGTCCCAACAAAGGGAAGACTTGAGACAAGGACATAACCTACTTCGTGAATCGCCAGAATCGAGTAGACAGCCTCAATGGCACCCGCCGCACCGAGAAGATGCCCCATAGCACCCTTGGTGCTGCTAACTGTGACTTGTGACTCGCGCTCGACGCCTTCCTCGCCGAGCATGAGCCGCTGGATGGCCCTCGCTTCAGCCGTGTCTCCCACTTGCGTCCCCGTGCCATGGGCGTTGATGTAGTCGACCCGGGAGGGGGCGATGCCCGCATTGCGTAGCGCCCGCTTCATAGCCAGGTACGCGCCGTGGCCGTCCTCACGCGGCGCCGTCATGTGGTATGCGTCGGCGCTGCACCCGTATCCGCGCACCTCGGCGTAGATGCGGGCACCGCGGGCCCTCGCGTGCTCCAGCTCCTCGAGCACGCACACGGCGGACCCCTCGGCCACGACGAACCCCCCGCGCTGCCTGTCAAACGGCCGACAGCTGGCGTGCGGGTCGTCGTTGAAGGCCGTTGACAGGGACCGCGCCCGGCCAAACCCGGAGAATGTCAGCGGGTGGATGCACGACTCGGACCCGCCCGCGACCATGATGTCAGCGTCCCCCGCGGCGACGAAGCGCGATGCGTCGCCGATAGAGTGCGCGCCCGTCGTGCATGCTGTTGTCGCGGCGTGATTGGGACCCAGGAAGCCCCTCTTCATGGCGATGTGGCCGGCTGCCATGTTGATGAGGATCCTGGGGACGAAGAGAGGGGATACTTTTTTGTAGCCCTGAATAGAGTCAGTCAGTCTATCAAAAACAATATATAGAAAAAAAGTGAGATGAGGTGGATGGATGAATATTGGAAGTGAGTCTCCTCTACAACGTACCCCCTGATGGTGAACCAAGCTCGTCTCATACATCTCGTCCAGGTTGCCGATGCCGCTACCTAGACAGACGCCCGTGTTCTCCTTGTCCTGCTCCGAGAGGATCTCCAGCCCGGCATCCTCGAGGGCCATCTCGCTCGCCGCCACGGCATACTGAGTGAACCTCGACATGCGCCGGAGCTCCGTCGGCCCCAGCCACTGTGTCGCATCCCATAGCCCGTCGTCACCACGCTTGCCGGGCTCGCCGCCCTGGCCGCCCTGGCCGCAACCGGGGCTCTCGCTCTCGGGGACAATTCCCGCCACGGTGCTCGTCAGCTCGGCCCACCTGTTGGAGGGCTGGCGGTTCGCGACGCTGACGATGCCCGACTCTCCGGCCAGCAGCCGCGTCCACGAGCGCCGGATGCCGACCCCCAGAGGCGTGACGGCGCCAAGGCCTGTCACAACTACGCGACGCATCGTCTTCCCATAGCCCGCGAGATAAGGGCGGCTAAATGCGGTGCCGGCGTTTCAAGAGTCGCGTATAGATATGCACGATCGGGGGTTCGCCGCCTGTCAAAAGGTTGCAAGATTCATGGGTGACGACGTCTCAAGTCTGAGGTGGCCCATGGGACATGCAATGCCAAGATGGAATTGTATGGCCGTGGAACTCGTAAGAGGATACGCGTCACGCACTGTGTTGCACTGCATATTATGCATATCTTTACAGTGCGCAATTTATGTCTCAGGTCTCAGGACTGAGCTGTTGGATGGACCCTGTTTCCTCAGCCACAGCTCAAGACGACGACTGTCCTCTACTTCTCACACTCATCTCATCAACTCTCGTTTCAAATTTCACACAACAAAACGCCAATCCTGTCCGCCGACATCTACGCTCTTTTTTCCTCACTAGTCTCTCATTTTCTGTGGTTTTTCATGGCGCCCGGTCCGCTGTAAGAGAGGTGTGTGTGTCTGCTCCGGAGTGTCAATCGCTCCATCGTTATCTCCAGTCCCTTTTTTGGTTGTCAATAAGCCCCCAACATAGGGCACTTCAGCCTCCGACGAGCCGACAGTCAAAGCCAGCGATTTCCCGGAACTTTGACTCTCACAACATCGGGTGAGCGTTATTGGAAACTTCACTCATCCGCGCTCTTCTCATTCTTTGTCCCCATCGGCTCAACCTAAATGGTGGTGTGCACCTACCTCTCATTATTCTTATGCAGACACACGTTGTGATGCACACTGAAGGAACAATAAAGAGCTAGAGATACTAAAGCTCCGACCAACACACACACACACACACACACACACACACACACAAACAGACTGGAACCATTCAGTCGTCATCATGGCTCTGAGGAGATCAGCTCCCCATAAGCCGGGATCCCACGGCGAGGTAGAGCTAGATGCGTACCCGGCCTCGCGGTCATCAGCAGCAGAGGTGGAAGGCCGACCCTTGGCCGAGGAGTTTGAGCTCCGGGAGACGGGCAATCGCAACGACGACGACAACGGTTCAGATAAGGACTCTGAGAATGAGAGGCTCCTGGACCCCAACCTGCCAGACAGCGACGATGACGACGACCTGCCGCATCACGAGGAGGACGGCCTGGCTGGCGTCGGCGCCGACCAAAACAAGGCCGCCGAGGACTCGCCGTACCCAGAGGTGCGCGCCGCCGTCAAGAACTATGACGAGGACTTGCCCTGCAACACGGTGCGCGTGTGGACTATTGGCCTGTCGCTCGTGGTGCTGGGCGCCTCGATGAACACGCTATTTTCTCTGCGCCAGCCGTCCATCTCCATCGGTCCGTTGCTCGCGCAAATCATCTCGTGGCCGTTAGGTCACGGGTGGGCGCAGATGGTTCCCAACGCGAGCTTTCGGCTCATGGGCCACACCATTGAGCTGAACCCGGGGCCCTTCAACGTTAAGGAGCACACCGTCATTGTCGTCATGGCCAGCGTCGCCTTTTCCGTCGCCTATGCCACCGACATTATCCTCGCCCAGCTCGTCTTCTATAAGCAGGACTTTGGCTTGGTATTCCAGCTGCTCCTAACTATTTCCACGCAGTCGCTCGGGTATGGAATTGCAGGGATGATGCGCAAGTTTCTGGGTGAGCAAGTTCTTCCTTCCTCAATATTACGGGTCCCCTCCCCCCCCTCCACAAAGCCAAAACATGAGACGTTGGCTGGCTGGCTGTTGGCTGGTTAGGTGGCTGACCCCCACCGAATTAATGAATGATCCTGTACTGACTGGGCTGTATACGCACAGTCTACCCGGCTTCCATGATATGGCCTGGTAATTTGGTGGCCGTCACGGTGCTCAACGCAATGCACGAGACGGATGATCGGAGGGACCCGTCCATCCTGGGCGGCGGCATGTCCCGGTACAGATGGTTTGCCATTGTCACCGCCTGCTCCTTTTTCTACTACTTCATCCCGGGGTTTTTAGTTCAATGCCTCAGCGTCTTCGCATTCGTCACCTGGATGGCGCCCCAGAATCCCGTCGTCAACCAGCTTTTCGGGGGTGAGACGGGCTTGTCACTTTTGCCCATCACTTTTGACTGGACGCAGATTTCCGGCTATGTCGGCTCGCCGTTGATTCCGCCATGGTACGTTTCCCTGCATGTGTTTGGTTCTTGAAGCAGTGAAGTGAACGAGGAGGGGTAAATGATATGTAGAAGAGGGGAGAAGGGGGAGTTTTATCGAACCATCTGACATTCTGAAACAGGCACGCCATCGCCAACACCTTGGTCGGCGTCGTCTTCTTCTTCTGCTCACTCTCAGCCATACTCCACTTCAATGGCGTGTGGTACGGCGAGTACCTGCCCATGAGTGACTCGAGCACCTACGACAACATGGGCAACCACTATGACACGTCTCGCATCCTCACCCCGGACTTTTCCCTAGATGAGCAGGCCTACAAGGAGTACTCGCCCCTTTTCATAAGGTATGCACATGCTTACGACCCTGGGGAATAATATCGCCGTTGTGTATTAACGCGCGCGTTCAGCACTACCTTTGCCATGTCGTATGGGCTCTCTTTTGCCGCCATCTCATCCCTGGTGGTGTACACCTTCCTGCACAACCGGAAGCAGATCTGGAGGCAGTACCAGAACAGCGCTAGCGAGAAGCCCGACATTCACATGAAACTCATGAGCAAGTACAAGGAGGCACCCACCTGGTGGTACATGTCACTCTTTGGCCTGGTAAGTCTGATCTCATATACTTTTGGGGGGCAGCCCAAGGCCTCTGATGACGTTTGAGTTTTATGGCGAGTTGACGCTGACACTGAACTGATGGCGTAGATGCTCATAATGGGCTTCATCACTGTCCTCGGCTACCCAACCCATCTCACATGGTGGGCCTTTCTCCTGGCCGTTGCCATCTCATTTGGCTTCTCCCTGCCCATCGGCATCATTGAGGCCATCACCAACAACCAGATTGGTCTCAATGTGCTGACTGAGTTCGTCTACGGCTACATACAGCCGGGGCGACCTCTTGCTCTCATGATGTAAGCCTGACGCCCCGACGCCTAGATGGCCCATTCACCTGCATTACCAGCGACCCGTGAAAGCTTGTTGTGCTAACGGAGTGCCACGTGAAATTAAGCTTCAAAACATTTGGTCACATCACAATGTAAGCCGTTCTGGACCCCAATCTCACCCAACCCACCCCACGCTTTGTGGTATATCCGCACTTTGTGGGTGGCTCAACGTTCAGCTTGGATTCTAACGGCATGTCATCTCAACCAGGTCACAAGCCTTGGGTTTCGTCGGCGATCTCAAGCTAGGGCATTACATGAAGATTCCGCCTCGGACAATGTTCCTGGCGCAGGTGGTGGCGACGACCTTCTCATGTTTCATCCAGGTTGTGGTGCTCAACCTGGCGCTTAACAATATCGAGGGCGTGTGCTCGCCGGACCAGCCCGAGCACTTTACATGCCCGGGAGGCCGCGTCTTCTACGCTGCGTCGGTCATCTGGGGGCTCGTGGGGCCGGACCGCATGTTCTCCCCCGGGCGCATCTACTCGGGCCTGTTCGCCTTCTTCGTCGTCGGGGCCATCGTGCCCGCAGCCGTCTACTTTGGCCTGAAGCGGTGGCCCAAGTCGCCGCTGCGGTACGTCATGGCGCCACTCATCTTTGGCGGTGCGAGCGCCATCCCGCCGGCCACGCCGCTCAACTACCTCTCATGGGGCATCGTCGGCTTCATCTTCCAGTTCTGGATCAAGAAGCGCCACTTTGGCTGGTGGAGCCGTCTTAACTACCTGACCTCTTCGGGCCTCGACCTGGGCCTCGCCCTCGCCACCCTCTTCATATTCTTCGCCTTCACAATGCACGACATTGACCCGCCCAGGTGGTGGGGCAACACCGTCGTAGAGTCCACCATGGACATGAAGGGCACCGCTGTGCAAATGCACGTTCTAGGCGACGGTCAGCGCTTCGGGCCGGATACATGGTGAGGCTACCGGTGGCGGCGGGAGAGAAAAGGGAGCGGCGGGCGTTTTTTATGTATTAGAATATTGATGATGATAGAATTGTAATAATAAATAAGACTTGCAATAAGACCCCAGCCCTAAGACGAATCTCAGGTAGCCGCGGCGCATGTGTACATGTACGTGAGCAGAGTGAGTGAGATGTTGCCCCCCGAGGAGGAGGTACGCCGATTGTGGATGTAGTGCCGGATACTTGCAGCGAGGAGTGAACGTCAGCATTTCTTTGGCTGCATAAGGCCAAGGCAAGGACAAGGCAGGCCCAAGTCCAGATGTGCGGACTGCGCCGCTGATTGGCACCTCCGCCTCCGCCTCATGTCGCCAAAGCGCCAAGCTCGCAACTTGCTTGTGCAGAAGCACGCCTGTGGCCTTCACATACATGTCGCATGTACTTGGACTCATTGGGGTCTGACGGTCGGTGTGGAGATGGTGTTTTCGCCATTATCTGTGTAACGTTGAGTGAAGATCGGGTTAAGCTGGAGTATACATGTACCATAGCCCTCGAGTTCACATTACATATAGGTAGGTAGTTGAATAGAGGAAGATCAACCGTTGACGGTTGTAGATACATTCTACATGTACCACCATAATCATAATAATACTCAGTCATTCAAGGGTTGACGATTGGACAACCGCCAACGGGGATCAGATCGTAGCAACTCAAAATACTTACCAGCGTAGATGTGGTGCGCCCCTCGGGGCGGCACACGGCACGGGACGGGCCTTGATCCCGGGCCAGGCAACTCGAGCTTCTGCCACTCGCGATCTGCCTTGAAGTCAAAGAGTGGCATCCATAACCAATGGCTGCAGTAGCTCGTGTTACGTGCGGCAGAGAATTGTCACATTCACCTACCGAGCAAGCGAATAAGACGAGACTGAGCTGCCCAACATAATGGATCTGGCATCCATGCTGTCTAGAATGAGGCACTAGTGGTTCCTGGAAACGCGAGTGAGGTCTCCCCGGGAGCGGGCAACTACGCTTGGTAGCGTTGTTTGCTATGTCCTAACCAGTAGCGTCGCCGTGATGATCCCTGTATCGCAAAAAGGAGGGTGTAGGACACAAAGGGAGGGTGTCGAAGCGACACATGAGATATGAGACGATACGAGGCGATGCTTCGAGATCGAGCACATACATACTAGTAGTACATACATATATTCTCCTTGGATGCCCACCATAATGAACCCTGAGAGCCCAAAGGAGCTGCCAATCACGCAAAGCAGAGGAGCTTTCCGTACACCTCAATGACCCCAGTAAGTACAGTACCTACCAGAGAGCGAGCGAGTGAGCGAGCAAACAAGCGTCGGTCACGGAGACCGTCTGCGTCGGTGCTTCTTCTCACCGACAGCTGACAGCTGATACAATGTGCCAGTCCCTTGCCAGCCCTGACAAAGACGCGGAGTACAGGTACGGAGTACATACATGTATTGTCTTCCATGACAGTTCCTGTATCTCTCGGACTAGATTTGTCTTCTTGCAGGCCACGTTTCGCAGCGACATGTATAATACAAGGATGTATTCCCACGTTGAGGGGAATCCAAGGGTCTAGGTCGACTAGAGGCGGGCGCATGGATTACGGCAGGCAAGAGAAGAGGCCATGACAACGGCAACCCGGCGGAATCAAGCGACGTGGGCTATGAGATGGCGTGTATCCCTCCTCCTCTTGCCCATGTCATTCTTTCCTCGGGAACACAGAGTCGGTCGGTGATATAGGGGAGCACGCATGCCCGGTCGGGCCACCCAGGGAGTATATTTATCACCAACACTTGGTAGGTGCAACCGGCAACGCCTTCCCCCCATGTAGATATAAGTCATTCTGCCAGAAGATTCCATGGTTCCTCTTGGTCCAGCCTCGAATTCGTGGAAAATTTCCTTTTTCTTTTTCCCACTCTCAATGGGTTCATGGGAGTTGATCTCGGACGAAGCTTATTGCTACCGTTGTGCCGGTACACATTAAACCTCCAACTTACATGCGCCGAGAAGAACCCCGATGCCTCCTTCTGCCCTCTGACTCTTTTCTTTCCACCTCAATCCAGGTTTATTGCACGCTCAAGAATCGCCCTCAATTGTTTTTTGAGAAGTCTTAGGGCGTAATTATCCTGTCGAGAAGTGAAACGGTCACTTAAACGACCGGTGAATCAGATACCAGACTGGCCCCTTTCTGGGCAGTCGGGAGTAGTCAAATCTGCTGTCCCATGAGAACTTCCCCTTTTTAATCAGCGAAACTCGGAACTTTCTTCCCAAGTTGGCAATTATTTTTTTGATGGCGTACTCAATATTGTCAAGTTATTCTGGCGCTCCTGCCGGCACTGGGCAACACCGATAAATAATAAACATGTAGGTGCCTGAGAGAGCTACCGTCCTTCCATTACCTATTTACCAACTTCATCTACTCTAGCACTCCCTCTTTCTTTGGGTATTGATACAGTCCATTCATTCCTCTCGGCCATCTCATAGGCTTTCCGACGACTCTTGTTGTTCTCTTCTTCCGATACAGCTACCATCGGGCACAGTCTGTACTCTTGGAGATATAGACTCTAAGCGTCGGCACCGGCAACGACTCCTGAACACTTCTGCATTATACGTTGCCCAGCCGAGACTCAACCAAGATGCGGCCCAAGGTGCCTACAGACAAGAGGCTGCGTATAGCGCATGCCTGCGATCAGTGCAAAGTTAGGAAGTCAAAGGTAAGGATACACTGCACTCTCACATGCTTCTTGTCAAGGAGTTCTCATCAAGGGGCCCTCCCCTATCATATGGAGGGGTTCTACACGACTGGAAGTGACCAAGCTAACATTGGAATGCTCTACTTCAGTGCGATGGAGAAACTCCGTGCGGAGCATGCCAAGAAAAAGGCCTTACATGCAAGTATACGCCAGTGACTACGACCACCCGGCGTTCTAGTGCCAAACGAGCAGCCTCTGGATCCCAGTCGAATAGATCGCAAACAAACGGGCCCCCGTCAAACAGGACCCAGTCGGTCGAATCTCAGGTAAACGGGTTCCAGTCAAACAGACCCCAGCCGAACGTATCGCAGACAAGCGGGCTGCTTCCAAGCATATCCCAGTCGACTGGATCGCTGTTCCAGTCAAACGAATCACAGTCGACCAGACACTACTCGACCGGGCACCACTCGACAGGATATTACTCAAATGGGTTCCAGCCTAACGGATATCAATCGAATGTATATCACCCGAATGGACTCCAGTCTAGCAGATACCAGTCCGATGGATATCACTCCAACGGGTCTCAGTCCAACGGACATCGATCGAATGGATTTTACGAGAATGGACTCGCGTTTACCGGGTACCCGCCCAGACGACCCCGATCTAGGGGATACCAGTCCAACGGATACCGGTCCAACGGTTACCAGTCCAACGGTTACCAGTCCAATGGTTACCACTCTAGCGGATTTCAGCCGGACGGACATAACTCGAATGGTCACCAGTCCAATGGTCACCAGTCCAGCGGGTTCCAGCCTGGCAGGTATCTATCGAATGGATATGACTTGAATGGATATCATTCGAATGGACTCCAGTCCAACGGATATCAGTCCCACGGATACCAGTTCGACAGGTCGGCTGGCGGTCCCGTACCTGCACCCCCTCCCTCTATGCCTCTCCCTACTGCGCCTCTAGCTGGACACGAAGAGGAAATGCCGAATTTGCTGGACATGGATATCAGCTTGCCCCCCTGGCATCCTCTGTCTTTGGGTGAGGAAACCTCTTATATGCCCATCTCCGAGAATATGCCCCAAGCGCCTCTGGCGAGTCCGCAACTTCAGAATCCCATGATACCAGGTGACAACTTGCCGGTGGATCAGCAGCTTTCCACTTCCATGGGACAAGATGGCCAGTTTGTGGTGGACCCGGCGCTCCAGCATCCCACGGGACAAGATGGCAGCGCATAGATAGTGTTCCCGGTCTCCACAGTGCCGCCGGACCAGTCAAGTCAGTCGAGTGAGGCCGAAGATCCACGTCAGTCAAGCAGGCAGGAAGAGACCGAGATGCAGCAGGAGGAAGACGAGGAAGACGAGGAAGAGAAGGAAGAGGAGCAGCGACGGCAGCGGTGGGAACGACACTCAAGGGCGCGGCTAAATCGTCAGCAGATAATACAGGGGGAGCGAGAACGCCGGTGGCAACGGGGTGCCGACCAGCTAGCGGCCCAGAGACAGCGTCATCGGGATCGTTTCCATGCCCATAGCGCCAGTCGCAACGCTCGGGAAGAGAGACAGCAGCAGCAGCAGGTATCCCCTCTCCTGCAGCCCAACAATCAGCAACCGACCCAGGAGCAGCAGCCCGATAATCAGCTACTGTCCACGCAGGCTCCGCGAGATCCTTCCTCTGAGGAGCCGAGAACCAAGGATACGACGACGTCTCGGAAGCGTCCTGTGGACCCCACCGCTGCCGCCAGGCTCGAGGAGTTTCGTGCTAGGCAAATGGGGAGGGTGCGCCGTACCATGCGCAATTGATTTGGAATAGACTCGGAGGAGACGATCCAGGCCGCCATGCAATGACTGCACAAGGGCACAAAAGACTTGAAGTCAGAATTGTCGAGTCAGAATCCATCGGATGATTGATAAGAAATGGGGACCACTTTTCCATAGTGGGCAGTGGATGGGAATCATCACTGATCAGTTAGTCGGCAAACGACAACATGATAGTGCGACGCAGAAAGGGGCGAAAGGGAATTCATTCATTTTGGAAATCGACGGTAGTAGTAGTTCTCAACAAGGCAGTACTAGTATTCCTAGTACTAGTAGTAATGTAATAATTTTCCCAAGAGTCTAAAACAAGTAAAAAAGGGGGTACCTAGTACAATGTGTGTACACTAAATTGCGCATCATTATCCCACTCGACCTCGGACACACAAGTCGCATCGCATCTCCCGTCTCGTCTCGTCTCGTCTCGTCTCCAGTGCTTTAGAGCACGAGCCTCCCGGGCTCCTCCTCGAGGATAACCTTGCACCTCTCGAGGAAAGCCAGGGCCCTGGCCTCCTCGGTCTTGGGGACGACGAGGCTGAAGACGTTGGCACCGCTGGACAATCCTGGGACGATGTTTGTGGAGGACTGGCGAGCAGCGGCGGTCTTCTTGGGCCTGCCGTTGCCGGCGAGGAGGTCGATGATGTCGTCGGCCTTCTTGGCGGGGCGGGGCGGGGAGGGAGCGGAGAAGGAGGGAGGGGTGACGGCAGAGATCTGGGGGAGGTAGAAGCCGCGGGAGACCCTGGTAGAGGAGGCGCCCTTAAGCTTGTCGAGGCCGAGGACCTTGTCGAAGAGCTCGGCCTGAGTGGGCTGCCTGCGGGCGGGCAGGGGCAGCTCGTCGTTTGCGACGTCGGCGGCGCGGCTGATGAAGGTGGACAAGGGGAGGAAGACGCCGACGGTATCGTGGATCTTGTTCTGGACGTCGACCACCTTGGACAGCGAGACGGGGAGGTTGAGCTGGAGCTTCTCCTCGACCTTGGGGGCAGCGGGGGCCTCCTTCTTGGCGGGGGCAGCAGCGTCCTCCTGCTTGGGGGCAGGCGCGGCCTCCTTGACCTTGATGTTGGACAGGTCGAGGACGGACAGCTTGTCGAAGCGGGAGGAGATGGTGGATGGGGTGTCCGGGTTGATGGCACCGACGTAGGCGAGGACGTCGCCCTTGAGAAGACGGCCACCGGGACCGGTGGGCTTGATCTTGACGACGTCGGACTCGGGGACGTTGTTGCTCTTGAGGATGTTCTCGACCGACGGGTAGAGGGGGTACCTGACGGGGTGGGGGCCGTCGGACGAGACGCTCTGCTTCGCTGCGGGGGCGGAACTGCTGCTAGAGGCGGAGGGGGCGGAGGGGGAGGGGGTGGGAGGAGGAGCAGAGGAGGCGGCGCTGTTGGTGTCGGCGGGCACCTCGAGGGTGGAAATGTCGTCGCCGGCCTCGGCGAGGACAGCGATGCGGGTGCCGACGGCGACGCCCTTGGCGCCACCGCCCTCGAGGATCTTGAACATGACGCCGTCCTCCTGAGCCTCAACGTCCATGGTGGCCTTATCGGTCTCAATCTCGAGGAGCACGTCGCCGGCGCTGAAGGTGTCGCCCTCCTTGACGTTCCAGGTAGCAATGTTGCCCTCGGTCATGGTGGGCGACAGCGCGGGCATGGTGAAGTTTTGGGCGGCCAGGGAGCGGGCAGTCGTGGTGAAGCCTGGATGCACAGACATAGGGTCAGCTTCGTTCCATCTTCAATTCCGTGCTCATGGCGGTGGTGCGCAACTTTCGCGCGCGCCTCCCGGTTTTTTCCCTCGCCGAGGGGGAGGGAACAGTTGTGCTTACCGCGTGCCGTGGCGGCAGATCCCCTAGTCAGACGGGCCGTGGCCCGGCATGCTGCCGCAATCGACGCCATTGTCAGGGTAGAGAGCGGTGGTGTCGATTGATGGTCCGGGTTGAGGAGGAGGGAGATGGATATGGGATTGGGGAGGACAGAGCAATATTACTATGAGGCTCTTGCTTGGGGAGGGAAGCTGTTGGGACGGATTGGCAGGCGGTCCGTGGAGACCCACAAATGCGTGTGGCCCAATGATTTTCGCGGACGGCATCGGAACAAGGGGCCGACAGAAAAGAGAGCAACACCCTGCGCGGCATCATACGAGGCGCACTGCAGCCACTGTTTTCGTCGGGCATCCGTGGAGCAAGACGCGCGACAGGGGCACTTGGGTCCCTAATTTTTTTTACCTTTTTTTCCTGTTAGCTCCGATAGATTTCATTGCGCTCGTACGAGAACTAACGTCTGGATGTCGTTGGTCAATTGACGACGACTCCATCTCAGTGTTCAACCCAGCCCGTCGGTCCTCAATCCGATCGATCCGTGATCTGGATTAATCGAGCCTCTGCTCTACAGAAACTTGCCCGCCATGGCCACCCTCTGTCGGGGTCTGTTCCCCCCGGGGATGCGGCCACTCCTCCGACCCCGACCGATGATGCTGTCCGAGCTGTCTGCCGGTGGTGGTGGTGCCCGCAACTCCACAGTCACCCGCTTCTCCTTCTCGACAGCCTCCATCCGGCAGCGGGCAGCAGTCCCCTCGCCAAAGAAGAAGCCGAGCGTCACGAAAGTCAAGCCGATAGCGCCGAAGCCGACAACAGCAACAGCAACAGCAAAGGCAGCAACGTCACCTCCCCCGCCGAAGACGCCATCCGGGCAGACCAGCTACGCCCTCATCAGGAGCCTGGCGGCCAAGCCGACGCCCACGACGCTCTATGAGGCCCCTTCGCACTTCTGGTTCTACTTCGGCTGCTGGACGTCTGGCGGGCTGATCCTGACGTGGACGCTCGTGACGGGGCCGACCATTGCGGGCGAGCAGCCCGAGGGGGTAGCCGCTTGGGTGGGGTGGGTGTACACGGCGTCATATGCGCTCCTGGCCGCCATGGGATTCTACCTCATCTCCAAGACTCCCAACATTGTCAGGACGATACGTGTGATTCCCAGAGCTGCTACCTCCGCTGTCACGGCCGCATCACCCTCCACAACAGGAGCGGCAGCAGCTCGGCCTGTGGCTACGGCGCCGGCGCCGGCAGCAGCAGCACCGGCTGGGCTAGACATGGAGATTACGGTCCGGAGAGCCCTCCCCCTGGTTCTCAGGACACCCAAGGTGCTCAAGGTCAGCCTGGACGAGGTGTCGCTCGCGTCGCGCCTCAGCCTGCCCGAGGAGGCGGTGCCACGGCTGAGGAGGGTGCAGCAAGAAGAGGAGAAGGTCGCGGCGGAGCTGCACAAGGCGGACATGCAGCGCGTGCTGACCATGCCGTTCCGCAAGGCGGGCAGGGCGTTTGTCGGCCTGTTTGAGGGCGTCAGGGCGGCGTGGACGGACATGGGCTTCGGGGTGGTGCGCGTGGGCGGCAAAGCGTACAAGATTGATGTGACCCAGGGATTTGCGCATGATGGGTTCAAGACGCTGGAGAGGATCGTCGAGGTGGAGGAGAAGTAGTGGAAGCCAGCCATCGGTATTATTTCTCCTTTCTTTTTTGTGTATTACATTACATTGTATGATATGTACAGATTGGGAGTGACCGACCTCCCGTGTAGAGTACGGAGTAGAGCTTGAGCAGTTGAATGCGATATAATACCCTATAGCACCAGTTGTAGCGAGCACCCACAACATCGAGGTCACAAGACAAGATATCAGAACAGCCTCAATATTGCCATGCGGCAGTCTCATTGGAGAATTGCATTTAATAAATCTTCAGCCCGTCATTATTTAGGGCTCACCCATGGAACCTTTCACTTGGAGGTGCGCCGTCGAGGAAATGAGCCGGAAGAGGCAAGACGTCAACCACGGTTGCCATTGGGTGTGTAAGCGCGCATCTGACATGAAGACCTGTCATATATCCTTGGCTTGTCTTTTTTTCTTCTTGTTTCTTCTTGTCTCTCTCTCCGCCTTTTCGGCAGTCTGAACCATTGGGTAACAGGTCATTTTCCACCATGCCTGTTTGCGGAGTATTGAAAAGTCATCAAGGAAGGAAAAATGATC
Organism: Geosmithia putterillii; assembly: GCA_900188575.1. NCBI lineage: Eukaryota > Fungi > Ascomycota > Sordariomycetes > Hypocreales > Bionectriaceae > Geosmithia > Geosmithia putterillii. The sequence continues at coordinate 310,354 of FYEU01000312.1, read as the reverse complement.
AGGAGAGTATTAGTGGGTGGGTGCCATGGCGACCCAAGGGTCCTTCTGGTGCGTGACGTAGAGTCAGGGTGCCCTTCAGGCTTCCGCAGTCCTTGCCAACAAAGTTTACACGGCGATAGACGCCAAACTAGCCCACCCGACGGTTTGACAGACGGCCCCTTGCTAGGACAGATTGCTGGGTCGATAAGCTTTTGAAACGCTCTCGTTTGGGACCCGAGTAAGTGACGAGTGCAACAGTGTGTGTGCTGCATGTCATTTACATTCCGGAAGCACCATCCACGAGCATTCGCAGAGAAGCAAACAGTACAGGTAGTACTACGAGTTAGAGGCAAAATAGTATCAGTGATACTCTCGCCCAGCTGTCAGTTCATGTCGCCACCGTCTGCGGAGAAGCGCGAAAATACGTACGGAAAGTGATTAGTAGTAGTAGTAGTAGTAGTAGTAGTAGTAGTAGTACTGCAGCGTAAAGTAGTACGATAATCCAGGTGTAGTGGTGATGGACCAATAGCACGGATGAGGCAAAGATGAGGGGTGAAGCAGACAAGCCGATGGGTAGAATGCATCATGGCCGTAACACTTTACGTTGCGTTAGCACTCGCAGGGTTTCTTTCCTGCTCCGTCGCAAGGCCGGGCCAGGCTAAAGCACGTACGGACCAAGCAGCCAAGCAGCTTGTCTATGTCTGGCCACATCTGAGGAGATCGTCACGTCTGCCGTTGCAACCACAAGGGTCCCCCCCCCCTGGAAGCACGTATGTTGAGGTTAGAGCCTTCGGAGCAAAATGTGAGGGGCATTTCAACAAAGGGCAATAAATGGCAGGCAATGCTGCGGACAAAGGCGGACAGAAGAAGAAAAAGAAATGGAACAGAGATGGTATGACGGCGGCGGGGTTGGCGGGGTCCATTCGAGCCTCGAGAAGCTGGCTGGCTGGCTGGGACAAAGAGAAGGAGTACTACTAATAATACCTACTAGCAGGCAAGGTAGCCGCTCCGCCACCCGGCCCGCTGTAGATATGGATGTGTGCCATGACACGCTCGTGCTGGCACAGCGCGTCTCATGAATCGTGATGGAGGGGTAGAAAAGTAGAGTGGATGTGTGGCGACTGAAGAAGAAGACGAATGAAGCATGAGGGACAGAAAGAAAAAAACGGTGTGCAATGTCATGGACTGGAATGCAACAATTGCCTGATTGCTATGGACAATGTCGACTATTGCATCTTTCAAAAAAAAAAAGTGTGTTTGCTCCCAACTGCGCGGTGTGAGTGTGTGAGTGTGTGTGTGCGTACATGTAGACTGTAGTCGGTGTCGGTGTCGGAGCATCATCATCATCATCATCATCGTCGCATCTCAGACATGGAATAAATAAAACCCCTCGTGACCGACGAAATGGAGGGGCAGGTCTCCGCCATGGAGGGGGGACAAGGTCATGGATGGTTCGGCATGGTTGGTCCAGGCCGGATGGTTGGACGGGGTGGTGGTCGGGTTTGTCTGGTCCAGCCAACAATGTCGCACATGGGCACCCTCGTGGAATTGCTTGGATTGCGAGTCTAGGATGATCCAGCCAGTCGCGAGGCTCGCAGTGCGCGCGTAGAAACGAGGGGAGAGATGTCTGTAGGATTATTACCGAGGGAAGCTGAAAGGAGGCGGTGAGCTAAAGGGTGTGTGTGAGTGTGAGTGTGTGAGTGTACAACGGGCGCATCCATTGTCAGAGTCTGTGTGTGTGTGTGTTTGTAGTACAGAGAGGAGTAATGAAGAGTACAGGAAACAGAGTTGGCATTTGGCAGTTGACAGTTGGCAGACGGAAGAGTCGAGATTGAGAACAGGAGGGGGTATTTTCAAATAGTGTCGAGACCGTCTCCATTGTTAATATCATGATCAATATCGAGTACGAGATGGAGCCAGAATCTGGAGCCGGGTACGTACAGGACTACTGTATGAGTACGAGTGTTGCGACTCACGACTTTACCAAGTCAAGAAGTAATACACCACGGCAATGCTAGGCAGGGTCCATGCAGTCGCAGGTTCTTCTACGAGTAAGTACGGAGTAGCAGTTATGTGATACCCTGCTTCCTGCTTGCCGGTCGGCGACGAGAACCATGGCTGCATGCATTCAAACAAATGACAGGGATGGTGCAGCAGTAGAGTACGCTGTACCAGTATGCGTATGAGTATGCGTACGAGTACTCGTAAGTGAGGGAGTGAGAGGGTGAGAGGCAAATAGAGAGGCAAGAGAGGCGAGAGGATATGCGCACAGAGACGAACCAGGCGTTGGAGAAAGAGAGGGGCCAATGCAAGAGCCACGGAAGGATGCAAGAGGCAATGCAAGAGACAAGCAGCTCTGCGGGGCCGCTTGGTGCGGAATGACATGGGCCAAGTACGAGAGAGCGAGAGAGCGCATGGCTCCAAGTACAGCATGGCCAATGGCGGTGGCGTATGCAGGCGCTCGCATGGACGAGGACGAGGCAGATGGTGAGATATGGAGGAAAGAGAGACGGTCGGTCTGGTGGGGAGGGGCCGAGGGGGGCGGATCGTCGGAGGCGGCCAGTGATGTGATGTCTTGTCGGATCGACTTTTGAGCCAAGGGCGCATAGGGTATTAACTCGGTTAGTAGACGAGCGAGTCTACCTGTACATTGAACGAGTATACCGGTATTATGATGCAGAAGCAGAAGCAAGGGGTTTGTGTGTGTGTCGCGGCATGAACCAGAGCCGCATACTCGTAGCATGGGATTGTTGGAGTGGGAGTTGGACTTCGTACTCGTACTGGTAGGCACAACAACGTACATTCACCATGTTGTTGTTTACTCGGTACGGAGTATACTCGTATTATTGCCATTTGCCATACTTGCACGGAGTACGGAGTACCATGAACGGAGTAGGGCACGACGTAATAGCAAAGTTGGTAATGTCGGAGCGGCTCCTCTATTCTCTCTAGCCCGTCGGTGCCCCGCTGTAGTAGGATTACCAGATTGCACTGCACGGATGTCGGATTGATGGTGATGGGCGATGGCCCATGGGACTGTTGTACGGAGCATTACGAGGATGACTCGCATCGTCTGATGTTGGCGATATTCGCTAGGTGAATAGAATATCGAAGCAGCTTCTGTTTATCTATTGGCATATACTATCGACGTCTTTGAATGTTGCTTGCGAGAAGGAAAAGTCGGAGCCGAGTGTGTTCATTGCCTGATATTAATGCCCACCCATTACGAGTATCCGTACTCCGTACTGCATCGTACCTTCCCGCACTCCGTACTCCGTACATACTTACTGCCATGCCAGGCCAAGAGCCCTGTAAACACCGACAGATGCCTGTAGATGGTCGAAATATAGGGGTCAGGTTCAGGGTTCGAGTCCCGCGCCCAGGGGCTAGACCAGGCTGGGCTCTGGGCTGGGCTCTGCAGTACGAAGTACAGCGTATTAATACAATGCAGGAAATGCAGGCGCTGTACGGAGTAGAGGCCTCGGCGGTTCCTTCCAGGTCTATTCCCGTCGATGAAATCACGTGAACACAGACGAGTAGGGGGTAGGGGAAAGAGCAGGAGCAGAGGCAAGAGGAAAAGAAGAGCAAAAGGCTCGACGTTTAAACATCTCGAAAGAAATAGTTGCAAAACGACTACTCCGTACTTGCGCATACAAAGGTACGCCTGCATACAACTACAGGTCTCCAAGTACGAGTATCCCACTAGTCTCCTACTGCGTCAACATGTCTCGCCCGACCCCGACCCCATCCACTGGCCCCCATGTCCGAGCTAATGGCGCTCCACGGCTGCATGGGACCACTCAAGTGGGGGCGCCACCCAGAACATGCATCCTGGACAAATGACGGGAGGCTCATGTCTGGCCTGGGCATCAAGGTCAGTTCAGTCCAGGGATCAAGGTATCAGTCAAGCTGCTCCTCGATATTGACATGCATACAACAGTACGAATACGCTTTCCGAGTACGCATACATGTTCCGAACCAGTTGTCTGAGTTTCCGACTCACCCCGGTCCGGTCAACGGCCGGATGGCTGCACTGCATCTCGATGCATACGACTATATTCCACGAGAGTGCAACTGAATAGTTCAACGGTATGCACAGATGGATATATACTCGTACACAGACTACCGTGATGTGCGAACCTGCATGCGCGTCCCAGTCATGACCTTCCATCTGTCACGGCTGGACGTGGTGGTGGCGACGCGACGTCAGATCAGATGCCCACCACGCACACGCACACACACACACACACACACGCACAGGGACCCATTATTAGCCACCGCACTGCCCATCTGATTATCTGGCCATGACAATCTGGGCCCCACGATAATAACGAGTACCCGTACTTGTACAGAGTAAGGATACTGGTACGGAGTACTAGTTCGTGGTTTGTACGGACTACGAGTACAGGTAGGGTGACCAAGACAACGATGTCTGAGTGTTTATACCTCTAGTCCTTTACGGCGTACAGTGTACGAAGTAGAGTATGTGCTGATGGCGTCAAGCTCCCGTGGCAGGGTCTGGGGTTGACATTGCGGGTTTGTGCGTCACTGACGACTGACGGTCGTTGCGACGACGGGCAGAGGCATTGTCGCCGCTGATACCGGGCAAATTAGAGCACGACGTACTTGTCTATATCAGTGGTATCAGTGGTATATCGGTACGAGTACCAGAGCAGACATGATGACGACCATCAAGGGAGCATTCCTAAGTCACACATGTGCACACCTCTCACATGGAGATGTGATCCAGTGACGACGGGTCGCGTGGTAGTGATGGAAGACGACACGACGTTTGGTGAGACACTGGATACGAACATCGCTCAACCGCTCTCAAACCGAGCTGTTTCTCTGTCTGCGAGACTGCGAGACTGCAAGACTGCGAGTACTACGCTACAAGTACATGTATCGCCTGCCCCTTCCATCTCCCGGGGCCTAGCACAGGGATCATGCCATAGGCAGGCAAACAGGGTCCTTGTGTCGACTACCACGCTACCCAGCCATCTCATTGGGCGCCTGTATAATACGACGGCAGATATCATCATTTACAACCTCGACCTGAACCTCCTTCTCGACAACGCCTTCTCCTGCGCCGTATTACTGCTCGTACCGAGTAAGAAGACATATGCGACTACTTTTCAATACAACATACAATAATAGGGGCAATGTGATGGATGGCTGTCATCCGTCATCCGTCTAGGATACAGCCGCAGCAAAACTCGTAATACTCGCACCGGTAGCGCAGCCCAGCTGATCCAACCATGATACCACGAGACTACCATGACCACCCCCGGGCGGCTGAACCGCTCGCGACGGAGAGGAAGAAAAGCTGGACCCTCGTCTCCCAAGAGAGAGAGAAAAAGAGACGATGCCTGCTCACTGCTGCTTGGTGGAGTCACGATCCTTGTCGCCGCAGCTGCAGCCAAGAGCCACTTGCGTTAGCGCTCGCCTAGTCTGGTTGGTCCCTCTTTTCCTTCAGAGTGTCTGTCTGTCTGTCTGTCTGTCTGTCTGTCTTGTCTCTCTTACAGCGTATTATCCGTCGCTGCTGGCTCCGTTTCGTTGTGGATACTACTCTACTACGGGCAGTCTACAAGCAATACAACGCTGTACGAGTAGCCACAGGTACTCGTATACTCGTACTACAAGTTGTATTAGCGACTGGTGCTTGCTCCGTACGTACGGAGTAGTGTCTGCTCTCTCTTTTATCGTGTCGCTCCTCCTCTCCTCTGCCCCTCCCCTCTCCTCTCTCCTCCCCATCCATGCGTGTGTGTCTTTTCACACCTCGGCCTCATCTCTCACCAAGAGAGGCGTAATCCTCCCGGAGGAAGTCTTTTGGGTTTTCCAACGGTTCATTCTCTTCTTGTTGTATTTTTTCTTCTCCTCCCTCTTTCCTTTACTTGGGCAATCCGAACACCACGGCCTCGAACTCGACGACCTCTTTTTTCTTCCTCGACTACCCACCCCCGGGCCATTCCTCCGTCGTCGGCGCCACCTCGACGACAACAAAACACCAAAACCGACGACGACATCGTACAAGAGTCGGATAATACTGCGCTGGCTGTCTGCCTGGAGTAATACGGCCTTGGGACTGTCTGAACCGTGAGTCACGCTTTTTTTTTTCTTCTTTTTTTTTTACTCTTCCCTCTCTTCTCTATGTTTCCAACGTTACGGGGGGTTGCACAACGCCCTGCCAACCAAACAACCCCTGTTCTCGCCTCACTTTTTTTCCTGCTGCCGTTGCTACCGTTTGTATTGTTGGTGGCCTTGCCTCGCCTACCGTTGTGATTTTCCTCTCTGCCATTTTCACCATCGTCGATTGCTTCAAGCCTGGAAGCGTTCAAGCCTCTTGTTTATTCCACGGCCTTTACCTGTTCCTGTTCTAGCCCTCCTCGCAACCACCTGAGAGACTGAGCACCCCTCTCTGTTGTGCTCGCCCGCATTCTTGGCCGGTGCCCGTGTGCTGCGTATTGCAACGCGAGTGGTCTCAGTCTGTTACGGGGCTCACCCTCGCACCGCATTTCTGCATTTCTCGCATTCCTTCTACATTCTTGCCCGAGTCCTTTGGCTCCTCTAGCGTCACCGCTTGGCGGGGTTGCTCCTCCAGACAGACAGGCGGCCAGGACAAACACACAGGCTGGCCCAGCAAGCAACTGGTTCCCATGACCGAGTCCGAGTGATACCACGCGTGGGCAATACTCCTCCCGGGGCTGTTCCTCAGCACCACTGCACCACCGCACTGCTGTCATCGAGTAGATGGTCCTCTTGTATTACTGTTGCACCGCCTGTCCAGTCAACAAGCGGCTACTTGCGTGATTCATATGCCCGGACGCCCGACAGTGCCGATATTGCAGTCGCTCCCCCACCACCACCGCACCTTCCTTTTCTCTTCTTTCCCTTCCAAACTACCGCTATTTCTCCTTTTGCCTGCTCCTATTGCTCTCCTTCAACCTCTCGCCTGAGTTCCCCTCGCCTACTCCCTCGACCGAGTGTCGGTCGTGGGTACGAGGTGTTTTGATCAGTGTACGCTTTGCAGTGGTCGCCGTTGCCTTTGTTGTTCTTCCAGTGCCGTTTCTCATCACTGGAAACCTCATTTTACTGACGCGGGGTACTATCATCAGACAGACAAGCCGATCAGACCACAGATCCAGAGCGACACCACGTGGACCCCCCCTTCACACCCTAATACCCCTTCTATCCCGGCTAGGTGGCCCGTTTCCGCCTTTGATGCACACACCTTTATAAAACATGAACTCAGAAGACGGAGAGCTGTTTGTCAAGGTAGGCCTCGAACCATCGGCTCTCTCGCAGACCCGAAACACTCGACAAAGACGAACCAACACGCTGACCCCATCCTCAGCAACTGGCCGGCTTTGTGCGCACGCATGAAAAGGCCCTTGCCAATGCCGCCCAGTTCCAGCGCCGCAAGGCCCGACACCGCCCCACCCAGAGCACCAGCTCCGTGACCGTCCCGCAATCGCCCTCCCTCCCCGAGCGACCGTCGACTTCGGCCTCATCGCCGACAGCCACACCCTCGACACCCCTCGCCACCACCTTCTCGCTCGGTTCTCTCAACCTTGCTTCGAGCAATGTAAAGTCGGCCCGCCTGGCTCTGACGCCTCACCACCTCTTTTACCTGCTCTCGCGGTTCGAGGAACTCGGCATCGCCGTGGGGCCCATGAAGATTCGCCTGGAGAACCTGCACGCCAGCTCCGCCTCGACAAACTATGTCTCCTTCCTCGGCAACACCCCGCGGCCCAAGGACCCGGATGCTGTATCGATCTCGTCCGTCTCAAGTGTCCGCAGCGTCATGTCGAGCATGTCGGCCCTGTGGGCTAGTCTCGGCATTGGCGCCAGCATCTCGGCGGCCCGTACTGAGCGCCAGCAGGCCGCCGCCCAGGCCGACCTCAAGTACCTCTACTCGGCCTTCACCAAGATCCCGGCCCTTCGCCTGGCCCCGGACTGGCGCGCTCGCCTCATCCGCGGCTACGAGGAATTCCCCTTCGACTCGGCGGTACCCCTCTACGCCTTCAAGAACCTCCAGGCCCTTGAGGTAAGTAGCATCGACTTCCGCCAGTTCTTTGGCTGGGATCGCCTCGCCGACCAGGTGCGTTCTCTGACGTTGCGCCGCGCGGGAATCGACGACCCGGCGGACATCCTCATCGACATTGTCCTTGACGACATGGACAAGCGTCGCCGCCGCACCTCCAAGTCGCAGTCGTCCCCCGGCACGTCGTGGGGCTTCAACGGCACTGGCGGCAACTCCCGCAGGGGCTCTGTCGTGCCTGAGCTGCAGCGCTCCCACACAGCCCCTGGGTGGACCGACCCGCGGGTCTCAACGCACGACCTTGGCGTCGGCTCCCTCCCCAGCAGCGAACACGCCATCGACGATGGTGGCAGCAACTCGGACACGGGACCTAAGCCGCCGCAGGTCCCCAAGCGTACCAGCAGTGAGCGCCACAGTGCTGAGGAGCCCGCTATTGTGGCCAAGTCGCCACCCAGGCCAGGCTTGGCGACCGGCATGGCGCCGCCGCCGCGTCCGCGCAGCAACTCGCCGACATCGCGGCCGGCTCCCTCGCGGAAGAACTCGCACCACCACGCGCGGTCTTCGCAACGTATCCAGCGCTCTGGCTCGGGCAGCTCGCATTCGAGCCTTTCCGACTCGTGGCACCACCATGGGCGCAGCAGCAGCTCCTCCAACCTGCTGGCTATGGGCGTTCTCCCCGCGTCCAAATGGCGCTTCCTGCGTCACCTCTCGCTGGCGGAAAACTCGATGACGTCGATCCCGGCCACGAGCCTGGCCCCCCTCTCCAACTCGCTCTACTCGCTCGACCTATCGTCCAACCTGCTCGCCGAGATCCCCGACAGCCTGGCGACACTGACGGCCCTGCGCGCTCTCAACCTGTCGCACTGCATGATTGACAGCCTGCACAGCCTGACTCGCAGCCCCCTGCCCGCCATAACGGCCCTCAACCTGAGGGCCAACCGGCTGGCATCCCTGGCCGGAGTCGAGAAGCTGTACCCCCTCGAGAGGCTGGACCTGCGCGACAACCGCCTGACGGACCCCTCGGAGATTGCCCGCCTCACGGGTATCCCCGATATCCGCGAGATCTGGGTCGAGGGTAACCCCTTCACCCGTACGCACCGGGACTACCGCGTCACCATCTTCAACCTCTTCCGCAAGATGCCTGGATACACCGAGGATATCATCATTGACGGTTCCGGGCCGAGCTACTCCGAGCGCCGCCATCTGGTCGACCGCCCGCCCATTCCGGAATCGGTCCCCGTCGTAAGGCCCAAGGCCCCCGAGGTGCCCACCGTGGACATGTCGGTGCCGCCTAACAAGCCTACCATTGTGTACGGCTCACCTGCCAGCCCCACGACTCGGGAGGGCCTCGCCATGCGTAGGGAGCGCCCAACCCCCAAAGCTGTCCTTAGCGAGGTCAACACGGGGTCCACCCGACGCCGCAAGACGCCCAAACGCCGCATCATCGACCTGGCCACCATGGGTGACGTACCCCCTGTGCCACCTATGCCACCCCTATCAGCTATGTCGGCCTCCGCATCCGCGTCAACATCCACATCACCTGTTGACCGATCCACGTCGGTCACCCCAGAGGAAAACTACCGCATCTCAAACTCGCACCTGCAGCAACAGCAGTCGCAGCAACAGGCCCCCAAGACGCAGCTGCAGCCGTCAGTTGTCCTGTCAGACACCCGCAGCAAGGCCAATGCGAATGTTGATGTTCCCCGCGCTGCAGAGACAAGCAGTACCAGTGTCGCTACTACCACCGCTTCCCCCCCAGACACCAACAAACCTCTTCCTGTGCCGAACCCCGCAGATGGCGTCTGGCACGCTGACGCGGAGAACTACCGTCTCAAGATTGAGGCCTTGCGGGACAAGGTTGGCGACGGGTACCTCTGCGCGCTGGGGGAGCAGGCCTGGGCTTCCGGAGACAGTGGTAGTGCAAGTGGGCCTGTTAGTCCCACGATTCGACAGGTTCACAACCCCCGCCCTCACGGCGAGGGGCATCATCAGTCTGTTGGGATACACGATGGGAGGACTCTTGGGCAGGCTCTGCACTCGTGATCCTACCTTCTTCCCCCCACTCACACACACCACGTCCTGACACCCTCTCTTACCAGATTCATCTGGTGATTCCTGTCACTTTTGTGATTCATCCTCATCTTCTGGTGATACCCGGTCACTCCTGTGACTCTTCCGCATCACCACTGGTGATATTTCGCTTGCCTGCCTCGTGCAGACAGCTACGATACCCATGATACCCTTACTTCTTCTTTCAGATGGCAACATCTGCCCTTTTTGCTCCTCTGGATCCAGTGCAGAGTCGAGTATTTTCTCTTCCTCTTCTTGACTTATTCTTTTCATGTCGTTCCATTTGCTTGACTTTGCTTTGCGTTGCGGTTGCTGTCGCGGTTACCCATTTGTTTTTTGCTTGAACCATGACCATGACATGACCATGACGACTCGGGCAGAAATAATGGGTTTGGCATTGTGTTGTTCACTTCTTATCTTCTCCGCGTTTGCTCACCACTCTCCACTGATGATATTTCTTACTGCGAATGGTGTTTTTGGTGCATTTGTTTTATGGGGTGTTGGTTTATGTTTTTGTTTTTGGTCTTCAAGATGCCTTGTCTGCTTGCCCTTGCAGTTTCTGCCGTGTTCTCTTTAGTTTTTCCGAGCATACTTGTAGCATTGTGTCCCAGTTTATTGTTGTTGATTTTTGGATTAAATGTACAGGTCGGGTACCGACGGTCAACTTTACTTTTATGAACTTCTGTGGCTGAAAGTGAAAGTGAAAGTGTCTGTGAATGAGGCTTGAGTGTGAGTAAGTCTAAATGTATGGAAATGGGTATGGGAACCAGACGCCTCGTTTGACGCTGGAGAGTATAGGCCATGTAGAGGGTTATGTCTAAGGACCTATTGATTACGTTTCAAAGTTACTGCCATGGTATTCTGAGTGTCTTTAAATACCCTGGTTGTGTGCAGTGGGCTTCGTGCTTTTCTACAGCTTCCGATATGAATCACGGTATTGCTAATATTGTATTCATATGTCACGCCTTCATATATCCATCTACCATCGTGGTCATTCGATCGTGTATTCTTGAGACATATAGTTGCCCCGTACCTATATCATCACTCCCTCTCCCACATCTCAAAATGATACCGCACACCCGCCTCCTCCTGCCCCTCGCCCGTCCCCTCCTCGCCGGTCCAGCTTTCCAGCTCGGCGGTGGACCTCTTGGCCCAGCCCTTCTCCCCAGACTCCCCCGATAGTTTGAGCGGGAAGAACGTGTCGCACTCAAACTCGGCGTTAATGTTGGTTAGAAGCACCCTCTTGGTCTCAGGCAGTCCCAGCGCCGCGTCGTATATCTGCGCACCGCCCATGACGAAGACGCGCGACACCGAGGCGGAGCGGGCGTACCGTATGGCCTCCTGGAGGGAGGACACCCTCACGGGACCAAAGTTGTCCTTCCCATCCTCTGTTGCTGCTGAAGCTGCCGGTACTTCAGATGTCGCTGAGCGGGTAATCACAATGTTGAGACGGTCCTTAAGAGGGCGGAACTTGGGAGGGATGGAGTCCCAAGTCTTGCGACCCATGACAACGGCATTGATGGTGGGCTGGGAGGAGTTAGTGACGTACGAAGTGAGGATGGGAAAGTGAGGAAAATGGCATGGAAATAGGGAGCAAAGCGAGGGCAGAAAATATGAGACGAGCAAAGCGAGAATAGAAAAGATGTGATAAGCGAAGCGAGAATAACAGTGAGGACATACAGAGCGCGTCGTGACGCGAGCAAAGTATTGCATCTCCTTGCGGAGGCCTTTCCACGGCATGCCGCCGTTGACGCCGATGCCCATGTGCCGGGCGGCAGCGACGATTACCGTCAGTTCCAATGGCTGAGACATAGTGCTTTAAGTATAGGTTGAAGTTGTCGTGTCGTGTAGAATGTAAGTTACGAGTTGACTGACAGATGAGGGAGGAAGTGCTTGATGACCCCACGGTGGTGCCGCCTCCAACCTTGACTAGCAAGCACTACCAGTATCCGCTCCACAGTTGTAAAAGTGCAGACTAATACAGGGCAACATGACATAGTTCTATGGAAGTACAAAGTCATTGTCAAATTGGGTAGAGAATACACTAAGTTTCCGAACTCATAACACGATGTCTTTCTTCCGGACTGGAAGCTCGGCTCGGGACCAAACTCTCGGCTCCGCCCTGACCTCTTGGAATAGAGATATAGTTTCTAAATTTGTCCAACTTAGGCTAAGTGGTAGCATGCCAGAGTGGTTAATGGGTGGGACTTGAATATCCGGGCACTAATTCTCGAAAGAGTGTTTTGCTCACCAGTGACTCCTATCCCATGGCTTCGGCCGCGCAGGTTCGAACCCTGCTGCTATCGTTATTCTTTTGCTTTTTGCCGCAGCTTTGCGCTGCGTACATGTTTTTTTGCCCAGCAGGCCAGCATAACCTGCTTCATTACTATTTGCCAGAAATTCAAGTAAAAAGATAGCAGTTATCTGATCAGACACTCCTGTTCGTGCTGAGATGCACTCTCATTCAGTTCCCATCTGTCATTTGCCTCCACTGAGAGCACAAAGAGTGATGGGCCCGGATGACTCAGCATCTCCGCAACCGCGACAGGCCAAGGGGGTGGTCCGTGCACCCGACTTCACGCGTCCACTGTTTTGCCGTGACTGATGAGTGGGCGAAGAAGACGCCCGCCAGCCGACGTCACGTCTCTCTGGCGATAGTTGCAAGGACCAGACATCCATTTCTCGTCGGAAAAAAAGGGGCCTCATCGGCATGTGAGCTTTCCGAGTGCCTCGACAGAATTCCCGGCGGGCTTCCAGATCTTGGAACACCCCCTCCCCTCCTGCAGCCCCGACACCTGCCTATCGCAAGCCGCTGCAACCCCCCCTCGTCCAACTCGGCTGAACGAACGACGACGGCAGCGATATTAAACCTCGAGACCCTAGCGATCGAAAGAAAACGAAAAAAAACAAAGACACGCCCTGGCCCTACTCCTTAGGGAAGCAATGGCCATGGCGCCCACCGCCACCCCAACATCATCGCGTCGTACCCCGACGGGGCGACCTCGCGGCAGACCCCCCGGCACTACGAATGCCGCGCGCGCAGCCAGACAAGCCTCGCTATCGGCAGCGGCAGCAGCAGCTGCCACTGGAGGTCCTTCATCAGAACCACCGCCTAAGAGGCGTCGGTATGTCCCTGGCGGCACCGGCAGCGGCGGCCGGTTCGCTGAGGGGCAGCAACAGATAGTCAGTGATCTGAGCACGCCACAGCCCATGGCCGTCTCGCGCACGCGAACCGCGGCCGGGCGCAACTCATACGCTGGCGCGACAGCGACAACACCCTCGACTCTTCCAGCCCGCCAGCGCAGCTCGCGCATCCGTGCGGCTGCTTCGGCCGCCGCCGACGAGGAGCAGTTTGGCTTCGCCGCCGCTGTCACGGCGTCGGTTAAGCAGGCTGACGACTACAAGCCGCGCGAGGAGCGCAGCTGGGAGGAGTTCCACCCAAACCTCGACATCGAGAGGAGCTTCATGATCTTCAGGTCAGAGGACGTCGACGGCATACCGCAGAAGCAGGAACCAACTACCCCGACGGGAACAGCGTCCATACCAGCGGCGCTGACCAACGGCTCCATGACGCCGTCTGCCAAGCCACCGAATCCCGCGTCGACGGGCAACACCCCTATCGCATCAACAGAAGGAAACGGGGCATCCTCTGCTGCCGATGCGCCCATAGGCACACCGTCGCGCCGCCCGCGCAGACCGACACGCGAGGCCGTGAGTTTCTACGGAGTGCGCCCCGTCGACCTTCCCGTCCCCGCCACGCCCAAGACACCCAAGGTGCTACCGATAAAGAACCAGACCGCCAAGGAGCGGCTGGATCTGAAGCAACCGTCGTATCGCAAGACGAACCGTATAGAGCTGTTCGAGAGCAAGACGTTTGGCCAGGCCCGCTACGTCGACAAGGCTATGAGCAACGTCGGCTACCAGGAGAGCGACCGATTCGAGCGACCGGAGCCCCAGCTGATCAAGGCGACGGATGCCGGCCCAGATGACGGTGGCCTCGACGGCACGCTGATGCTCCCCGGTCCCGCCGGCGAGCCGGAGCATCACCCCCACCCGCAGCACCCCAACGCCTCGCGCTTCGGCCGCGTCGAGTACGACATGGACGAGCAGGATGACATGTGGCTGGAGCACTACAATGTGCAGCGCAAGGGCGGCGAGCTTGAGGCGATTACCCGCGAGATCTTTGAGATCACAATGACCAAGATCGAGAAGGAGTGGCACGCGCTTGAGAAGCGGATACCGAAACCTAACCCCAAGCCCCCGCAGACTCACCGCCCCCGCTCGGGGTCCGCCGCCGCCGTCAACGGCGAGCCGCAGCAGGCCGCCGCCGACGAGCCCGACACTAAGTGTGCTATTTGTGAGGACGGCGACTGCGAGAACACCAACGCCATTGTCTTTTGCGATGGCTGCAACCTGGCTGTCCACCAGGAGTGCTACGGCGTTCCATTCATCCCCGAGGGCCAGTGGCTCTGTCGCAAGTGCCAGCTCTGCGGTAGGGGTGTACCGGTGAGCTCCTGTTCCCTTTTTATTTCCTTATGCATGCCTATCGCATCCATTGAACATGCCCACTGATTGGAGAACAGACCTGCATCTTTTGTCCCAACACCGACGGCGCATTCAAGCAGACCAACTCATCCAAGTGGGCCCATCTGCTATGCGCAATGTGGATCCCCGAGGTGTCGCTCGGGAACCATACCTTTATGGAGCCCGTCATGGACGTCGAAAAGGTGCCGCGGACGCGGTGGAAGCTCAACTGCTACATCTGCCACCAGAAGATGGGTGCATGCATTCAGTGCGGAAACAAGAACTGCTACCAGGCCTTCCACGTCACCTGCGCGAGGCGGGCACGCCTGTACCTCAAGATGAAGAGCCCATCTGGCCAACTGGCGGTGCTGGACGGCGGTATGGTGCTCAAGGCCTTTTGTCACAACCACTGCCCGGCTGATTACACGGTCGAGCAGGACGTGCACAACGCCACCCGGGCCGCCAAGCGCTTCTACCGGCGCAACATGAAGGGTCGCATCTGGGCGGGCAATCACGCCGTCGCCAATGTGATTGCGGCTAGGCAGCGCGAGGAGCACGAGGCTGCGGTGGACCAGGCCCGACCCGACGGCAGCGTCGTCGACGAGGACAACAATACCAGCAACGGCGGCGGTATCAAGAAGAAGGATGGTCAGCAGGACCTGCAGCAGCAGCAGAAGAAGAATGTGTGGAGACTGCCGTCTGGCGCGCCCGTGATACCCCAGGTCGTCTTTGAGACGGTCGAGGCATCGCTGCAGCGTTTCACGTTCCGCAAGCGCAAGGACTTCCTGAGCGAGGCGTGCCGGTACTGGACGCTTAAGCGCGAAGCGCGGCGCGGCGCTGCGCTGCTGAAGCGCCTGCAGCTGCAGATGGACTCGTTCACATCCATGGAGCTGACGCGACGCAACTTTGCCGCCATGGGACCCGACGGCAAGGACAGACTGGCCCGCCGAATCGAGTTCGCTGAGATGCTCGTAGCGGACCTCGAGCAGCTCAGGACGCTGTCTGAGGAGACGGTCCGGCGCGAGCAGCACAAGCTCGAGGCGGCTGAGATGGAGAGCGAGTTTGTCGACGAGTGCTACTTTCCAGTATCGAACCACCTCTTTCCGGCCATCGAAAAGGCTTTATCGTAAGTTGCACATCTGCTTTTGTTTTGAGGAATAGTCTAACTAACTACGGCGGTTCTACAGACTCGACAAGGACCTCTTCACACATAGCCTGACTCCCCTGCAGCGTCGCGTCGAGCAACGCTACTACACTAAGGCGCTGGCGTTTGCACATGATCTCGGTGACGTGATAAGCAGGGGCATCGCGACGACACCGCGCGAACGCAGCACCACCGACGCTTCCGAGCAGCAGAACGCTGAGGGCGGGTCTGTCGACAGAAACGCTTTTGCGTTTGCTGACATCCGCGAGCGCCGTAAGCTGGGCAAGCGCATCCTTAAGGCGGTGCAGCCCCTCCTCGAGGCGGCCCTGCGTGTCGAGGCGGACATTACCAGCCAGCCGTACGAGGTGCTGCACAAGGCACTTGAGGCCAAGATTGAGGCCAGCGTGAGCGCGCAACAGGCTCAGCAGTCTATCACTGTGCGCTCCGAGGATGACGGCACCATCATGGTCCGCGCCGACAAGACGCACTCGTGGAATGGAGACGACGCGGAAATGGCAGACAACATCGAGGTCAAGACTCCTGCTGCTACTGCTGCCACGTCCAACGGGACGGTCAATGGCGATGCCAACATCAACGGTCAGCAAGAGTCAGCAGACGTGGAAATGCCCGACGCCCCTCCCGATGGCCAGACACCCCCCAACAGCACGGGCTACGATGTAGACAACACGGCCCCCACGACCGAAGATAATAACAACGGCCCTCCCACACCACCCCGATCCAACGTCGACCTCGGCAAAGACGGAAGCGGACCCGACACTCTCTCCGACGGCGGAATAGCCTGGTATCTCAAGCCGTACGCGCCGTACGGCACATCCATCCTCAACGAGGAGCTCAACGAAGAGGCCCATGACACTGGTGATGTCGGCCACAACGACGACGATGACGAGATAACGCCCCGGGCCAAGACGGCAGCGACTCACGCCCTCCCCCGCGAGGACACGGGCATGCTGAGCGAAGATCTGACCGACTTAGACGATGACGAGCTGAAGGCCCTGGGGGCCGAGGTCGACCAGAGTCGCAGGCTGTCATCGCTGAGGGACACCAATTCCAAAGGGCCGCAGCCCGATAACGGCGCTGGCACTGACAGTGGCGTCGGTGGCGGCACGCCAAAGAAGGGCAGGGCGGTGACCACACCGCGTAGGACGTCGGCTAGAAGGCGCTGATTTGATTTCTGTACTACTCTCTTCTTTCCTTCTTTTCTTCTCTTGCTCTCCTGGAGCTCCTTTTTTTTTTCGCTCTCTTGTGAGCTTTTCTGCTACTTTTCTCTCTGTTTTATGTATATTGAGCCTGGCGCACGGAGGATTGCAAGGATATGGACGTAATTGGGGGGATGGAAGGGTTTCTTTACCAAGTACTAGTGAGGCGTCTGGTTGACGTCACAATACACTTTTCAACACCTCGCTATAATGCTTGGTACTCTGCAGACTGGTGATGCAAGGGCTAGGTTACCTACGGGTGTAGACTCGCGATGTTTGACAAGTGGGCGTACGACTGCCAAGTGCTCCGTAATACTCAGCGCAGGTTCGCTGTATGTCCAACGGTCATGTTCGATAAGGCAAAGGCCGGGCGTACAATGTAGGTAATGTCCTTGGGGAGATGATGTATCAGGTGGAGTTGCATTGGTTCACGGTCGCACCTCTTGCTTGTCAAGTCTGCTCACACAGTCGTACGAGCCAGCGCGAGCATATTACCTGTCTTCTGTCCTCTGTCCTCCGTACTGTCCTCCGTATTTCGTACATCGTGGGGCGTATTTGTTCGGGATTCGGGTAATTGGGGAGGTGACAGTCGCAATCTCGTTTTTAATGGCCGTCAGGGCTGGTCAGGTGGTAGCCCAGGCAATGGTAATACTCTGTAGATTGGTGATAATTCAGGTCGTACCCGCGCGGATCGATACAGCCTCAGACTCAGCTTCTGTACGAGTGCAGCGTGATAGCTGTGCTCCGTACGGAGCCCGAGGACGGTCAGCCATGCCGGCCAAGAGTATGGAATGATACTCTGTACAAGTAATAATACTCCGTACGAGTACGAGAGAGTGTCGTACTCGTAATATCAATACTCCGCGGTACTCCATACTCCGTACTCGGTAATATTTATAAGATCTCCGTACGAGCACACGGCGGAGTATTAATAGAGGAGACTACTAGCGTTACAGGGGCCCGTGTGGGCTGCTGCTATTTTCTGCAACACACACAAACACACAGGCACACACACAGGCACCACACAGACGGTGTTGTGGCCACTGGTCGTAGCCACGGCGGCTTTACGAAGCACGAAATATGACTGAGGGCCCTGGGTCCCTGGCTGAGGGTCCTGACTGAGTTGGGCTGGTCTCGATGCGGCCCACGGCGGCGGCCCATTGAACCTGGAGGCTAGAGGCTAGCACGAGGACCTACTCCGTATTAGTAGCAAGAAAAGTCTGATTCGCGTGTTGCACCTCGTGCTCCGTGTCTTCCGGGCCTTTCCCTATGACTATCGTCTGGCGTTGGGGTACTGGCAATGGCGTGTGGTGTACAGGTAATATATGTCATCTCTCTCTTGCAGTCGAAAAGCAGAGAGATCAAAAGAGGAAGAGAGCACCGCGGCGCCCGTTGCAGCAGCGACGCGCGTAAAACTCCACCCGTTTCTGTATCGCAGGTGCAACATTCTTTTAAACTCTGCCGTCGTTTTTTTCCGTGCCTGAACAGTGTGGCTTGATACCAGGCAGTAGTTGGAAGTCAGAATTTTGGAGTAGCCGGGCTGTGTGATGGACAATAGTACTTACATGGTACGAGTACGTACTCCGTAGATTGGTTGGTGGTGTGGCAATGGAAAAGGGACGACGGAGGGCCAAGTCGTGTGTCGTTGGTGCCTAGACAGATCAGATCAGGACATGGTCCACCTCTTTTGCCTCTGTATGCAGGATGCTGCATATTCGCAGGCCCATCCAGAGGTTGGCAGAGGTTGGCAGAGGCTGCTCGGGCAAGATTATTGGATCTCAACAGCCGCCGGGAGTCGTGCGGGTTTGAGTTGGATTCTGCATGCCCCAGTGTGTCTGGCGTGGAGCTTGCTCTCCAGTTTGCTGAGTCTCCAGTCTTGAGCATTGAAGAGGAAGCTCGGGCATTCGGCCGTCCCGCCCTCCTAGTATGTTGCGCCCTATTTTCTTGAAAGAGTTTCATCACCTGTTTTAGGCTTTTCAGTCTCGTTCAACGACATACGAGTTGGAGCCCGTCGGCCGTGATGTGATGGCTGTGTCCCATGGTGTGGAAAGGCTTGGCTGGCTGCCTCGTTTGTCGTTGGTTTAGCGTGTGGCTGATTGGGTGGTCAACCATTACAGCCAATGCAACCAATGCGCACCGGTAGCAGGGGTCTGAGGCAAGATGGAGGTATCCGAGTAGAGGTAATACTCCGTACTGCCACAGAGAATAATACTAAAGGAGTGATATAAGGGCCCAAAAAGGGTGAAGAGGAGGATGAAGAGGAGGATGGGGGAGAGGAGCGGACAGAGGAGGGATCAAGAGTGGAGAGAAGACGCGATAGAGGGAAGGAGCGCACAGAGAAGGAACGACAGAGCAGATCGAGTCCGTGGAGGTGGTTTGCCGCATTGTGGTGGCTCAAGTGCTGCCTCTTTGCCTCTTTGCCTCTGTGGACTCTGCGGGCTCTGCGGGGCTCACCTTAAAGGCTTTGCTGGGGCTGGTACCGGTCCATGTCTGGCACGCCCCAGAACAACTAGCTCGCCCGCCCAGGCCGCCCGCCCAGGCCGCACATTGCCAGAGGAACCTGTCAGTAATATTTAAGACTGTATGCGGTAAAGAAAATTCCAGCTGCCGGGGTCTCGGCAGGTTGATACCATTAAATGGCATCAAATTCAAGCATCCAGGTCTTACAGGTCTTAGAGGGACGGAGTAATACTCGACCCCTTCTCATGGCTGTATCTACCCATGCAGTGTACGACCAGCTGTAGGCAGTAGCCCGGCAGTAGTAGCACCAGGCGCTGTATTCAATTATTACATGTGTTTGGTAGTTCAATAGCACACAAGCTGTTAATCTATGACCTGTTGAATACAACCTGTTGACTGCTTGTTGAGCTCGTAGACTGCACTGCCTGTATTGGTAGGGCCTTGGGGCCGATGCTTGGCGGGTTCAGTGGCTCAGTCAGTGGTCCAGGGCCCCCGCCTACAGCCAAAACCAGAAGAGCCTAGAGGGTGTCGCCTAGAGGACCCCGAGGCCCTTCTCCGGCCAATCACAGCCTCGGATGGCCGCTCCTGCCCGCCGTCGCCCCTTGGTCGCCGCTCTTTCCTTCCACGCGAAGAGAGACCAGGGAAGAGCAGGGAACGAAGGTAGGAAGGAAAAAAAAAATACTCTACCGCCGCTCACTCTTTCCCTCCCTCCCTCTTCCTCTCCCCTCCCTCGTCCCGCAACCCACGAGAGAAGCCCTCGATTCCCTCGCACACGAGACGGTTACAGCATTACACCAAGCTGTATCTCTGCTTCTACTCGATTCAAACTTGCTCTGCATCTCACTTTTTCAAAACCTCAAACACCCCAAGACGATCTGGCCTGGCCACCCTCTGCGCCGAGCCCACCACGACCTGAACACGCCTCCTTTTGGCGACCGACGACGACAACAACAACTACGTTGCCTCAAACCCTGCCCCGCGGCGATCCCATCTCTCTGTCCAAGCGACAAGAGATACAAAAAGAGACTCCGGATCACCGGCCAACGTCCTTTTTCGCACCCCCAACAAGACGCGACGACGAGTGCCTTCTCCTCGGCCTCGTATCTCGACAGGACGTGAACCCCATCTTTGGGTCCCCTCCTCTCTCCGCCCCCGCTCGGCCCGCTGAGCCATCTGCGACGACGACGACGACTTCGACGACGACCTCACCAGCACAAAACGCTGCCGTGATCCCATAACCGCCTCTGTCCATATTTGACCCCCTGGCGAATTCAAAGACGACCTACCTTGTCTGTTGTCCCGGTTTTTTTCTGCCGCCCCTCCCCGACAACGAGAGTCTCTCAGCCAAGAGCCGCGATCGCTTCACCGTGAGTACCGATTGCCCACCCGCCACGCCACCACCAACGCTCCCCGTGCCCATCATCTATCCCATCCCCTCATGCCCCTGTTTTAATCGCCACGCCTCGCTTCACCCTCTCGCATCATCGACTCTTCCCTCTTGAAATTTTTTTGGTCTTCAAATCCTGGCCAAGACAACCGAGCCCGGGTCTACACATCACCATTACCCGGGCCCCTCGGCAGCCTCCGCTCGTCAAAGCCCGCACCTGCAGATTTTCCCACACAACACCGCCCACTCGCTATCTGCCACTGCGACACTTGTTACAGCTTTCTAACCATCCATTTCATCTAGACTTTGGCGAGGTGCATCTTGCTAGCGCAAACAGCCATCGTTTCCATATCGATAGAGTCACGCCTCTTTTTCTGCAGCTTGACCGACTCGTCACCCGCCGCCGCTCCCATCTCGCGTGCCCCCCCTCTCCTCCTCGGCTTGGTCTCGACCCTTGCACCGCGACACAACCCTCCCTTTCCTCCCCGGGCCCATATCCCCCACACACGGGCTCGTAAAAATGGCAGACCAACATGAAATCGACCTCGACTCTATAATCGACCGCCTACTCGAGGTGCGAGGCAGCCGGCCTGGAAAGCAAGTCCAGCTCCTCGAGACTGAGATTCGTTTCCTGTGCACTAAGGCTCGCGAGATCTTCATCTCTCAGCCCATCCTTCTCGAACTCGAGGCTCCCATCAAGGTATGTCCCCCCATCTTTCCTAGGTCTTTCATTGCGTCCGTCTCTCGTGGCAGACGATATTCGTCGCTTATATTGAATTATACTGACCACCCTCAGATCTGCGGTGATATCCACGGACAGTACTATGACCTACTCCGCCTCTTCGAGTACGGCGGCTTCCCCCCGGAGGCCAACTACCTCTTCCTCGGTGACTACGTCGACCGTGGTAAGCAGTCCCTCGAGACCATTTGCCTGCTCCTCGCCTATAAGATCAAGTACCCCGAGAACTTCTTCGTTCTGCGCGGCAACCACGAGTGTGCCTCGATCAACCGCATCTACGGATTCTACGACGAATGCAAGCGCCGCTACAACATCAAGCTCTGGAAGACATTTACCGACTGCTTCAACTGCCTGCCCATCGCTGCCATCATTGACGAGAAGATCTTCACTATGCACGGTGGTCTGAGCCCCGACCTGAACTCGATGGAGCAGATCCGTCGCGTTATGCGCCCCACGGATGTGAGTACAGCCCCGACTGCGGAAAAGACGCCCTGGTGTGGTATTGGGCTGCAGAGGAAAAAAATGAGAAGACAACGGGCGGACCAACGGACAACATAAAAGGACCTTTGACTGACTGTTCTACCCCAGATCCCCGACTGCGGACTCCTGTGCGACCTCCTCTGGTCAGACCCCGACAAGGACATTACGGGCTGGAGCGAGAACGACCGCGGTGTCTCCTTCACCTTTGGACCGGACGTTGTGTCAAGGTTCCTCCAGAAGCACGACATGGATCTCATCTGCCGTGCTCACCAGGTTGTGGAAGATGGCTACGAGTTCTTCTCCAAGCGCCAGCTTGTCACGCTGTTCAGTGCTCCCAACTACTGCGGCGAGTTTGACAATGCCGGTGCCATGATGAGCGTTGACGAGAGCCTGCTCTGCTCGTTCCAGATTCTGAAACCTGCTGAGAAGAAGCAAAAGTACGTTGGTCCCTACTAGGCACTGTAACGGTTTCTAAAGCTTTGAGCGTATGCTAACTTTTTTTCCCCCGGTCTAGGTTTGGACGGCGATAATTTACTCGACAACGGAAAAAGACGGGTCGGCGATGCAACCTTTTGACCTTGATTTTTCCTCCATCCCACCCCCACCCACATACCAACGTTGGACTCTTCTGTATCTCTCTCTCTCTTGCGAACCCCCCGCTTTCTCTCCCATCCCTCACCACCAACGGAACCGGACCCCATAATGGGGCGCTCTCGCCGCGTCCCCCCCTCTCCTCTCGACCCGCGTCCCGGTCCTGCGCTGGCTGTCTCCGAAATGTCGGGGGAAAACTGTTGTTGTCGGCCACTTGTAATCCGAAGGGGTCGGGTTGTTGTGAACGGTGTCTGGGCCATGTTTACTGCGTTACAAGACGAACGAAAATACGATGTTGAAAAAGGACCAAACCAACCACGAAGCAAACTACAAAAAAATTTGAAGGGGGCTCAGAGTCGTTGGCAATGCCCTTCCTCTCGAAAATGCACAGTTGATGACGACAGACGACTTGTTTCTTAGCTCACAGACTTTTTTCCGTTCATCTTTTATCATTATTCTATTTGACACCAATACTGCAAACGAGTTACTGTGATGATCTACCCGTGGTCGTATCTGTTGTATCTGGGCTGACGGGTTAGATGAAGGTGTAGCCTGTCTGCATCTCGTTGTATGGTTCGATGGCTCCATTTGAGATGACTGGTGGTCCGACCGTCTGATGCTGAGCTGAAGGGTTGTATGCAACTCTACAGTACCATGCTAGAATGTCTAGTGTCTGCCTGTACTGTGCTCTTCTCATACGGGTACGACTGTACGAGTGGATGTCCATGGCCTTGATGAAACCTCTTGATTAGACATGTCCCGACGAGGTTGGGAGGAATGTGGGTGGTACGAGCTAGGCCAGCCAGTTCAACTCAAGCTCGTTCAACTCAAGCTCAGCCTCGAACTGTACTACTTCTACTACTACCTACTCTAGTAGTACTTAGTAGTACACGCAAAGTTTTCACGAAGCTATTGACAGTCTTGACACTCTGTCTTTGGCCCGTCTACGGCCTTTGACTCTTCCACCGCCGTTGCCGGTGTCGGCGCTGCTGCCGGCGCAGGTGCAGGTGCATCAGCAGTCTTGGTGGCCTTGCTGCCGGGCCCATGTCTATCGACATGGCCGAGGTCTCTCGACGGGTCTATCACATCCCTGACCCGCCTCTTGAGCTCCTTTGTCTGGGGGAAACCACCGTCCACGGTACGATTCCACAGGACAATACTCTTGATACCCTGCGCCCCATCACCGTCTGTCCCAGCCTCTGCCCCCGCCGCTGCCGTGTCCATGGTGACGATAAAGGTACCCCCCGTTGAGGGTTGCAGGGCCACCTGCCCTAGGGATGTGCCAAATGTGGAAAGAAGCTCCTGGGCAAACTGCAGAGGTCAGTAATGGGAAGCGTAGTTTGTGGTGATAGTGGTAGCGGGAATGCCTACGTATGCTGCCCGGAGCATCCATTTGCATTGGGTGCAGAATTGGATGGTGATGCGGGGGAGGGGTCCGACCGCGGTGGAGGAGGACATGGTGTGCGAGTCCAGGTATGCTGGTGCAAATATATCGTAGTGTGCAGATGAGATCAAAAGTTGAGATCGATCGTGGGACCGAGCGCGTCCTAGGATGAAAGTGACAAGTGTATTCCGTACCTCGTACAGATGAAAGTGTCAAGTTAGTATTGGTGGAAGATCGAAGATGCGCACTTTGTCATGTGGAGTTTAGTCAACTGTTCAATAACTACTACTTGCCACCGGCCACTAGCTAAACTGCCACCACCATTTACACGTCATTTGAGACAGGACAGGAAGAATAAATAAGAGATGAAAAGTGATAAGAAAAAAAAAGGGTTATGAAAGAATATAGTAGATAGAAGAGGATGGTTCAACCGTTACAGAAGATGGAGGAGGCGCAAAAAGAGAATGCACTGTTTGCTTGGTAGAGTAGCCCCCACCACGCCCAATCCGGAAACGCAAAAAAAGACAGTGACAGTAAGGAAAAGAAAACTCCGTCGTAAAGAGGAAACAACTGGGGAATGAAGAAGGATTTCGCGTCAGGTATACATGGAAACAGGGCTATGGTGTGGTTGTTTTTTTGTACTTGAGGGGGTTGTTTGGGGTTTGTCGCGCGCGCGCTTTGGTATATCGTCGTCGATGGTCGTGGGAGGGGATCTCTGTGTCCTCGTCTGGGGGGGTATGTGGCCCGGGGCGGGATGTCGCTATGCCCGAATGAAATCGCTATCCTCGCATGCTGGGGATATCCCAGGAATTTGCTTGATATACTCGCATGTGCGTTTGTCTTGTCGGTTGCTATACTCGCAGCACAAGATCTTGCGGGCATATGGTTGTGGCCCGTGTCCCCGGGTATTCGAGATTATATTCGAGGCCGTCGAGAGTTTGTGAGGATCCAGGAGTAGAGGGTCTGATTGCTGCAAAACACTTGTTTCTGAGAGAGGGAGCCGGGAATCTACATGACGAGGCAGCAGCCTCCCGACTGCTGTGGCGCGTAAGGGTCCTCGCTCTTGGGGACAAGTCCCCAAACCGAGGGGACCATGTAGTCTCGGGTGCCGTTGCAGTAGGCGATGATGCTGAGGAGAGTCAGCTGGAGGCACTACAAATGGACTAACCCCGGAAGTGGTTGTGAGTGGAGAGAACATACCTCTTGGATGCGGTGCTGACGGGGATGCGCTCCCGGTCGAGGTCCTCACGTAGACGGTTGTTGAGCTCAGTCAGACGCCTGAGCTTGAGGTCGGCCATGGACTGACGCGTGCGGCGGGCTTGCGACGGGTCGCCGACGTCGCGGGAGGTGTACTGAGGCATGGTGATGGATGTTGAGTGGAGAGATTGAGAAAGGTGTGTGGCTGGCAATGAGTCGCTTAACTCTGTTGGGTTTGCAGTTAGTAAGAGTGTCCTGGCCATAAATCAAGTATCAAAAACGTGCTGGGCGTCGGCTATAGAGGCAAGGCTGGTTGGACATGAACGCGGCGCGATGTGGTCGAATCGGATCTGAGGCTCCTATTGTGTTGTTTCAAGCCAGGCAAGGTCGAATGAGGTGAGGGAGAAACATGAGCTCGAGACTTGGCGGACAGCCGTGTGGTTGATCGGGATTGACTGTTGTCGCGTCGAAAACTCGGTCCAAGTGCGGCGGATTGAGGAGAGAATTGAAATCGGGATGAGGGCTGTATTGATTCACCCGTTTGGTATCGTTGTCGTCGTTGTAGTTATCGTCGTCTCGTCTGGTCGATGTATCGCGTATCTCGTGTCGTCCACGCCCAGCGTTGCTCTCTGCCCCCCTGAGCTTTGTCTTCGCGCGCGCGTCGAACCAGGTTGCCAATTGCAAACCCTCAAAATCTAAGGACGAGAAAGAAAAAAAAGAGAGACTCACCTGCCGCTGGTCTCGTAGGCTTGGATGCCCTTTGTCCGCTTGTATATGTGGCGGCGGGATAAAAAGACTGACAATGGTATAAAAAAGAAAGGAGAGTGGTGAGGGGAGGGGGCTCGGACGGTAGAGAGAGATTGAGGACAAGACGAAGCAAAAAAGCCTGGACTTGCTTGGGGCGGGAGAAATGGGGACTAGGACACTGGGACTGACTGGGGGGGGGCCACAAGGGGAGGAGAGGGAAGAGAGAGGGAGAGAGGGATTGAGGAAGAGGGAACGGGAACGGGAACGGCTCAAGCTCTGACCAGTCAAAAGCGCGCAGTTCTGCAAGTCAGTGGCCCACACACAAAGAGAGAGAGAGAGTTGAGTGGTTGAGTGGGAGAGTGGGAGAGGGAAAGAGAGCGAGAAGAAAAAGTCTGTGCGCCCGGCTTTTGGGGCGTCGGACGTTGGGTGGCTGCCTTTGGCTCCTGCTTTTTGGTTGCCTTTGGCTCTTGCCCTTTGGCAATTTCCAAATCTTACGACGCCGGTAGCCTCTGGTAGGCGGTCAAGTGGGGCAGGAGCCATGGATGGAAGGGACGGGACCCGCCATGACCGCTGGACGGGCAGTGGACAGTGGGCAGTAGACAGTGGCCTGTATACAGGTTTACAGTGGACACCCCACTGAACACCTAACGAGGGCACTGACCCAAGGATTGAGCTCGAGGAGGGCACTGACGGCAGCGATTGAGCACATCACCGGGGGTCAGTGCAGAGAGAGAGCCCTGCAATAATACTCCGTACGCCGTACTCCGTAATCATGCCTGGAAGGCCTGCACAAAGGACGGAGTAGGCCTAGTATTGAAGC
Source organism: Geosmithia putterillii (assembly GCA_900188575.1). NCBI lineage: Eukaryota > Fungi > Ascomycota > Sordariomycetes > Hypocreales > Bionectriaceae > Geosmithia > Geosmithia putterillii. The sequence goes on along the minus strand of FYEU01000312.1, from coordinate 283,574 downwards.
AATGCTCGGGTATCCGGTGGAGCGGTCCTGAGTCTCTCCTCCATGGATCCAGGATCCGTGGCCCATTCATGGCCATGGGTCGGACCATCCAAGGAAATGCCCCGCTTGGATGCCCGCTGGCCAAGGACCTAGACAAGAATTGAAGCAACGCTAATTAATTGACAGCTGCGGCCTTCTCAATGGGTTAGAGGCCGCGACTGACTCGCTCGTGATTGGTCTGCCACCCCTGCCATTCCCGTCGGATGGGTACGTGTGGTGCGGCCTGCAGCCTGCAGCCTGCAGGATAAATACATTGTACGTGCAGCAATGTCCCCCCTCTATTGAGTCGATTGAGTCGATTGAGTGTGCATTGTGCGAGTATTACGGGCAGGCCATGCCCCGTACAAGACGCAGTGTTACGAGTGATGCTCTTTGTGCAGCATAACCACCACCGAGTGCTGTCATCTTCTACTGGTAAGTATTCGTATCGGACAGTAGCTATACGGATACGACCAGTGCGCCCTGTACGAGTATGACTGCAGTGAGCGCTGCAGTGCTACGCCGTGTAATACCGAGTACTTACAGAGACGAGTGCTTGTACGGAGTACGGAGTAAGTACTACGGATACGGAGTACATGTATGAATCAATATGTCATGACGATATCCGCGGTTGCCATGGCTTGTCCATATTCCGTCACGTGATGACGACTGAACCCCGGCTTAAATGAATGAACCAACCGGCCCGCCCTCCGCTGGTGCCCGCAAGTGTCCACTCAACCACTGAACCCGACACCTGGCGGTGCAACAGCGTCACATTCGAGGCCACTCGTCGTATTCTCCATGGGATACGGAGGATACATATAGTATTCGTAGTAAGTAGTACTTTAGTACGGAGGGATACATCGTATTATTATTACGGCCATTATTGGCGTTCCTGACGACTCCCAGTGCGCTGTACTGGTACTGGTACCTGCGCAGGCAAGGCAAGCAGGCAAGCAGCTCTCCTCGGTAGGGGTACGAATATTCTCCGTGCTATATCGTTGTGAGTTATTACCGTATCCGCGCGCGCATTTGTCAACATCAGACGCGTCCATTCTCATCCCCTGAAAGCTCGGCTCATGATCAATGCAGTCTCGACATCATTTAACACTTGCTCTCTATGGCAGTGATTTGATCAACTATCCGATCTATTTCGTCTGGTCTGCGCTGCTCGTAAGAGTACGAGTAATGGATTGAACTACATTACTCAAACATTTCATAGTACCTGCATTTCCATGTACGTACGTACGGCATCTCCCGAACCGCGCCAAGACACAAATCTGCCTCACAGCTCCTACAGGCGACAGGTACTCCGCACTCCGTACATATTGAATTTCCAACATGGCAGGTCCTCACACTCCGTACACTCAATACACATACTGCACGGTTGTTAGCGAAAAGGACGGCCGCGGAACGCGCAACCGCGTGTCAAGAGAGATGGGGGGAGAGTGGTGAGGTGAGGGCACTAACCTTGAAATACACATTCTCGAAATCCGTCTCATCCCGCAAGCCCCGTGCATACGCCTCGGTTTTGCTCTCGCCCATAGCGGCAGCGTGATGCTCCTTCCTGGACCGGTTGCGCCACCAGAGCAGGCCGGCCAGCGCGGCGAGGCAAGCGACCTGGCAGCCCACGCAGAAGAGCATCATGGCCACGCCGAGCGGGTACCTAGGTGCCTGCTCCGTCTTGAAGAAGAAGGGGCCGACAAAGTTGCCGAGGCAGTAGCCGATGAGGAGCACCGCGTTGGTCGTGATCTTCTTGGTGTGGCCCGCCGTGTTAGCTGTCGCCACCGACATAGACAGCGTCCACGTCGCCGTGTACGAGAAGGAGATCCACAGGCACGCCAGCCGGCCGTACGGCGCGGACTGCGGGATCAGCCACAGACCCAGCACGCCGGCCAGGAAGGGGACCAGGCATGCCAACATGATGGTGATGCGCGCGTTGGGGTACCGCGAGGCCAGGTAGCTGAGGGTTCTGTTAGCCATGGCCGCATCGCATCCAGACCCACAACGGGGGATGTGGGATGTTCAAACTAACCATGCAGCGGGGCAAATGATGGTCTGCCAGGCGCCAGAAGGCATCTGGATCAGGGTCGTCCGCAGTGTTGAGAAGCCCATTCCCTTGATGACGAGACCTTGGAACTAGAGGACAGTTAGCCGAGCCTGCTATCATTGAGACCAGTCGCCAGGCATCGAGGTCATATACTCACGACTGTCAGTCCACCGTTGGGGCAGTTGCTAGTGACGGCAAAGAGAAAGAGGAGCCAGGTCTTGAGATCGAGCATTGCCTCGCGAAACTGCGCCCACTTGAAAGTCTTGTTCTCGACACCCGTGCCATTGGACCGGACGCGTGCAATCACGGCGGCACGCTCTCGCTCGCCAAGGAACCCTCCGGAGCGGGCCGGCGACCCGGGGAGGACAAAGAGGAGGAAAGTGGCCCACACGACAGTTATAGCACCCCAGAAGAGGAAGAGGATCCTCCAGCTGGCGATGCCAGATCCGGAGCCTGCGTCGCCGTCGCTGCCGACATGGCCGAGGCCAAACGACGCAATGCCCGCAATGACGTACCCGAGCCCCGCGGAGCCGATCCACACGCCCATCCGCACCGGCTGCTCGCTGCGCCGGTAGTACATGCTCAGCAAGAGCATGGTGCCCGGGTTGACCGACGACTCGAGGGCGCCGAGGAAGGCGCGCGCGGCCGCCAGCCCCGCGAATCCGGACACGGCGGCGTGGCAGCATAGCGTGGCGCCCCACGCAATGGCTGTGCAGGCCATGACACGCTGGATCGGCCACCGCTGCAGCATCACGCTCGTCGGGAACTCCCACAGTAGGTAGCCCAGGTACATGATCCCGCCGGCCCACGACAGCTCCGTGCCCCGCAGGCCCAGGTCGTCCTGCAGGCCGAAGACAGCCGCGTACCCCAGCGTCGTCTTGTCGATGGACTGCAGGGCGTATGTTATGCACAGGAGCGGCATCAAGCGCAGGTCGAGCTTGCGCAGGAGGGCCTTGTCCTCTGCCGGGGACAGCTCGTCCTCCAACGCCTCCTGGCCGGCCAGGTCCATGGCCATCACGTCCACGTCCTGTGCTGTTGCCTGCGTGTCCTTCTTGTGCGTATCCTTGTCGTCGGGACCGTAGCCAGAGTCATTGTCGTCCTGGCCATGGCCCTTGGGCAGCCGAGCGTCCATGTTGGATGTACTATGTGTTTGTGACATTGCCAACAGACATGAACGAAAGTGCGATGTTCTGACCCGAGGCTCTATAAATACAGGGCAACTGTGTCAATGGGCAAACGAAGTAGAAACGAGGACGGTACATTGGGACTGTCGTATTGAGTTGTAGCGCATCTGGCAGGTCGTTCGTTATATGTACTCGTGTTTCTGTCTCCCACGAACCAGACTCTGTCGAGCTCCCCCGGTCTTCCTTATCTTCGCCCCTTGACCGATGACAGGCTATCGCACCCGGCAATATGGTCTGTTTGCAGGATATCTCCTAGGTGGAGACCGTAATGGTCTGACTGGGGTTAATGGAACGAGTGACTCGGCTGGGGAGAACCGACCGGTGGAGCCCCAGTGTTCCCGCGGAGTCGGAGCCCCGAGGGTGATACTTTAGTATGTGCCGGTCAGACTCCGCGGGGGATTTCCTTATCAGCAGCCAGCGGGGCCCGAGGCGGGGGGCAGCACAACTACTAGCACTACCGTCTTCTCCTCCGCCACGCATTGACATCGAACTTGTGTGTCAAGATACAAGTCTACATGTATTTCCCGCCTGGCTTTCTGGCTACCTACTACTAACTAGCAGTGCTAGTAGTAAGTATTGTCCTTTGCGCTTACACATGCCTGCCTTGGATTCATTGCAGTCTACTTGTCTTCCAGGTACAGCCCCTCGTCAGGAGGCGGCACTCCGTACCAGTCCAGCCCGAGCTTGTCCTCCGGGTCGGGGTCAGGCATCTGGTAGTACCCATCGTAGCGCCACCAGGTCCTGTCCTCCCAGACGTCCTCGACGGGGAGTACGCCCTCGTCCCGCATGGCGTCGCGCGTCGCCTCGACCCCGCGCCACACGCGGAGCAGGTTCTCGCCTGCCACCTTGGCCAGCTGCTCCTCGGTCGCGCCCCTGTCTAGGATGGCCGCCAGCAGGTGCGGGTAGCACTTGACGTCCTCGAGGCCCGGGATGACAGAGGCAATGCCGTCAAAGTCGGAGCCCAGCCCGACGTGGTCCCACCCCACTCGGCCAGCCACGTAGAAGAGGTGATCCAGCACCATGGACATGGTGGCCTCGCTGCGGCGCGTGGCCACGTGTTCGGGCACAAACGTGACCATGACTATGCCGCCGTTGGACGTGACCATGTCCAGCACGCTGTCGGGCACGTTGCGTGCGCAGTCGAATATTCCCTTCACGTTAGAGTGGGAGAACATGACAGGCGCGCGGGTGAGTTCCAGGACCTGTTTGGCGCAGTCCTCGGATACGTGGGACAGGTCGACAATCATGCCTAACATCACCGTTAGTAGAAGGCTCGTTGGGGTTCCGTCCAGTCGATTGTATATAGTCTTCAGTACTCACCAAGTCGGTTCATCTCAACTATGGCGCCCCGACCAAGCTTGGAAAGGCCGCCGTGGACTGGCCCAACCTTGGAGGTAGAGCTGTCGGCAAAGGCATTGTTGCAGACATGCGTCAGGGTGCACTAGATTCATCGACGTGTTAGCATGGATAGATGCAGTTTGACACTTGAGGAATGGTACCCACGTAGCGAACACCCAGCCGGTAGAAGGCACGGATGATACCAATGCTGTTTCCTGCCATGTGAAGACTGTCGTGTAGAGGTTAATGTCAGCCCCAGCACGCTCTACTGAGCATTGAATACACGGAAAGTACACGTCTAAGCGCACACGGACTCACCCTTCGATACCGATGGAGCACGCAATCTTGCCTGACTTGTAAATCGGCTTGACGTCCTCCGGGCCATTCGCCAGCTGGAACGTCTCCGGGTACGACTCAACCAGCCGAAGCGTCAGGTCAATTTGTTCAATGGCATCGCGTGCCATGTCCGAGTACTCTGGCGTAGAGAAATTCTCAGCCGACCGGAGACAGGGCACGCAAACGGACCAGAACTGGCCGCCCACAGCTCCTACACCCAATCCATCTCTGTGTGAGTACATTCTATCTTCAAAATGAAGTTGCTCATCTCCCCCCCCCTGTAAAATCACCGTGACGTTCAATGGAACATACCCTGCTTGAGCCTCGGGATATCTGTCATACCCCGGACGAACCCCTCCTCAAGGTTGAACTTGGGGTTGTTATGGATCTGGCCATGGAAGCAAGCCCTTGGCTGCTGGGGTAGGTCGTTGTGGCCGTCAATGAGTGGCGTTTGTAGCAGAACCCTCTTCACCCGCTCGTCGATATCCAAGGCCTGATACGGGTGCGACATGGTGGCAGTTGTTTGTATTGCTGAACTTGAACCTGTGATTTACACGTGTGCATGTATTGAGTGTTTGCATGGCTTAGAAGTCGATAGATATGGGCAAGGGTCTCCGATCTTGGCATTAAACACATGTGCGTATAAACTACATGTGCTCGAGCTCCGATAGGCAAACACCGACACCAAAGCAATCGTACGTTTCAATGATTGCGCATCTTGCCTGTATCCTCCGTACCTGGAGCTGATGGCCGTGTAAGATAACGGTTCCCGCGGCGTTCAACTACAGCCCCGCGGCCCCTCTTGGCTCCTTCCCCACATACACAGCAATGGACGATAAGGTGCCCCACATGCCGCGGGCGGTAGTTATCGTAGCCCGCGGGCAAGAACACCGTCTCCCCCCTCATCCCTCCTTGCTCAACATTCAATTGCTTATCGTCGGATGGGAAGAGGAGTGTAGGACCATTGTGTTATTCCTCCTTCCGGTGCCATGCCATTTCTGAACGTGGTCCATGGTCCATCGTTAAGATGCCTCCTTTGAGATCTCGGGCGGCAAAGGCCCAGGGCCAAGCAGCATGTTTGCCTTGCCGACGCAGAAAGTCGAGATGCAAGTTTGAAGGCGGCTCACGAGCGTGCCTCATGTGCCGCGCACACGAGACTGACTGCATAACGGACACGCCGACGACCGGGGAGCCACAACAGGTGCGCCCGCGGGCCTCAACGGCACCCCGCCCTGCTCGCCAGCCTAGAACAGCAGTTGGCCAGCGGGCACACGTTCAACCCCAGACGCCTCTCCCCAGTCTCCCCTCGGGGGGCACGACACGCTCGACGGTCGGCGATACTCTTGTCGTCACGCCCCTGTCGACTTCCCCGGCCGACCTGGCCCTCCATACCAACCCTAGCCTCTCTGTCGCTGCCAACGCACGGCCCATGCCGCTGGACGAGGCCGACGATGAGAACCCTCACATAGTTGGCCCTGCTATTGCCGGTGACAGACACTTCCTCCAAGACTACCTGTCTAGCATTCGTGCCGGGGATGGCGCAAGGGTCATCCGGCCGGTGCTACCCGGTATCACCTCTGCTCCTGTGGTGTTTACCCGGGTGCAGAAGACGCCCATCGGATTGGATATGAGTCCCAATCCATCACGGCAAAAGCTGCAGTTGGTTGAGAAGCTCATAGAGCCATGGAATCAGAATGTTATTGACATGTAAGCTCCATCTTTGTTTGCTGCTCTCTATTGAAGGTCCGTGCCTCCCGTTCACACGATTGACTTCTCTCCTCGTAATCTGGACGTGTAGGTACTTTGCCAAAACAAACAGTTGCTTTCCGATTCTCCACGAAACCCTGCTCAAGGAACGTGACGCCATAGCCATGAACCGCGTCTCACCGGCAGTGCTGGCATGCCTGTACGCCCACTCACTCATATACTGGCCGTATGACCCTGTTCTACGGCGTCATCGCCAGCCCGACAGCCGTTTCATTTGGAACCTCGCCCTCGAGGCGCTCTATTCCGAGCTACACCTATCACCGGGCATGCCTTCCATCGTTGCGATACTGCTGAATGTCGGTGGCCGTCCGACAACCACCATGCTTGGCAACGGGATGCTCTTGGGATGCGCCATCTCTCTGGCGCATTGCCTCGGGCTGAACAGGAACCCTATACCATGGGACATACCGGAGCAAGAGAAGAGCCTCAGGATGCAAATATGGTGGTGTCTTGTCATACATGATAGATGGTATGTCTTTCTTCAAACCACGTGCCCCTTCAGTGTCCCCCTCTGGCAGTGTGCTCACGGTAGGTGTACACATAGGTCAAGTTTCATGTATGGTACACCACCTCATGTGCGCCAGTCTCACCACGATGTCCCCATGCCAAAGAGTGATGACCGGACAGGACAAGGAGGCATCAGCGGGTGCTCAGGAGAGAGTTTCAAAGTTTTCGAGGCGTTGTCGAGCCTCACCGAAGCTCTTGGCATATATCTAGAAGACCTATATTCAATGCCCGGCAAACAGGATGGCAGTAGCAGCAGCCGGCTTGTACCAGGGCTCGACCTTGACGCTTGGAGAGACACTCTCTCAGGCAACGTTCGGAGGGTCATTGTCCGTGGAACAGACCTGATCACCCCCGGAGCAGCCAACTTGCGCTTATGCTTCCTGGCCGCGAGGTTCATCAGCTGTCGCCTAGAGCTCAACACGGACGCAGAGGGGACGGCTCCGGGACAGCCGCCTAGCGACAGGCTACTTCACGCCCGGAGGGTGGTGGAGGACATTGTCATGTTCGTGCATGAGCTCGGCGAGAAGCAGCTTGGGGACTTCTGGCTTCCCTACGCGGCATTTGTCCTGTCGTCGACAATCACATTCTTGATCCGCCTCGCGGTGCAGGCAGAGATCCCTGCCACTGGGGCCTCACAGAGCCTGTCGCTATCGCTGGCTAAGGACCTAGTGGCCTCGTTGAGATCACACAAGGAAAAGTATGGCTGGGAGCTGGGAGATATTTGTCTCGATCAGTATGGCGACGTCGTTGACAACCTGGCCACTCAGCAGACATTCAATGATGGCTGCTATCCGGACCCGGCCGGGCTGGGCCCAGACACCGGGATCCCCAACTTTTTGGACTCAATCATTGCGGACCAGTGGGATCCTCTACTATGGGGTCAAATGGAATGAATGCGAGCATTATAGTCTATCAGAAGCGCCATTCATAACATTGAATTGACGCCTCTTTCTTCACACACACGATACGAGGCGCGGTAACAAGCCCGCGGAGCATGTTGCGTCCCACTTACAAACTACAACGGCGCATGTGGGGCCGCGCACGCGCGTGGGTCCATATACGCCTGCATCTGCATCAACTGCGCGTGTAAGTCCCGCGGGCACATGTTGCCCCCCCCCGATAACGCGCAGACTGGACAAGAATAGTCTTAGGGTCTCATCTCAGGGTGGGATGAGAGCTATGGGCGTATAAGACCAAGAATTTGTTATACCATGCAGCTTACATCTGCATCTAACCATCCTGCCAACCAACTCAACAATTAGCCACACCTGTTTCCCCTCCCCAGCTTCGACATCGCAGCCATGGCAGTCAACGGTACCAAGGAGACGACGGCCTTTTGGCAAGATGCCAACAAGTACCTCATGTACACGGGAGTACCCTACTCCCCGGTCGTCATTGTGAAGGCCAAGGGTGTGCAGCTGGTGGACTCTACGGGGCGCGAAATTCTCGACTTCACCTCGGGCCAGATGAGCTCGCTTCTGGGCCACTCTCACCCCGAGATTGTCGAGGTGGTTCGGCGGTACGTGGGCGAGCTCGACCACCTGCTCAGCAACATGATAACAGCTCCGGTGGTGGATCTGGCGAAGCGACTGGCGGGCCTGCTGCCGCCGGGGCTAGACCGATCCTTCTTCCTCAACACGGGGTCCGAGTCGACCGAGGCGGCCATCAAGATGGCCAAGCTATACACGGGCAAGTTTGAGATCGTGGCTTTCACGGCCAGCTACCACGGCCTGACGCAGGGGTCCGGGTCGGCGACGTACTCGACGGGGCGGCGGAACGCTGGCCCCACCATGCCCGGGCAGCTGGCCTTCCCGGCGCCGTACCCCTTCCGGTCTGTCTTCCGCAAGGCAGACGGGTCCTACGACTGGGAGAAGGAGCTCGAGTTCGGCTGGGCCATGATCGACCGGCAGAGCGTGGGGTCCCTGGCCGCCTTCATCATGGAGCCCATCCTGTCGACGGGCGGCATCCTCGTCCCGCCGCCGGGCTACCTAAAGCGCATGCAGGATGAGTGCCGCAAGCGCGGCATGCTACTCATCATGGATGAGGCCCAGACGGGCGTGGGCCGCACGGGCAAGATGTTCGCCTTTGAGCACGAGGAGGGTCTCGTCCCGGACATTCTCGCCCTCTCCAAGACGCTCGGCTGCGGCCTGCCCCTCGCGTCCGTTACCACCACCGCCGAGATCGAGAGGGGCTGCAAGGACGCCGGCCTTCTGTGGCTCACGACCCACCTCAATGACCCCCTCACTGCTGCTGTCGGCAGCAAAGTTCTCGAGATTGTCGACCGCGACAACATCCCCCAGAGGGCTGCCGAGCTCGGCGAACGGCTCCGTCAGGGTCTCCTCCAGCTCCAGAAGAAGTACTGGTGCATCGGCGACGTCCGCGGTCGCGGCCTCTTCCAGGCCATCGAGATCGTCTCCGACGCTGAGACGAACGCCCCCGGCCCAGAGCTGGGCGCCCTGGTCTCGGCTTGCGCCCTGGATCTCGGCCTGTCGTGTAACATTGTCAACCTGCCAGGCATGGGCGGCGTCTTCCGCCTCGCCCCCCCTGTCACCGTCACGGCCGATGAAGTTGACAAGGGCTTGGAGTTGCTGGATGCGGCATTCGGTCAGGTCCTCAAGGAACGCGCGGACAAGGGTGCCGCGTAGGCAAAAAGGGGTGTGTTTCAATGTCAAAAGTCTTTAGATGTTCATATACTACATCTCCCAAAGAGGATCAGTTCGCCGAAATTCTAGTCGCTCTTAAAGAGAATTCAGGTACACATGATGAACCGTGAGGGGACATGAGGGGAACATGAAGCGGCGCCCTTTCTTATCGGCATATACTCCACCACAGAGGCTCTACGGACATGGATGGATACCACACTATGGAGCACACGTATCTACGGATATAATTGAAGGCGCGTAATAATACAGCGTACAACCTACTGATTACGCTTCAGGATAAATGGACCCGGCAACAAGCGGTTATATTCGGCAATCCTTCCCATATCATGCCATAGCCGTATATATTCTCCGCAAGGCCAATCTACGGCGGCAGAGAAATCGTGACCCCGCACACATAACCAACAAGCCAAGCAACTGGAACTACCTAAGCACCGCCTAAGCACCACCAGCAACAATGATTTACCACTTTGGTTAGCCGTCACGCATCCCTTACTCGTCTTTCTGCCCAAATGACATCAGTCCCTCTAACCAGCCGCAGTCCTGTTCAAGCTCAAGCCCGGCGTCACGGACGCCCAGACGGCCGAGATGAAGGCCCTCGGCAAGGCCATGGTCGGCGTCGTCCCCGGCCTCCAGAGCTTCGAGATGGGACCTCCTTTGCCCAGCACGGCCCAGCGCGCCCAGGGATTTGACCTGGCCCTCCTGGCCGTCCTCGAGACCGAGGAGCAGCTTCTGGCCTATGCCACTCACCCTGAGCACCTCAAGTATGGCTTCCCTTACCTCACCTCGCCCCGCCCTCCGCCACCAACACACAAACTTGAAGTGAATGAATCAGAAGTGAAAAGAAAAAAAAGGCGGCAGTCACTGACACGGCTTGTGCTTGTGTAGGGTCAACGAACTGAGGATTCAGCTTTGCGCCGACACTCTGGCATACGACCTGCAAGTGTAGTAGCCTCGTATATGTCATGTAGAGCCTTATGATAGAACATTCAAGACGTTGAATTGAGAGACTCGCTATGTGGGTAAAAGGTGACCCGTACATACATATCACCAATCTGATACATCGCAATGCCCTGTGTGCTCCTTTAAAGGATGGCAACTATTCATATCATTGGCCTAAGAGAGCGGAGACGGGAATAAGCTGTGCCCAACCCACGACATATACAGTACATAGCGTACGTGGGGTGAAGCCATCGCGGCAGTTTGTCCGAGGCAAGGCCATCTCATAATCCCCCACTTACATACTAAGACACAGACACACGCGCGCACACACGCACCCAGAGCGGCACCAAGGCGGCTGTCCACCACCATCGTGAAAAAAGGCCCGTCTGGTGTGACTGCTGCTTTTTTTCCCCACGCTTTCTCCGGTCTCGGCCAACCGAAGGCAAGACGATGGAGCCCATTTTTCCCCAGGATACCCCTCCCGTGTCAGCCATCATTCACCCGTCTCTCACCTTGTACTCACTTTAAGCTCGGGCGATTAAGGACCCATCTAAATGTAATCAGGATGCTTTTCATTCACTCGTATACCAAATTTACATATAAACCTTCCATTGGCCACAGTTTGAAATCCAAAGGTTCGATTCCTCTGCTCTCAAGTGTTCCGAAGCCCAACCATCATCATGGCTGGCTGCGCAGTTTCCTGCGCCGACTGCTCGTGTAAGCAGGCCGACCAAGCCATCCAGCAGCAGCAGCAACCGCAACCGCAAGACATCGAAGACTACTTCTCTGAGCTCGTCGAGGCCAAGGAGCGCATTGCCCGGCTCGAGAAGAAGATCAAGGATCTTGGCGGCGATGCCGAGACCGAGAAGCCCTCGGAGGTTTCCGAAAAGAAAAAGCCCAAGGTCCTGCGCTCAACCGGCTGGTTCAACGACACTTCAAGCCCGGTCCTGACAGCCGTCTATCTCGAGCGCTACCAGAACTATGGCCTCACCCTCAAGGAGCTCATGTCGGGCAAGCCCATCATCGGCATCGCCCAGACGGGGTCCGACCTGGCCCCTTGCAACAGGCACCACATCGAGCTGGCCAAGCGCGTCCGCGAGGGCATCCGCACCGCCGGAGCCATCGCCTTTGAATTCCCGACCCATCCTATCCAGGAGACGGGCAGGAGACCTTCGCCCACGATTGACCGCAACCTCGCCTACCTTGGGCTCGTCGAGCTGCTTCACGGATACCCTATCGACGGTGTTGTCATGCTCACAGGGTGCGACAAGACGACGCCCGCTTGCATAATGGCAGCCGCCACTCTAGTGAGAGATCCCCAGCTACTATGCTACGAGAGAAAAGCCCCTTTTTTCATTTCGCTAACAGTTAGGTTCAGAACATTCCCTCAATCTGCATGAATGTGGGCCCTATGCTCAACGGCCACGATGGCGACCAGAAACTCGGGTCCGGAATGGTCATCTGGAAGGCAGACGAGCTCTTTGCCACTGGCAAGATCACTTTTGAGGAAATGGTTCACATGGTGTCACTCGGGTACGTTCACTTCATCACTCACTCACTCACTCTCACATCCTTACATGTACATATATGTACAACCTGAAGTTAGTACTGACAGCCTATAAAGGGCCCCCTCAGTTGGCCACTGTAACACCATGGGCACGGCATCAACTATGAACGCGCTGGCCGAGGCCTTGGGCATGACTCTCCCTGGCTCATCGGCCATTCCAGCAGCGTACAAGGAGCGGGGCCAGTGCGCCTACGAGACGGGCGTCCGGATTGTCGACATGGTCCGCAGTGACCTGAAGCCGAGCGACATCCTCACCCGCAAAGCCTTTGAGAATGCCATCCGCGTCAACGCCGCCATCGGCGGAAGCACCAACGCACCCATCCATCTCAACGCCATCGCCAAGCATGTTGGGGTCAAGCTCAACAACGACGATTGGTACGACGTGGGCTTCAAGATCCCCCTTCTGCTCAACATGCAGCCCGCGGGCGAGTACCTCGGCGAGGACTACTACCAGGCCGGCGGCGCGCCTGCCATCATGGCCCAGCTTCTCGAGGCGGGCCACCTTTGGCCCGACGCCATGACCGTCAACGGCAAGACCATGGGCGAGAACGTGCGTGGCACTGTCACCAAGCTGCCCAAAGTCATCCGCCCGTTCGCCGACCCTCTAAAGCCCAATGCCGGCTTCATCAACCTAACGGGCTCGCTCTTCGACTCAGCCATCCTTAAGACGTCAACCATCAACCCGTACTTCCACAAGCAGTTCCTCGCGAACCCTAAGGATCCCAATGCCTTCCAGGGCAAAGCGATTGTCTTTGACGGTCCTGAGCATTTCAGGGGTACCATCGATGACCCTTCGCTCGGTATCGACGACAGGTCCATCCTTGTCATGCGGGGCTGCGGGCCCATCGGCTTCCCCGGCGCCGCCGAGACGGTCAACATGCGGCCGCCCAACTACCTCATTGACAAAGGCTGCCAGGGCCTCCCCTGCATTGGCGACGGTCGCCAGTCTGGTACGTCGGCCTCCCCGTCCATTCTCAATGCGAGCCCCGAAGCCGCCGCGGGGGGCAACCTGGCTCTCCTCAAGAATGGCGATATCATCCGCGTCGATTTGAACACGCGCCGCGTCGATCTCCTCCTCTCAGATGAAGAGATAAGATCTCGCAGGGAGAAACTCGATGCGGAGGGCGGGTACAAGTACCCCGAAAGCCAGACGCCCTGGCAGGAGCTTTACCGCGCCGAGACGGGCCAGCTCGATGAGGGCATGGTTCTCAAGCGCGCCGTCAAGTATCTCAACGTGGCAGAGAAGTGCCCTGTGCCGAGACACAGCCACTAGGCACTCGGTATGGATGTGTGCCAATATCAAATGACGAGTGCGCCGCTAGAATAGTATTAACGGCCTTCGACGGTTGTACGTCCCCGGTGCCCTCGCGGCCCCTTGACCCCAGCATGTACGATGTACAGTGAGATAGATACTACTAGTAGTACTAAGTAGTTAGCATGAAGATTGGGTCACCTGTTTACGAACCATGGTCAATTAAAAAAGAGCTCTTTCGGCATATGTGATCAAGGTCAACTTCGATTGCGCACATACATGCATGCTGGTATATTGGAGTAGATGTATGCCAGGCTAGTAGGAGTAGGATTTTGGGGCACACTGTTTTCCCTTCCAAAGGGGTGGTTGCTATAAACAAGGTGCGTTCGGGTCTCCATGATGTGCCCTACCGGGCCATGGACTCTGTACGTGAAGCGCAGTGATGTTCAAGCTGGTTGCTGGTGATATCTTGACTGTCCCAAAAGCAGTATGAGTCCACAAATATACAAATCATTGCAGGTTTCCGGGTCATGCAGGTGTGGCCTCACCACTATGCTCGTCGATCTGAAAGGAAACATTGAGGGAATACATATGGCCATACCGCAGGTGTCCGGTTTCTGGTAAGGGACTTCTAGGAAGGATGGCGACAGTTCCACCCAGTCGCCAAGTGCTAAATAACCAGGGTGCCGAGTAAAATGGTTCATCAGCAGCTTACAAGCGGACCTGTAATGACCATTCCCGTGTGCTGATGCGAGCACCTCTCAGTCGCCAGTGTCGACCTCGAGATCCAGCTGGACACCGTTGGAGATACCATAGTCCTCGAGCGTGATGATGTCCTTGAATGGCCTCTCTCCCTGCCTCTTGAGCATAATCTGCCCGGGCTCGCGGCCGATGCGCGCCGCAACCATGAGCTTGAGCTGGCCGACTGTGTCCGAAGGCAAGCAGGGGATCGCCGTCTTGGTTCCCAAACGGTCGTTGATGTTAACGACAATCATCTCCTGTCCCGCCTGTGGCATAGCATAGGCCGCGGCCGCAGGCTTCTTCTTCTTCTTCTCCTTTCGTGTCTTATCGCCATCGTCATCCCGCTTGTCCTTGTCCTCCGAACGATCGCGGTCCCTCCGCGGCGAGCGGGGGCGAGGGCGGTCATCGTCGCGACGACGGTCGTCGTCCCGCCGTCGGTCATCATAGCTGCTCTGGTAACGCGGCGGGGAGCGGTTTCGAAAGTCTCTTCGGCGATCGGGGTCCCGGCGGTCTGGGTCGCGGCGATCCGAGGAGTCGTGACGGTCGCGACGGCTGCTGCCGCTGTCTTTCCACCGGAAGCCACCGCTGCCCTTGGGCGCTCGGCGTGGTGGTGATCTCGAGCGAGACCGCCGATGTGAGTCGGCCATTTTATGTGTGGAATGAAGGGTCTATCGTCCAGAAATGGATGATAGACGCTCCAAATGTGATTCTGCCAAAACAATGATGGGCGGATTGGCAATCAGAGCAAACCCAAGTTGGGTTGTTGCTTGAAGCTACCGGGCGCCCCATAAAAAATGATCTTAAGGAAGCTTCGTTTTGAATCACGTGATTCACCTGACCCGTGGTACCACTTCGCCCTCGACTCTACACCTGGACTGACCAGTAGTTCCTTGATCAGAATCCAAAGGAAATATTGTGCGACGATTCAAATATCATTTTTGGATCATATTTAAATAGACAACATCGTTGTTTAAATTGTATGCCGCTGGTTTTAGAGGTTCGAAATGCCATCTAGACTTGACGAGTACATACCCTTGAGTGGCTGATGTAATCGCACACGTGATTTTTGAAACCCCGCGATGCCCGGGGTGCACACACGAAAATGCAAAATTCGTCGCCAGGGCCTTCGCCTCAACACCCGAGTGATAGCCAAATCATCCACTCGTCAACAGGCCTCGCGACGGCGTGATATTAGCCTGCTACAACTTCTTGCTGCGTTTGATCCTGTCCGCAGAGGAGTTTGCCCAGCATGGTGAGTTTTCTTACTTTTTGACCAGAGGAGAGGGAGACACAAGGGGGGCCTTTTTTTTTTGGTTGAATTTCGTCGTTGTGGTCGCCCCCTCGTTTTACCCCTCCCTGGCGTTGAAATTATGAAGAATCGACGCTGACAAGAGATGCCTTTTGTTCGATATAGCCTCCGCCGCCGCACCAGAAGCCCGAAAATGTCCTGAAGCGGGCTCACGAGCTCATCGGGGTGAACCAGGCCCCGGCCGCTCTCACCCTGCTTCACGAGCACATCACCAACAAGCGATCCCGCAATGTCCCTATCGCGTCCCTGGAGCCCGTGATGCTCCTCCTCGTCGAGCTCTCCGTCGAGCAGAAGAAGGGAAAGCTCGCCAAGGATGCCCTGTACCAGTACAAGAACATCTCGCAGAACACCAACATTGCGACCATCGAGGTTGGTTGAATACCCACGCCATGCCCACGCCATACCCTTGGAGCCGTACGGCATGCTAACAAGACAATTACTACAGCTGGTTCTCAAGAAGTTCATCGAGCTCGCCGTCGAGAAGGTCACCGCTGCCCAGCAGAAGGCCGATGAGGTCCAGTCCACCATCGACGCCACCGCTACTTCCAATGTCGAGGACCTCGAGGCCACCGAGACCCCTGAGTCCATCCTCCTTGCCACCGTCTCGGGCGAGCAGTCCCGCGACCGTACCGACCGTGCCATCGTCACCCCCTGGCTCAAGTTCCTCTGGGAGGCCTACCGCACCGTCCTCGACATCCTGCGCAACAATGCCCGCCTGGAGATCCTTTATCAGAGCACTGCCACGCAGGCCTTTGACTTCTGCCTCAAGTACACCCGCAAGACCGAGTTCCGCCGTCTCTGCGAGCTCCTGAGGAACCACGTCCAGACGGCCGCCAAGTACTCGTCTCAGATGCACGCCATCAACCTGAGCGACCCTGACACTCTGCAGCGCCACCTTGAGACCCGCTTCCAGCAGCTCAACGTCGCTGTCGAGCTCGAGCTCTGGCAGGAGGCCTTCCGCAGCGTTGAGGACATCCACACCCTCCTCAACCTCAGCAAGAGGCCCCCCAAGAACATCATGATGGGCAACTACTACGAGAAGCTCACCCGCATCTTCCTCGTCGGCGAGAACTACCTCTTCCACGCCGCTGCCTGGTCCAGGTACTACACTCTGCTCCGCCAGTCGGCCGCTCTCGTCGCCTCGGGCCAGAGCAAGAAGTCGGATAACCCGCCCGTGTCGGACGCCGACCTGCAGAAGGCTGCCTCCTTTGTGCTTCTCTCGGCCCTTGCCATCCCCGTCATCAGCACCTCGCGCTCGCGCGGTGCCATGGTCGACTTCGACGAGGCCAGGAAGAACAAGAACTCGCGCCTGACTCACCTCCTGGGCATGAACCAGGCCCCGACTCGCTCCCGCCTCTTCAAGGACGCCCTGTCCAAGTCGCTTCTTCAGAGGGCCCGTCCTGAGATCAAGGACCTTTACAACATCCTTGAGGTCGACTTCCACCCCCTCTCTATCTGCAAGAAGATCTCGCCCATTCTTACCAAGATTGGCGCCGACTCCGAGATGGAGCGCTACATCCAGCCCCTGCAGCAGGTCATCCTCACTCGCCTGTTCCAGCAGCTGTCTCAGGTCTACGAGACGGTCGACCTCAGCTTCGTCGAGAGCCTCGCCGAGTTCCCTGAGCCTTACCAGGTGACCAGGAGCACCATTGAGAAGTTCATCATGAACGGCAACAAGAAGGGTGACCTTTCCGTCCGCATGGACCACGCCACCGGCGTCCTCAGCTTCGACAACGATGTCTTCTCCTCGGCCAAGGCTAGCCACTCCGGCTCTGGTGCCGGCTCTGCCGAGTCCGAGACTGGCACCGTCCAGCGCCTCCAGAGCACACCCTCTGAGATTGTCCGCTCTCAGCTCACCCGCCTTACACGCAGCCTGTACACTACCTGCCACTACATTGACCCCGAGTTCAACAAGGCTCGTCTGGCCGCTCGCAACGCCGCTCTGGCCCGCGCCAAGGCCGGTGCCGAGAAGGAGCACCTCGATATTGTTGGCCGCAAGGAGATCATCCAGAAGCGCAAGGAGGAGGCCTCTGAGCTCCAGGCTAAGAGGGAGCAGGAGAATGCCCGCCAGAAGCGTCTCCGCGAGCAGGCCCTGCAGGAGGCCGAGGATCGCCGCCTCGTTGCGGAGCAGAAGGAGCGTGAGGAGAAGCGCGTCAAGGCCGAGCACGACCGTGTCCGCAAGGAGGAGCTCAAGAAGCAGATTGCCGACCTCAAAATCAACGACAAGGCCATTGACATCGACCTCGAGGACCTCGACAACCTTGACTCGAACCGCATTCGTGCCATGAAGCTCGCTCAGCTTGAGCGTGAGAAGAACGATGTCAACGAGCGCCTCCGCATTACCGGCAAGCGCATTGATCACCTTGAGCGTGCCTACCGCAAGGAGGAGGCCAAGAAACTCAGCGCCGACTACGAGAAGCAGATTGAGGAGGACCGTGCGATCTACGAGAAGGTCAAGGTCAAGACCCTCCAGGACGCTGAGCAGAAGCACAAGGAGAGCGTCGAGCTCAAGCACCGTGTCAGCCGCCTGGTTCCACTGTACGAGGAGTTCCGCGCCTCTCTCCACGAGCGTCGCCGTGACGAGTTTGAGAAGCGTAGGCGCGATGCCGAGCGTGAGCTCGAGAAGCAGATCGCCCTGCGCAAGAAGGAGCACCGCGAGCGCAAGATTCGCGAGAAGCGCGAGGCTGAGGAGAAGGAGCGTGAGCTCCGCGAGGCCGAGGAGCGTGCTGCTCGCGAGAAGGAGGAGCAGCGTGTGCGTGATGAGGCCAGGAAGGCCGAGATGGCCAAGCTCAAGGAGCAGCGCGACAAGGAGAGGCAGGAAATGCTCGAGAAGGCTGCCCTCCAGCAGCGTCGCGAGGAGGAGGCCCTGGCCCGCCGCAAGGCCGAGAAGAGCGCCGCCCCGACGCTCGAGCGTGGCGACGCGGCGGGTGAAAGCCGCCGGCCCCCCGTCTTCGGCGGTGGCAAGTGGCGCGAGCGTGAGGCGTCCAAGCCGTCGAGCGGCGATGCTCCCCCGTCTGCCCCCATGCAGCGCACAGAGTCTGGCGACCGCCCGTCTGGCGACCGCTCGTCTGGCGACCGCTCGTCTGGACCGCCGAGACTCGCTCTTGCCGGCAGCAAGCCCAGCTGGCGCGAGCGTGAGGCGGCCAAGGCTTCCTCTGGCGGTGCCGCTCCTAGCAGCGACGCCGCCCCGCCGGCTCCCAGGAGGTACGAGCCCCGCGGTGCCCCTCTGGAGCGCGGAGGATCGAACCGCGACGACGCCAAGCGCACAGAATCCCCGGCTCCCCGGGAGAACCTGCCGCCCTCTGGCACGTCTGGCAGGTGGGTGCCGCCTCACCTGAGGAAATAAGAAGGGTGAGGAGGTGTCTTGTTGCATTGCACGAAAGACGAAGACGATGACTGCGATGGCATTTGGCGTTTAGGAAATGCGTGTTTTTAACTTGGAGAGGCGGCAGCGGTTGTACTCTAGAGCTCAGTAGTATATCCTCCTCTGCTGTGGAAGGAGGCAACCAGATTGAGAGATGAAAAAAAGTTGCCATTTCTTGTTTCATATTCACGAGAGAGCTTGTGGTCCTTGTTTTTCCTCTTTTCACTCAGTGTCGGTGCGTGTAGTGATGGGCATGGTGGGTAGTATCGAGATGTCGAATATCATAGTAGTAGTTGAGAGAGAAATCAGAACACCAAGATAGTTTTACGTTTACTTAGAAGAGGCTCGAAGGCTGGGATGAATTTATCATTGTGTGACAACCAGCTTCTTGCCTAGCAGTGCTTGAAGGTGTGTTCCGTAGGGTACGGAGTGTAGATTAAGTGATTAACGACCACATAATAATTTCACCCACGCTACCTAGCTCTCCTTCCACAACACCACCTTACCCACGGACAGTGATCGTGGAAACAGCGGAACTCAACCATGGAAGAAGCCGTCCAATTCATCGCGGGGCGCCTTACCTCAACCACGCCAGCACAGATATGCCAGGCCTACTACGTACTCGTGCCAGTCACCATCCTAGCCACGAAGGTGCTACCGAGAGACGTGCAGGGTGCACTGTTGAACTATGGAGCGCGCGGGCAGAAGCCTGGGCAACAACAACAGAAGGAGAATAAGAAGGAGGACGTCAACGAAGATGGAGAGGGCCTGCTAGCCAGGGCTATTAAGTACGCCGAGGTGCCTCACTCGTGGTTCCTGCACTTTTACGTGCTATCGGTTGCATCGTCGGCCTTTTGGGCTTGGCAGTTTCTCACGCGGGGGAGCGTCATGGGGTGGCTTGCCCAGAGGCAGATTGAGGGCAGCAGCGGCAGCAGCCAGGCTGGAATGACGATGCCACAGGTATATCTGGCGTGGGGGCTCATGGCCCTTCAGGGCGTGAGGAGGCTGTACGAGAGCCTGGTGGTGACCAAGGCGGGCTCATCACCCATGTCGAGCATCCACTGGTTTGTCGGGCTCGTCTATTACACCGATATGGGGCTCTCTGTCTGGATACAAGGATCAGGTAGGACCATTTCCCTTGTCTGTTTGTTTGATCATCTAGCCAGGACTGACTGCAAATACACAGGTGCCATTCTCGACTCGTGGAACGGCAAACAAGAAGAGACGGCCTTGCCGCTGCCGCTCGCCGCACTCGCCGTGGGCCTGTATGCCGTGGGCTGGGTCAAGCAGAATCAGTGCCACAGGTACCTCGCTAGTCTGAAAAAGTACACACTGCCTGACGAGGGGTGGTTCCGATATATTGTCTGCCCGCATTACACGAGCGAGTGCCTCATCTACCTGGGTCTGTCGGTGGCGGCAGCACCGCCGGGCACGCTGCTCAACCAGACAGTCCTTCTAGGCCTTGTCTTTGTGGCCGTCAACCTCGGCACAACGGCCTACGGGACGAAGGAGTGGTATGGGCAAAAGTTTGGCCAGGACAAGGTAGCTGGCAAATGGAGGATGATTCCTCCCGTCTTTTAATACCATCTTTCTCTTCTTTTGTTGCTTGTCATATGTTTTTTTTCTTCCTTTTCTTTTTAGCGAGCTATAACATATCCGGTCCTGTTGGACTGCTCAAGCCATTCAGAGTTGCAACCCAAATACATCACCGCGAGCGGAACAGCCCCAGCTTGTTTCCAACCTTGGACACCTTGAGGACGTCACGGTACGTGAGGCTTGTGCGTGTCTCCCGCATGTTGTGGCCGTCAACAAAGGCCTCGGGTGACCGAAGCAGCGACCAGTTTACAATGGCCTCTTGGCTGAGGTTGGCGTCCTTGTCGGCGTCGGCGATACCGTGCAGGTAGTCGGTGTAGAGCTCCTGTGTCGTGATGAGTAGACTACGAGGTTCCTGCAGGATCCTCCAAGCCGGCTCTGGGTCCACGGCGCCGTCCTCCTTGCTGCGGTACAGGTTGAGGCAGAGGCTGGCTCCCAAGCTGACTGTGCATACGACTGGCCAGTACGCAGCGCCGTCCTACGAAGTTTATGAGCTTTTGGTTCTGTGTCTGTTATTTTCCCCTCGCATGCAGTCCTTGCTCCTCATTATGGTCTCCGCCCTCTCTTGTTTCTGTTATGCAGTACTTAACTTATGCGGCATGATTCCTACTCCGGGCGGATACTCGTTGATGAGGACGTGGTTCGGCCGGCCGTGGGGACTGCCCTCAAAGAGGTGTGTCGGATCGGTGTCCGATACTGGTATCGACTTCAAACGTGCCACGACAGGGTCATCTAGCCACGGGGGCAGCGGGGAATCGAGGAGTCGGTTCTGCACCAGCTCTGATGGCCAGGCTTGTAGTCTTCGATGCGTCAACTGCTTCCATCTCGGTCGCGGCACTGTGGCTACCTGGCAGATAGACAGTAGAGTGTCAGCAGAGACCACCACAGCAGAGACCAGCCGCCTTGGGGAAATGTGTGAGTGAAGCGGTCATGTCGTACCTTATCTAGAAGAGCCTTCTCTTCTTCTTCGCTGATAAAGTCTGGTATATAGAAGGATGCGGGGGGCAAGCCGCCGACGCGCGCATGCTGCAATGACGGCGGTAGATGAATGGTGCCAAGTCCCGCCATCGGGGCCAGCACAAAGAGTCAAGGGAATTGGGTGGCTGTATTATTAGCTGCCCCTTTTTTTTCCCAGGTAGGTGTTGGGTGAAAAGAGAAAATGTGTGTCTAACTGACGGTTTGAGACTGGATCATCCTTGGTGGCGGGGGAGTATAGGTAAGCGAAGGAGCAAGCGGATTGGCGATGGCTGATGTCGACGGCTGTCACGTGCGAATACAGATGAGATCAGGGTTTGTGCCACCGCACCAGACACTGCGGGATAGGAGCTTGGTGGTCGTTATCAACCAGGCCACTGGATATCCATTTTCTACAAGCTTATACCCTCGTAGCCTCTTGATATCAAATCCCGAAATTGGCCAAATACGGAGTACACAAAACAGACACACCATAGACACCCCAGATGCGCCGCAGGGTAGTCGAGTGGGCGGGACAGGGTTGGTCGTGATGATGGGCTGCTGATCAGCCCTGGCATCTTGAAACCTGCTGGCACGAGCCCGCCCGCCATTCGAGTACCTGTACGGTCCCATATTCTGCACAGAGTAGATCAAGATAAGGGAATGCATGCAGCTACGCGCGCAAGGAAAGTGTAATATGTTAGTCGGAACGCGCAAAGCTCTGGAGCTCCCCTCTATTTCGTACTTCGTACTAGGCTCTACTGCGCGTCGTGGTCGAGACCGCGGCTCTTGGGCCACTCCCGGTACCCGTGCCACCAAGAAATCGACCCACTTTTGCCGGGGCAAGGGAACAAAGAAACACGGCTTGTTTACGCTGTACTTGGTGATGGTGATGTCGTGCTGGCACACAAGTTGACGAGTAATCCTCGCAGGTGCCGGTCCTGATGATATCGCAGGGTATTGTCGAGTACTCGTACAACCACAGCTGTTGGTGCTACTTCGTACTGGGACTGGGACCTTGCTGCTCCGCTCTTGTTGTTGTTGTTGTTGTGGGCTGCAAAAGAGACGCGCTACCCGTGCTTCGGCGTAGTGACCCCGGCAATGCCAAGCGAGTGCCTCGGACTGGGAGACAAGGAGCCCCGTCGCGGCATTGTCTGACGACAGGCATTCAACATTCAAGCGTTCAAACATTGTAAGTATTGCTCCGAGGAGACTTGGAATACGTACCGTATCCGCGGATCCCCTTGGGTGGTACGAATGTTTGTAATAGGGCACATTGTGGCGACAAATTTGATGACGCGCATATTAGAGATTGTGTGCAAGTCGGAAGGAGCGTTGCTGTTTGGGACATGGCAAGAGGCCGGTGCGGTGGGTACGTTGCTTTGGTGCTGTTGCCCTCTGCACCTTCCCGTTAGTGCTGTAATAGAGACTCGAGGGACCACAAAGTACAGAGATCAAGAGAGTACAGCGTATTGCCGTCGTACTTATTGCTATTACCATGGAGTACTACTAGGTGGTATTGTTGCTTTGTTATAGTACTTGGTTTGAATCGTCTACTCGTATACGAGAAATAGTAATAATCCCCAAACCAAAATGTTGGACTAAAATTATTGTAATTACTAGGAGCCAAGGAGCGTGCAAAAGGAGGCAGGAGGGGCTTGAAAGTGGAGCTGCCCGACCACCACAGCAGCTGAGTCACCACATACAACCAATCACCAGTCACTCTCTGGTGGCGATCAGACTTTTGACTGAGTCCCCCGTTTGCAGCAGACTCGTGCGAGTCCAACTGTAACCTTCCCACTCCACCACCACCCAGCCTCACCCGTCTCAGCCAACAGAGCCATATCGACGGCTTCATTTACTCCCTCTCCACAATCCGCCCAAGGCCCGGCGACTGGGTCTTGTCCTGCACGTTTGATTGTGTGATATTATACGATTTTTCTTCTTCTTATCTTTTCTTGCCTGGACTCAAACTTCGACGTCGCCGCATTCCCGTACCGTCTTGTCTTTGAGGTACCTCTAGCTCTTTAGAACAGCCACTCTACGGTGAGCAGCCGACGTCCCTGGCTAGATCGATTGCCATTCATCCCATCCTTTCGCCATCGCCAACTTATAATCTCGATTCACCAGCTGCAGTCGCTGCAACTTTCGAGAACGACACCGGCGCCCTTTCAATTCGCACGTCTCATTCACGTCGCCTTCTACCTTCTGCTACTACGAGCAATAATACTCGGTCGCTTTCTCTCGGTCCGCCTCCCGCCGACGCACGCTCTACCCGCCCTCGCTTCATGTCCAGGATGTTGCCAGTCGCCTGCATCCCCTCCCGATAAAGTGACATGGATGCGCGCAATGCTGCCGAGTCCGACCAGACGAGGCCTGCTCGTGTGTCCCCTCGGCCCGAACGCCAACCGACACCAGAAGCCAGGTCACCTCGCGTTGCCCCGGCTGCAGGTTCTGGCTCGGCCGACAAGGTCTCTGTGCGCCGAAGAGATTCCTTGGATACTCCCGGCGATCCCGACTCCGACGCTGAGACGATAGTTCTTCCCGGGAAAGATGGCCATTCGCCTTCCAAGATTCGGAAGGTGAGGCAGGAGGACAGGAGTGATGGGGATGCTGATGCTTCAAAAGGTGGTTCCAAATCCGCTGCCGGCGGAAATCAGGACCACCCGGGCAAAAGCCGCAAGGGCACCAGCGGTCGCGCTGGCGACTCAGCTAGAGGTCGGGCTTCCGACTCGGACAAGGATGGAACGGCTGGCTCTAAGGACGACTCCACCATCGGCCCGCTGAACTCTACACGTACCTCGCCCTCCCGAAGCCGCCAGAGACGTCGTTCATTTAGCGACCGATCTTCCCAGTCAGACGGCGAGAAGCATTCGAAGACAACGCTACGCGAGAAATTCAAGCCGAAAGAACGATTGCTTCCCCATAAGCGCAAGGCATCAAGGCCTGCTTCCGACTCTGAGGATGAACAGTCTTCAAACAGGGCGCGCCGTAAGCGCACTGCCAGCATCAGCATGGAAGCCGGGCGACTGTCAAGGGAGCGCAGATCTAGCGTATCCAAGCCCCAGAATGATGCTCGCAACCGATCGAACTCGCCCCATCGCAGCCACAGACGTAGTACGTCAACTCAACTGGCTTCCTCCAACGGCCCTACGCTCAAGAAGAGACGTCTTCCGCCCCCATTGCAACCCATGGACTACCATTCCGACGACTCTTCGGCCGGCAGCAGTCCGCACCCTCGGAATTCCAAAGCCAAAAGCCTGGCTGCATCGGCTGCTGGCGAGTCCAGCGCGTCGCCAGCCAAGGTGCCGTCATACAGGAAACACCTCGATGCACATGGCCAGACTCTTCTGGCTCGCGCTTGTGCCCGTGGCGAGTTCGATGGGGCCAAGATGCGACTCCTTCACCGACCCGAGGATGTCAACGTGGCCGATTATGCCGGGAATACGCCGCTCCAAATTGCCGCAATTAACGGTTGTGAGGACATCGTCAAGTTGCTTATTGATGCTGGCTGCAGTCTGGACTGTGTCAACTATGACAAGGACACTCCGCTTCTCGATGCCGTTGATAATGGTCACCTGGGCGTTGTCAAACTTCTTTTGGATGCTGGTGTTAACCCCCGAAAGGCCAACGTGAACGGCGAGGAGCCCATTGACAGAGTTACGGATGAGGACGAGAATGGAGTAGAGATACGTGCCGCTCTATTGGAGGCAAGGAAGCGGTTTGGAGGACGCACCAAGACCTCGGAAGACCGCAACTACTTGCTCGACAACCAAGATGCTCCAGACAGCCCACGCCAATCCTCAGCAACAGTCCTGGCTAGCGGCCGCAGGAGCGGGACTGTACGGGCTACCAAAACTCGTAACGATCTGCTCTATCAACCCTTGGACGACAAAGCGCTTCGCCAGGCCGCGGGTCGCGGCGATGAGGAGATGGTTGACCGAATATTGCAGGTCAAGGGGAGCTGCCAGGATGCAGAGCCAATGGTGGCTGCTGCACGTGGTGGGCACGATTTGGTCATTCAGCTGTTATTAAGCATAGGTGGCGCAAACCCTGACACCGAACCCATTTCCTCTCAACCTCCCGAGTTTGCGACGCCAATCCTTGCCGCCATTGGCCAGGAGAACATCAAGGTTTTGGAGCTTCTGCTCGAACAACAATCTGTCGACCCCACCAGACGCTACAAGGGCGAGACATACTACGAAATTGCCAAGCGTCGCCAAGGAACCAATTGGAAAGAAGAGGAACAGATGCTCAAAAACGCATACGACGCATACAAATCCTCTCGAAAACCGAAAACGAAGTCGCCTGGTCGACGTGATCTCGACAAGGAGAGGGAGGAGAAGCGCACCAAGAGAGAAGCGAGCAGGGACAGCCGTCCTCAAAAACGGGACCCTAGAAGCCCCTCGCGCGATAGCGAGTCGCGTAAAAAGATGCCCAAGCTCTCCAGTCCCAAGGAAAAGCGCAGATCCGACTCCCAATCTCGCCCAGGAGATGACAAGACCGCGACCGCGCGCCCGAAGAAGGATGACAAAGCTTCGACCAACACACCCGATCGCGAAGCCTCTCCTGCGGTTCCCCACAAGCACCCCAAGACGAAGCGGACTGATTCGGAAGTTGCCTTCTCATCGGAGGGGGAGACTGTCAAGCCCAGGCGAAAGCTCGTGTCCAAGGGCGAGCTCCGAGGCGAGCGGGAAAAGCAGCGGAGATCCAGTGTCACATCTTCTACTTCAGCAGCCAACAAGGAACCGTCGAGCCCACGCGAGTCTAAGCAGGATGCCCCGTCTGACAAAGAGAAGGTTTCGGATAAGATCTCAGAGAAGCACGGAGACCGGACCAAGAGTCTCCGGAAGGAGGACTCGCGTGACAGCACTCCTGGCGATTCGTCATCGAAGCGACATCGCACGAGCCTCAACACCGATCGTGCTCACAATGGCGATAAGGAGGATGGCGGAGCTCCCGCCAAGCGACGCCGTGTCGAGGGCGATGATGGCGAGAAGCGTCGGAAACATGCACCATCACCTGCCGGCGGCCCTCGCAAATCCGTCGCGGACACTGACAGCCATGGCAAGTCCACCGCGAAGCACAGCTCTGGAAGCGACAAGCCGAAGAAGACATCAGGTGGTGATGTGCGCATAAAATCGGAGGACGCCGATGCCGACATGCCAGACGCTGGTTCCAGCGCTACTACAGACGCACTCGAGCAACAAGGCGAGCGTACCTCCAACAAGAAGTCGGTAGATTCTACCAAGGCAGATGATGAGGCAGCCAAAGAGCAGGAGCGCAAACGAGCTGAAGTTGAGAAGAAGAAGCGCGAGCGTGAAGAGGAGGCCGCCAAGAAGGCTAAAGAGGAAGAATCAGCCGCAAAGAGGAGAAAGGAAGAGGAGGAACGCGAGGCAGAAAAGAAGCGACAAGAAGAGGCCGAACGTGTGAAACGGGAAGAGGAGGAGAAGCGCCACGCCGAGATCAAGGCACGTCAAGAGGCCGAAGAGAAGGCACGACGCCAAGAGGAAGAGAGAAAACGTCTTGAGGAGGTGAAGCGCATCAAGGAGGAAGAAGAACGAAAGCGTCGCGAAGAAGAGGAGGAGAGACGCCGAAAGGAGCGTGAGGCTGCCGAAGAGGCCCGCCGCAAACGGGAGGAGGAGGAGCGCAAGGAACGCGAGAGGCGTGAACGTGCCCACCGCGAAGAGATGGAGCGGAAGCGGGCAGCCAGGGAGGCGGAACAGCGACGCATCCACGAGGAGCAAGAAAAGGCTCGTCTAGACAAGCTTCCGCCGCTACTCCGATGGCTTGACACGTGCCCGAACCCCAAGAACCCGGCCTATGCAAAGAAGTTCAGGCTTCTGCAGGGCGCGCGGTACGACACGATCCGACCCGAGGCGGACCATACACCTGAGGGGAGAGAGCAGTGGGTCCTCAACGCCCACGTAGCGCTGATTTTGGGCGAAAAGGACCTGAACCTCACGCGATGTAAGTTTGACCCAACATGAGATACCCGCACCGTAAAGAGGGACGAGGGATATGTAAAGACAAGGAACTGACAGATATTCTCGCAGACACCGATTGGGAACGCGTTCCGGCGTCATTCCTCGCCAAGGCGTCACTTTGGAGGGTCGAATCACGCTTGTACTCTCTGATGGAACAGCAGACCTGGGAACTTGGTGGCCAGCTCCCCGAGTACTACGGCCCAGGAAAACAAAACCCCAGGGGCTTGAACCCAGAGACACGCTCGAAGCTGGTCCAAGCAGCGTGGGAGAGATTCCGTGACATGGATCTGTTCTTTGTCAAGGTTAGTACTATCGATTCGGGGAGGAGTTGGCCGGTTGCGATGGTATGCGTGTTACTGACAGCTTGAACCACCAGGTGTCGGACCTTTTGTACACGATCCCCAGTATCCCCCATCTGCGCGACGCCAAGCTCGCCGTTATGTACCGCGAGCTTGCAGAGGACGAGACGGATCTGAAGACGTTCCGGACGAGGCAAAAGTGGAAGCAAGACCCCGACGCCGACCGACTAGGAGGCCACTTTGCGCCGCGCAACAAGTACTACATCAACGGAGCCATGGTTGGTGAGGATAAGCCGATACCGACCAAGACGAGCAAGACACCATTCCCCGAGAGGCGGGTGCCGCGCCGCGGGCTGCTGCAAGTATTCCCCGACGACCCGGACTATGCCAGGATCTGCATCGAACAGGGCCTGGGACACCTGGTGAATGGCCACCGGGACGAGTCTCAGCCCACCAACGGCGTACAGTCGCCACCCGCCAGCCACTCTGCCGACACGCCATCCGGTAACGACGGATCCTCGGAGACGATGCAAGACGGCGCGGACCATCATGCAGAAACCGCCTCAAAGGTCACGCTGGGTGCGACGGATGGAAGCCGGGCGGGACTCAATGGGAGCATACCTAACGGCGTTGATCGTCCAGACACTGCTGCCTCTGCTTGAGACCAAGTCCTCTTCCGAATTGATTAATATACCCCCTTCCCCTCCTCTCCCCCATGTCTCCTTTTCCCTTTGCGTTTTTTATTTTATTTTGCAAGGCATCATGCTCTGCCCGTTCATTCTTCCCATACTCCTCTCCCCTGTCTGATGACGACTGTGGCGACGGTCTCTAGTACCGCAACTTTGCAACAGTCATGCGATGTGATCCATTCCTGTTTTTCACTTTGTTCTCTTATACCCCCTCTCATTTGGGAAAGGGCAGCGTGGCCTCTGCATGTGGAGTGGGACTTTTTTTTCTATCTTTTTCGTTTGATGGAATGTTAGTTTGTTGAAGGACTGTTATGGAGTAGATGAGTAACGTGCAGCATTTTCTTTTCTTGGGGCGTTTTTGTCTGCTTCTTGTTGTGTAGGGCTACTTTGTGTGAATAAGTATATCACGCAGCTTGTCGGCACTCTTGAGTGGCGCTGGGAGAGTAGAGATATATGTGTGTATACGTGTTAGCAATGGTACATGGAGGACCATGTTATTTCAATGCTTGAATGCCACTGCATCGACAACGATCGAGAGAATGGACCAGGGCCGTGCCGTGCAAATACTAGTAACTTGATGATCTGTGAGGTACTGCGCACCAGTATTTTGCGTTTTGTGGGCAGAGTGTTAGTAATAAATTTCGAGATGCGCCGCGCCATCTGTGGTGTGGTTACCGGTGAGGTCATTGGGCGAGTCCACGGATTAAAAATTTACCCCACCAAATGGGAAGAGGCATTCAACCCACCAACTCGCCCACCACCAAACGGACCTACATTTTTTGTTCTTGTCGCAAACGACGACGAGCGACGATACCGGGAGTCACGACGACGAACACACTACGACTGCAGAAAACGAAGACGAAAGCGACGATCAAGACGGCGTCTAGACTATAGACCGTCTCATACCAACAAACCAGAACACAACAACCCCCCACTCCGGACGTGAAGGCCTCGGCCACAACAGTTACCCATCATGTCGACGACGGTGGAAAAGGTTTGGTTACCTTGTGTGTGCGACGATGTCAATCAGATGGATGATGGCTGACCAGTGATTTTTGGGGTATCAATAGATCAAGCAGATCGAGGAGGAGGTACGTTCGATCCCCCACCCCATGCTTATTTCCATGGGAGAAGGAAGAAGAACAAGAAGAGGCGTTAGTATCTGACAGACCATGTGTTGCATAGATGGCCAGGACCCAGAAGAACAAGAACACGTCGTTCCATCTGGGCCAGCTCAAGGCCAAGCTGTCCAAGCTCAAGAAGGAGCTGCTGACCCCGACGGGAGGTGGCGGCGGCGGAGGAGGAGCGGGCTTCGACGTGGCCAGGACGGGTGTGGCCAGTATCGGGTTCATCGGCTTCCCCTCGGTGGGGAAGAGTACGCTGATGAGCAGGATGACGGGACAGCACTCGGAGGCGGCGGCGTACGAGTTCACGACGCTGACGTCGGTGCCGGGTCAGGTGACGTACAACGGCGCGCCGCTCCAGATCATTGATCTCCCGGGTATCATCGAGGGAGCCAAGGACGGCCGCGGCCGTGGTAGGCAGGTCATCGCTGTGGCCAAGACGTGCCACCTGATCTGCATCGTGCTGGACGTCAACAAGCCGTTGACGGACAAGCGGGTCATCGAGTCGGAACTTGAGGGCTTCGGAATCCGCATCAACAAGGAGCCGCCCAACATCACATTCAAGAAGAAGGACAAGGGCGGGCTCAACATAACCAACACGGTGCCGCTGACCAACATTGACCACGGCGAGATCAAGGCCGTCATGAACGAGTACCGCATCAACTCGGCCGATATCAGCATCCGTTGCGACGCCACCGTCGACGACCTCATCGACGTGCTCGAGGCCCGCTCCCGCAGCTACATCCCCGTCGTCTACGTGCTCAACAAGATTGATGCCATCAGTATCGAGGAGCTCGACCTGCTCTACCGCATCCCCCACGCCGTCCCCATCAGCTCCGAGCAGGGCTGGAACATTGACGAGCTCATGGAGGCCATGTGGGAGAAGCTCAACCTCAGGCGAATCTACACCAAGCCCAAGGGCAGGCAGCCTGATTACTCGTCACCCGTCGTCCTTAGGTCGAACCGAGCCACGGTCGAAGATTTCGTAAGATTCCCTTGGACCCCTCCCCTTTCAGCTGATGAAGAAAGAGATATCGAGAGAGGGAAACACACACCCAGGGAGCAGAATTTCCGAGGAGGAAGGACAGCGACAACAACTATCGCGGGGAAAGGCGCAATAACTGACAGAATGTAGTGCCACTCTATTCACAAAACTATTGTGGAACAGTTCAAGACGGCCATTGTTTACGGCAAGTCGGTCAAGCACCAGCCGCAAAAGGTCGGCCTGGGCCACGAGTTGGCTGACGAGGATGTCGGTAAGTGTCTCACTTTTTTTATTACCATTGCTACCATTGTGGCTATGTACCTGGTGTATACGGGCTGTCCTCTTTTAAACTCTGTTGGCTTTTTGTTTTCTCTCCTGCCGAACCTGTCGCGTCGCTGGGCCATTGTCATGTCCCTGGTCGGGAGAGATTTGCCGTTCGGCCGACGGCGGCGGGCGGGCGGGCGCCCGGCCGGTGTGGTGTTGTGGAGATGATGGGGGCAAGGCAGACCAAGGCGTGCGAGAGAGAGAGAGAGAGACGGACGAGCTACGCTGTACGAATACTTCGTACAGAGTACTCGTACAGAGTAGAGAGGAGAGGATCGGCAACGGGCCCTGTACCTGGAGGTCATGGGCATGTTTCTCATTGGGAAGCAATTCAGCCGACCGGTTCTCTCCTCGTCACCCTGGTCGGGAGCTGGTTGGCTCTTTGCCATTTGGGCAGCGATCCCCCCCTGGTCTCGACACCTGGTCGACCCCGTTTTGCATCTTGGTCAATTTGGTGCGGCGCGCAGAGTGTGACAATGCGACATGGGCTAACACGATGAACAATGCAGTGACGATTGTCAAGCGATGAGATTATGCAGCACTAGGAGCATTAAAGGGCATATTCTGGTCAGTGCGGTTGAAGATATATCGAGCCAAGGACGACGGCGCGCTTTCAGGTGGGAAGGGATTGGGATGCGGGTGCGCGCGCACACGCTCTACGGGAGAGACAGCCGACCCACACACACACACAAACACACACACGTGAACATGATTGTTAAGTAAAAAGGGACATGGAGTGTTATGGGATCAAGCCATTGTGTAAGTACATACATGGATGCCATGACGAGGGGAGGGGAGGAGAGTCTTTGATGGACGCGGCCCGCGACGCTCGCGCGCAAAGGACAACACCCCTGGCATGTTATATCACACTACTCCGTACAAAGGTAGCCAAGGCTTTTTAGTACGGATACTGGTAGTACGAGTACGGGCCGGTGAGACCGGCCGGGCGCGTGGTGTGATCTACTTCTGGGGGGATCAAAGGACAACCGGGCGATATCATAGCCACGGATATTATATCTAGACGTTCAATATACGTGTTCGGGCATCAATATTACGGCCGAACTATGAACTAACATGGCGGAGAGATTGAAGATGGAGGGAAGCGCCAAGGAAGGGCCGGTGAAGGAACTGCTGCCTGCTTGCCTGCTTCCCTTTTTAATGTCTGCCTGGTGAAATAGCCTATTTGCCATGTACTCGTACGGAGTCGTTGTACGTACTCTACTCGAACGAAATGCGACGAGGAACAGGGGCACGCGACGCGTGGGAATAAGAAGCAGTAGCAAGGCAAGGCAAGGCAAGGATCTGGTCTGGTCTGTAGTTCTCGTTGGCCTGGACTCTCGACCTACCTCTGTTGATGTGTGTGGGTGTGTCAATGTGTGTGCCTGCGCCTCCGGGGTTCAGAAAACGGCGTAGCATTCACCACATGTGTGATACGGAGCATTATGTTTCTTCAGGAGAATATTCGGCATGGCAGTTGGGCACGGGTTTAAGTGCTAAACCGCCACCGTCAATGGGAATACGGAGCATAGGGCGGCGAGTTGTACTCTGTACAGTTACTTGGCCAGCTGATGACAAGGGCGTGCGGGACAATGGGGGGTAGGAGCGAGTGAGTGTGGCAGGTGGGTGTGAAGGAGGCGGCCAAGGGAGAAGGAGGAGGAGGAGGTGGTCGGGGTTTTTGGCCGGTCGCGCGAATGAAGAGGAGTTGAATACTCCGTAATACCTTCGTCAATGAAGGTGGTGATGTTGACAAGTTGTCAATGCGACGATCCTCACTCACTCACTCACTCACTCACTCAATCATCCCCTTCAACGACGCCCCTCCCCCCCTCCCCCCCTCCCCCC
>FYEU01000312.1:70915-250516 GCA_900188575.1 Geosmithia putterillii | reverse complement strand
GTATACGGCATGCACATCAAGTCTGGAATGACAGGTTGGCTGCGTAAAAGCAAGGCGTCTGTTGGGGGCCTGCATAGCCGCGGCGGGCCTCTTGATCTGCGGCCGGGCCTTGCGGGCAGCAAGCAACAGCAAGCAAGCAGCAAAGAACGAGCACGCACGGGGCACACACACACACGAAGTACATGCCTGTACGAGTACGCACGCCCCATTGCCTAAATGGACCTATTGTTTCTTTGCAAGGTATAGAGTACGGACGAAGAGCGGAGAGAGGGCTATAATATGAGCGCATAGAACTAATAGGGCGGAGAAACAGGAGTTTCCGACCGACGTTGAAGAGGCTTGCTTTTGCCTGAGTAGTAGTTCACTGCTAAGGGGCAAGAAGAGTAATACCGCATGTCCACGTGCAAAGCAGATCTTGGTATCAATCAGATAGGAAAAGGACGCGACTTGTCACTTTTGGTTCATTTCTTCAAAGAGCTCTTCTTGTCTCTTCATGATTCAATCACTGCCGTTGTTGCATTCCGGTTGTCTTGCCAAGTTGCTTCTCCTGCTCCTACGTTGGAACTTGGAAGTACGAGATACAACTTGTGAACTCCCCAGTTACGAGTCGAGTGACTGCGCAGCTGCGTAATAGAGTCCCCCCCTTCGTTCGGCCCCCACGCCCGCTTTTCTTTTCCCTGCTTTTATTTTGACAGGTCGTTGCTTTGAGCAACCTGCCAAGATGACGGGGAAATCATGGCGCATCATGGCGCATTGTAGTACGTTGTACGGAGTCCTAAGGTTGTAATGCAACTGTGTACTTTGTGCTTCGTATCGGCTATTGGACATTGATAGGCAACTTCCCCGTGGCCTCCTGGCAAGTATTACGAAGTATACCACTGTGAGTAAACATGAAGTACGTAGTAATACTGCTCGCACTCGCTCTCCGCGGTAACATTGTGGTTTTTGGCTGACAGGGGAGGGGGGGCCCGGCCAGCGACGGGCCACGAGCCACGAGCAGGAGGGAGAGATTCGCCATGGACCGGAGATTAATACCACGGGAGGAGCGGAGATGGGGAGGGAAAGTGGACTGGGAGCAACTGGTAGCGCAAAGTTAGTCAGTACGTAGCCTGTAGGCTCGTAGGCTGTAATACTTGTAGCAACAGGCCAAGGGCCAAGGCAAGGTTGTTGGCGTTGGCGTTGGGCCGGGGACGGACACTAGCATCTCGGGTTCTCCATCTGTCATGTCAGACTCCAATCCTCTCTGTACGAAGACGGATACGCATACCTAGTTTAGCAGTGACTTAGTGTACGGAGTACTCCGTACAGTATTTGCTTTTTTCTTTCCCTTCCCGTTCCTTTCTTTTCTCCTTTGCTTTCTGCTGACTTGCTGTTTTAATATAGGAGAGGAATCTAGTGTGTGTGTGTCTTTCTCTCTGTCAAGTGGACAGGGGTCTTGATTGATCACTCACCAAACTCGCTCACTCACTCACTCACTCACTGCTGACCAGTGACCATAATATCGACAAGTGAGAGACTTAGTTTGAAATGAGATGCCAGTCACGCTGAAGATACAAAGAGGAACTCTGTATTATTGCATGTAGATGAAAAGTTAAAAAAACAAGATTGGCGAGCAATGCTGCAATTGAATGCCAATGCAAGGGGAGCGGCGCGTCGGCGATTGCATGTCGGCAGAAGATTGAATAGCACACACACTCACACACTCACACACACACACATCATTTTCTCTAATACAGGGTTCAACTGTCAAGACTCAAAGGCGACTTGACATATATAGCCAAGTAATACAGCGTAGCACGAATCTCAAAGTGCATGGCCGATATCTCATACCGTCCGAAGATGGTGTACCGCAGCTACCTGCACTACAACAAGCGTACGACGTAGTAGCACAAGAACAAGAGCCGGGGCAGACGGCGGAAACCAAGGCGGCGCTTGTCTGTGCGCGCGCCTCTACTTACGGAGTATTAGTACAGCAATGTTGGTGAGTCGTACGACGTACGATAGATACATGTATTCTATATTGTGGGACGTGGCGTCTGCGTTTTCTACTCTACGGAGTATTGCTCCGTACTAGAGTCAAGACTGAAGACTGGAGTCACGGAGCTATTCCGTGCTCTGTATAAGCACAACTACCAACTGCATGCGACTAGGAGCCAGTCTTATTAGAATGTAGGGCCAAGTCCATGTATGAGTAGGAAAGATGGAAGGATCTCATTGACAGCGCGTCGGCAGGAACATGACATGACAGGGCCTCACTTAGGGCGCACGTCGCAACACAACGTATGAAAGTAAGTATTACAACCAATGCCTACCTGGCAAACATGTACATTACGGCAGACCGGGGTTTGAGATCGGCCGACAACCAGATGCAAAGCTCGGAGGGGGGCAAGGGGGTCATCGACTCGACGACTCATGGATAGTTGCGCACGCGGCGCGCGGCGCGTCGAAACCAAGTCAGAAGGGGTAAAGGCTGTCGTTGCGTGTGTACCTGGTATTCCATCATCATCAGCATCATAATTATGAGGCATGAGGCATGAGGATCCCACCATTGAAACCCATGCAAAAATGCTTTGCCTTGGCCCTGCCTTGCCTTGGTTTGCTTTGGTCTGCTTGTCTCTTCTTGACTTTGCCTGTTTGCCTGCCTACTGCCTGGCAACCTGGTAAGCCACTACGCACGCCGCTGGTGGATGGTGTGGGATTGACAGAGACAAAGTGTCAGGGGTGGTTTAGAGGAGCCAGGAGAGTGAGGAGTGGGGAAAAGACGCGCCCAGAGGGGCCAAAGGGCCAAGAGGGGAGGGGAGCAGCCGGGGGTCGGCCTGATTGACGGATTGATGGGCATCCCTCGATCCCATTGTTGGTCTCTTTGATATTGATATTGTCCTAAGATGGCAAATCCATAAAAAAGGGCCTTGGATGGTGTATCAATACGCCTACGCCTACGCCATCATAGCCGTACTCTGTATGGAGTCAAGGAGTACGCAACTAACCGGAGATGGTGGCACGTTTGCTTTGCTTTGCCTGCCAACCGGCGTCGCAGTCGCACCCTCACGTCGTACGCATTAGTCGAATCTTGAACTGACAGTAGTCGCCTGTCATGCTACAGTGTACGGAGTAGAGTCGTTGCAATTACCGACGTCAGATGGTTGATGCCCGACGGATATTGCCATGCCGTGCCATCAAGATCCGATGTACTTGAAGCATAATACCGTGGGAGTATTACTTCTGAATGCCAATATCTGCACTCCGTACTCCGTACTCCGTAATGCTCTGTATTATTATCATCCCTACGAGTGCGGAGCAGGCAGGAAGGAGCAAGGAGCAGTACGAGTACGGAGTACTTTACGAGCACCCATACTGCGTATTACTTCGCTAGTTATTACGCCGTACCGAGTTTGGGTGACTATGGAGTATGAAAAGGAATGTTATCAAGAGTTCAATATTATAAGAGCTCGTCTTATGAACATCTCATTACTATGCCTCATGCGTAAGTATAGACAGCCCTCGGTCTCCAGGATTACCCAACACACATACCCACGCATATGACAACCTTCGAAGAGGACAATCCTCGAAGAGGAAACCAACAGTCGTAAACTGCTACTTACCAAGTACGAGCAACTTGTACATTGAAAAGTAAGAAGTACTTAGAAACATTGATGAAGAGGAGCTCCATCTGCGACCCCCTCTCGAGTTTCTCATGTCTCCTCCGCTCCACCCTCCTTCTCCTCAACCCCCCCTGTCACAAGCTAGAGCCGTTTCGGCTCTTAACCAGCCCATCCATCTTGGGCGCCTTACGCCTCCAAACACTTCGTACCAGCATCCCGTAGCTTGTGCATCCCCGTTAGCAGGACATAATACTTGGCTGCAGGTGTACACGCGCTGTACGTAGTACGTAGTGCGTAGTGGTATCTGTAAGTCTGCTGTCGCTGTATTAACCGTTATGCTCTCGCGCGGTTGCTTGTTGGTTCAACATGGCTTCCCCTGCGCCCCCCGGCCCTTGGCCCTTGCCCCCCCTCCCCCAACCTTGTGTGTGCGCCCGTCAATCAACAAAGTCTGCCGCTAGGATCCAGGGTTTGATCCATCCGGGTCAACTTCCGCCTGCTGTTAGCCTCAATTTTTGGTTTTGATTTTTTCCCGTCGTGGTTGCCTTCCGGCCCACCACCCTTGATGACGAGTAGGTAGGTACCATTGCCATTTTCGTGTACAACTACTCCGTACTTACGGAGTAGCGGGTTGTCAAAATCGTGCTACGTATTTACCAGAGTACTCCATACATAGACCACGGTAGTACGAATACAGGTACCACGCGCATCACGAGTTACAGAGTATTATTGCGAGTGCGGTTGTGCGAATAGGATAGGCCGACCGGCTAGGTGTATTACTCCGTACTTGAGGGCGACTAATAGCTCGTACTTCGTACTAGGAGTAGTAAGACGACGCTTTGCTCGTATATTTACGGAGTATACGAGTACACCTACGGAATACTCGTAGTAGCATCCGCTGCTCGGTATTTCAAACGAGATGGGAAATGCCAAAAGCTTCATTGCATCTTGATTCGGTCGCTCTCAAGTCTTGGCCGTCTTCTGGGTCCCCACCCCCTGGGAGGGGGTCCTCCGGTGAACATTTTACTTTTTCTGTTGCCTCCCAAGCCACGCGTACGAGTCCTCAGTAACTGGCAAGTTACTCTGTATACGAGATCATACATGGCTGTACATGGGGATACTCCATACTTGTGCGCGTCGCGTCTGCCAGTGCTGCTCCAAGTTGTTGTTGGGGGGTGGAGTATCATCACGACGTAGGAGTGGGAAGGGGAGCAAGAAAAAAAGGAAAGGGCTCTCAACGTGCGCGCACGACAAAAAACCAGGAAGCGAGAGCCAATGCGGACCCTGGGGCGGATCGGCGTCACTTTGGGACTTGGAATGAGGATTCGAGTGGATATCTTGGTCGTGCCCTACCCACAACTAGCCGCAGCCGCAGCAGGCCAGAGCTGTTTTGGGCCAGAGGCAGCACTTGATTCGGCTCTCTATTCATGCTGCTGGCCTGTCACGAAGCCTCGTCGCATTTCTTACCGAGCACTAACCGTAAGTAATGCTGCGAGTAACCACCTGGATCTAAGGCCTTCGAGTCACCAACGTTGATAGACTGGAGCCTCGTCTCACCAGACACATGATGCTCCATATGACCAGGTACAATGTCGTATATTCCCTCATATGAGTCTTCTATGAGCATGAGTGCTCTGTAAGTACTACTCTATGAGTATTACTGATTGCTCGTACTCCATCCTCCGTACATTGTGACAATCAAATGGATGGATTGTTCTTACTTCTTCAATCATGCTGGACCTTCTTTTTTCCCTCCGTGTTTGTTTGCCTTCTTCACTCCCCGGTCTCCAATAATGCTTGTTGCTTTTTCCTCTCCATTGTTCGCCTGATGCAGTCCTCTCCCCCGTTTTGCCCGCACACGCCCCCCCCGGTTGCGGATCCCGGAAATGTACCTTTTCTTGTCGGCTTTCCGCCCCTCCCCTCCCATCCATGCTCTCTCATGCGATGCGAGAGCGGGAGGTGCGAGAAAAGAGCGACACGGGCTAGAGAGCGGGTATACATACTGCCTGCCTGTACGGAGTACAAGTGCAGAAATGTACAGACTATGGCTCCTTACTGCCGAGTACTCGTACCTATACGAGTATTACGGAGTCACAGAGAGTAATAATAGAGAGAGGCACAGGTGCTCATTCATGAGCGTACCTGTATGCTTCGTAATAATACATTCTCACTTTGACAAGCTGTTTCACTGAATGAATAGGGACGGGATTGATGAATGTAAGAGGCAATAGAGCCACACGGTCACGTCGTGCATTGGTCAGTCAGACGAGAGCCGATAAATTCATTACATCTTGCCTTGCCCATGTCATGGTTGATTGCTCAGACTTACGGAGTAATATTCCTACTTGTTCGTCTTGCAAGCCCATAAGAGTAGTCATACCGAGTACGAGAGCACACCACGGGTCGGATTTCAAGTGAGAGAGAGTGAGAGGAGGGGAGAGGCGCGGAAACCCCCCTCACACTCACACTCACACACCCTTGCCCTCTCGTCGTTCGCTCTTCAGTCTTCTGTCATACGGTATTATACCCCATCCTGGGCCATCCTGGGCCATCCATGAGCAGGCACACGGGCCCAATCCAGACTAGCCTATGCATCCATGACGCCCACGCTCCGCAAGTCTTGAGCCAGTCCCCTTACCGGATCCCATGTCCACACTCCTCACTTAGCCGCTGGACCCCTGTCGCTGCTAGTTAGTGTCGTAGTGGCACCAACTCACATCGGGTCGGTCCCTTTGGCCGCCGTCAAGCCCGTCCCCCAAGGCCACCACTAATTCCGTTTCTACCAGTACCGAGTACCATTACTCGTTGCGTTGGAGTACGGAGTACGGGGCACTCGTACTTACTGGTAACAGAGCCTGTAAGTACGGAGGTAGCATGTGCAGGGCAGAGCACAGTACACCCATTCATTCCATGTATTCATGATTACGGGACAGGGGTGCTACTGACTAAGAGCGACAGTCTCAAGGGCCAGATGCCCTGGCCAAAGGTAGCTTGTGTGTGTGTGTGTGTGTGCCGCCCGCCTTGCGAGCCATGGGGGAGAGGGCGAGTAGCAGGCAGAGGAGGAGGAGGGTTGGAGGGCTGGAGGGGGGGCCGGAGGACCATGGACCAAGGACCTAATGCCTGCTTGCCGTACATACATACATGATTGTACATACATACCATGTACGTACTTACACACACATGCATCCTCTCTTCCTCACACACTCTGCTCATACACAAGTCGCATGGACTGGCGTTTCGCTGCGCGTCGCCGCCATACACACAGTTGACAGACTCTTCGCCTTCGGAACCACATATACTCCAGTCTACAAGCCTATATACCCCTTCTCCCTTTCCGATTCGCAACAACCGCTACTAGGCCGGTTGCTTGCTCTCCTCCTCATCGCGACTGCCTAAACCTTTATTTGGCGCCTTCCTCCACTATCCGTGCCCCTCTCACGTTCCTTCCCCTCCTCTTCCTCAACTCTCTTCGCCTCGACTCCCCAAGGGCACGGCTAAACCCACATTCTTTCCACAACTACTACAACTACCAGACTACTGCCGTTAGTACGACTAGAGTACTAGCTTTACACTTTCGGCATATACTGCTACTGCTGCTACCACCGGTGGTGCTACATCCTCTCCTTCTTCCTCGACCTTCTCCATCGTTCTTTTGAGAAGGGGGAGCGAATCTCCTCTTGCCTGGACCACTCTGGTTTCTCTTTCTCTTCGAGGCTGTCCTGGCTGGCAAAACCATGCCTCTTCTGCTGTCTATTGCAACTTACAGACTCCTTCCTAATTCCCAGTCGGCGCACGATACGCAACGCTTTGGGAGACAAGTTATAAAGTCGCCGTTGGCTATCACATCTCGTTGGCGACGAGGGAGTGCCGAAAACACCAGGGTTTAAGAGACCGAGACAGCCGAGAGCACAGGGAAATAGACGGGACAACTGGAGTTGGACCAACGGTATCCAACTACATCCAACTGCATGTCCTTTTGCGCACAGGCACAGGCACGCACATACACACAGACGCACGCGCTCCTACACACCCACGCGGACACCCGCATCACCATGGCTCAGGGAAATGGGTATACCCCCGAATCTTGGGCCATGTCTTCTTACGATCACAGCCCCTACAGCAACAGTCCCATGAATGAGTATAGCTGGTCCGGTTATGTCTCTCCTCATGGCTTGCAGACCGACGCCCTCAATAGGATGCTACCTCCTGCGCCTCAGCAACAGGAGCAGCAGGAGCAACAGCAACAGCAACAGCAACAGCAACAGCAACAGCAACAGCAACAGCAACAGCAACAGCAACAGCAACAGCAACAGCAACAACAGCAGCAGCAGCAGCAGCAGCAGCAGCAGGCGCAACAGCAGCAACAGCAACAGCAGCAGGCGCAACAGCAAGAGCAACAGCAGCAGCATCCAGGACCGTCTACCACGACAACCCACCAGATGATCCAGCCAGCACCGCATCCTATCATGAACCACGGCCTCCACCAGAATCAACATCAGCAACCTCAGCAAAACCAACGACAGCATCAGCACCAGCAACTGCCTATGCTCAACACCACATGGCCTAGCCAGCTCACCAATCCTACACCACCCCCGCCGCCGCCACAGCCTAGCTATTCGGCCCCCCCGCCGCCCTCTATTTCTCCGGCAACCAAGAAGACTCCTGTAGCTCCGGCTCCGGCCCCAACCCCGGTTACATCGAGACCAACGGAAACACCCAGGACAGCTGCTCCTCCAAGGAAAACACTCAGCATGGAACAGAAGAGAGCCATGTGTCAATACTCCGAGGAAAACCCGGGAACTCGCCAGATGGATATCGGGAAGAAGTTTGGGGTCGAGAGAAGGTACTTGTTCACTGCAGGGTCCACCCTTTTTCGCGGCCGTTGTTCGACCCTTCCACCTTCAAAAGCTCCTATACACACTTGTCTATCTTCTGGATGGCAAGATAAACCGCTGAGAACCGTTTTCACTGACTTCTATACGAATTAGTACTGTATCCAAGGTGCTCCGGCAAAAGGACCAATACCTTAAACGAGACCAGGAGGATCCGACAGGGGCCAAAAAGATGAAGGGCAGACACCCAGACTTTGACCGGACCCTAAGCAACTGGGTGAGAAGACAACTGAGCCGCGGCTTCGAGGTTACAGACGAAGATATCATCAAACACGCAAAGCTCTTTGCACGAGCAGCCAGCGATAACCAGGAGGGCCTCGTCAACAGCTTAACGAACAACTGGCTGCAAAAGTTTAAGAACAGACATGGAATCGGACAAGGAAGGTTGATGAGGCGAGCCTCGGATACCAGCATTTCCCACACCATGCAGATGTCGACACCTCGGATCAGGCAGAGGAGGAGAAGCGGGGACACGGCTGTCGATGGCATCGTATCGCCACTGTCGCCGCCAGCAGGCCACATGTCGCCCTTATCCGAAGGCGCCAGCGAACACGAGGAAGTAGCCCCCGAGGGCCTGGGCCTGGACTTTACTTATCGGACGACGGCTTCGCAGTCTGCTACGTCGTTGACAAACGACGTCCCGTTTTCTCCCACTGGTGCCTTTACATTCTCGCCCGATCCTAATGCAGGAGGTTCCTTCACCATGGATCAACACATGAGGTTCGGCGCGACAACGACGGCCCCGCCCCCAGACATAATCCAGAGCCACAGGGACAAACGGAGCAATACGTTTCCATCCTTGAACATCGAAGCCATCAACGGCCTGTCTGGCCCCGACCCTGCAACACCCCGCCACCTGTCTTCTGCCTCAACGCTCGATTCGCCTCTTTATGGCCAGCGCCCGTTCCCCATCGACACGTCCACAGCGTCGCTCACATCGCCCCCCACACTGCATCGAAGCGGGAGTAACTCGAGCCTAACGGCGCGATCCAACACGACACCCGTAGAGTCATCTCCCGTGTCCCCCTCACACGAGGACGCCCGCCGCGCCGCCAGCACCCTCCTCAGCTACATCCAGAACATGAGCTCCAACGGCCAGTTTGAGCAGAACGAGTACCTCACTCT
Organism: Geosmithia putterillii; assembly: GCA_900188575.1. NCBI lineage: Eukaryota > Fungi > Ascomycota > Sordariomycetes > Hypocreales > Bionectriaceae > Geosmithia > Geosmithia putterillii. Next base: position 240,900 of record FYEU01000312.1, on the reverse strand, counting down.
GGTGCAGCTCACCAAGAAGCTGCAAGTTCACCAGCTCCAACATCAGCCATCACGTTCGATCGGCGGCCTTTCGAGGATACCGGAGGGAGACGTGGAGTTGGTCATGAACCCGCCTACCATGACTCCTACAGAGCCCCAAGGAAACAATATCGGCTGAGTCTGGCTCTCCTTCACGTGGCCATTCTTATCCCTCTTACCTTCATTTCGACATTCTACAACACCAGGCGTGTTTACCTTCTTTTGCTTCTCTCTCTCACATCTTCCAACATCCCTTGCACCCCCTTTTGTTTCTCTTTCTATATTATATCTTTCGGTTGCGCTCTTTTTTATACTTTGTGATTGTTATTTTGTTTCCCTCTTCGTATTTTTTTCATTCTTTCTTCGCGAAGTCTCCGGCAAGCGGCATCGGGCGGGTTGTGGTGGGCATCGGCAGGGCATACGCATACGCAAGACGGAAACTGAAACTGGGTACGGAACGGTAGTATCAGCGGACACATGGAGGCAACTCCGGGATATCTTTTTCTTCTCTGTTTTCTCTTTCATCTCTCTCTTTCCTTCACTCCTTGTTTTCTCTTCTCTTTTCTATTCTACCCCTCTTATATTATTATGTTCTACTACAAGGCAGACACACACAGACACAGACGGACCTATTTTTTGCTCTGGCAACAGGACTTGGGCCCCCTATATCGGCAACGAATTCTCGGTTTCCTTTTCTCTTTCTTTTTTCCCCCTTACACCCATCATTACACAAATCTATATGTACTCTGCGAGACATGGAAGACGCGCAAGCGCAAAGTTATCAAATCTTAACTGTTTTCATTGGCACGCGAGATGTCGTGCTAAAGCTACCTATGGAAGGATCCGTGCGTGTATACGAGTACGACTTGTGATTTGTCCTTACGAAGTATGTAATACTATGTGTTCTATTGACAGGCACAGTTTCGGAATGTTGGTTGGCAAGCTGTCAGGTTGGTCGGGGCCCTGAGTCTTGTTCCTTCGCTTCTACTGTGACAGATGCAGGCGGACGTGCATACGCCGACCATGTGCATGGAGGTCACATGCGCGAGTGGTGGGTTGTCATCATAGAGTACTCGGTTACGAAACGAGGCGCTTCTTCAAAAGTACATGACGGAGCACATGTAGGGAGTACGTGCGGAGTATTACGGAGTAGGTATGTATACATGTACGAGTGTACGGAGTAGATGTAGATGTAGATGGAATGCACTGTAAGAGGTTCTCGATGAGAATATGTATTATTACTCCTATTATAGAGCATGGGGTGGGAAGATGGTGGGTTTCATAACTTCATTAAGAATAGTGTTGGTCGCGCGGGACAGAACGGAATAAGGAAGGGGGGCGGAGGACGAATAAAGAGCAAGATGAGAAAAAGAGACGAGGGGGTTGAAGGGCTATTCGCCTTAGCCGAGACGCTGATCTAGTAGATCCTGGACGCCGTTGTCGGACAGCTCGGGGATGAGCCTGACGAGGAGCAGCTCGAGGATGCCGTAGAGGAGATGCTTGTTGCAGTACTCGTCGGACAGGACGTCGAGGAGGCCGTCAATCTCGTCGACCATGCGGTCGTCTATGTCCTTGTTTTTGTCGTTGCTGCTGTTGCTGTTGCTGTTGCTGTTGGTACTACGGGTGCGGAGAAAAGGGATGATAGCGCCTCCACCTCCACCGAGGTAGACGGTGGCGATGGGCCTGGGTAGCAGGTCCCACAGGGCTGTGGCGGCCCTGCGGCGGAGGGCGAGGAGGGCCTGGTCCGACGACGGTGGGACGAGGGTCGACTTGCCAGGGGCGTTGTTGGGGAAGAGGGCGCCCCGGATGGAGCGCAGGGCAGACGGGAGGATGGAGGGTGACAGAGAGGATCTGATCTGGTTGGAGAGGAGCCTACGAGCATCGTTAGTTAGCAACTTCCATGTGCCCCCTTGGTACGAGTACTCCGTCAATGCAGCAGCAGCAACGACAACGACAACAATAACAAGCGACACATACACCCCTGACGCTTGGGTTTGACGTCTTCCACCCCTGGTCTTGGGTTGGTTCAAAGTTGGGCAGTGGTGGAGAAAATTGGAAGCAAAAAGGAAATATGCCATGGATGGTGGCAAGGTGGTGCGCGTGGGGGGGTGGGTGGACGAGCAACACAAGTTGACAAGCAAGGCCCCCCCCCTCTCCCCAGCGACTTATCTCCATCCACGGCCTCTCTACTCCGTACTCCGTACTCTTCTCTGACGGAGGAGCGAGTGAGCGAGCGAGCGAGCCAGGGCAAGGAAAGGGAAGGGGAGGACGGTAGAGGAAAAAAAGGCGGAGCCACACACACAGCCCGGCGCGTAATCGAGACTTGCTGCTGGACGAGGCCGGGGCAGAACCCAGATGGCACTATCGCATGATTGGCCAGAAGACGGTAGATCAAACCAATATCATGGTGGTGTTGGCTCGACAGGTAAGCCAAAAAAAAAAAAAAAAAGTGCCGAGTTGCGGCTAAGGCGGGGAGGCTCAAAGACTTGTGTGTGTGTATGTGTGTGTGCCCTCGCGCGCGTGTCTGTGTGTGGGCAGCCTGGCAGGCAAGGTAGACAAATTGACAGAGCAAAACCCCCCCCAGCCGGGGTACGGAGTATTACGAGTGATACTCGTAACTCTATGGAGGTGTGACGGGGATAAGGGGACGAGAAGGAGATACGCATAATGAGAGGTGACCAGGGGGGGGTGGAGGGGTCTCGGTTATGCGAGTGGTGAGAGAGCGACTGTCGCTTACCTGTCAATGGGACTGTCTAGACGGCAGACACGACCGGGCCCGCTGATGAGGGCGTACTGCAACAGAGACAAGAGGCCATGAAACCAGGGCATCCTCGAGGGGAGTTGTATCAGGGTAGCGAGCATTGTCCAGATGCGGAAGTCGAGCACGGGGGCTAGGCTGCTGCGGTCTTCTGACGCCTCGTCGATGGCAGTAGCACCCGTCGTCCCGTGGGGCTTCTTGTATGTGATGCTAGGCGAGAGACGCGAGGGGAGCGACGACGAGCTCACACTCACAACCGTGTTGACCAGAAACCGGATCGACGCGTATACGAATATTCCCAGGTTGATGAGGGAGAGGAAGAGCTTGTGGATCGACGAAGGAGTGCGCGGCCTCCTGCTGCTGCTGTTGGAGTTGCTGTCCTGCGATGGTGACGGTGACGATGACGATGATGATGACAATGCGACCCTGGCGGCGGCAACGGCAGCGGCCTGGTCCGCTGCTGTTGTGGCCCGTCTCTGGTTTATTACCCGGGCGATGATGATGATGCACTCCCACAACATCCACGGCTGGGCCAGCTTGCCAGCCACCAGGTTGCCGATGATGAGGTCCGAGAGAATCTGACCCACCAACGTCGTCAGGCAGTCATTCTCGAGGTCCTCGGTGGGCAGGAGGACTGCGAGCACGGCCTGGACGAGAAGCTGTCTATAGGCGGTCTCATTGCGGCGCTGCTCCTGCTCGGTCAACGATGGCACGCTCTCCCCGCTGCTGCCATCTCCCGGCTCCGGCACTGGGACTGGCGACAGGGCTGGCAGAGGAAACACGGAATGATAGACCTGCCTGGGATCTATCTGTATGGGGGAATTGACCAAGGGGTTTTGAGCGGCCCTGTAGGCTATATTGGTTGTCGAGTCAGCGGCGTCATGAACCAAACAGACAGAAAGTCGATGCTAGTGAGAAGAACCGGGTGTTGTCTAACCATTCACATGCCCGTCTACAAGATCGGGTATCTCGTCGAGCAGCAGACTCTCGAGGTCGACCTTGCGCAGCCGTTGCTCGAGGGCGCGCGTGCAGTGGGCAATGGTGTGGACAATCTCGGCGACAAACGTCTCGTCGGTGGTGATGCGCCCGTACCAGCTCTGGACAAAGTCGCGCAGGATGATGGCCAGCAGCGCGTACAGCTGCAGGTCCACATCGTTGCTGCTCGTCAGCGGCGGGAGCACCTCGTGGATCGAAGGCGGGGGGCCGTCCCGCGTGGCCGACTTGTCGCTCGGGCACAGCGTGCGCCGGATCAGCGACGTCGTCACCCGGTCCGAAAGCGGGTCCGACGATGACAGCGACGACGACGGAGTGGCCCCTGCTGCTGCTGCTGCTGCTGCTGAGGCATGGCTACGGCCGCGGCGGTGGCGGTGGCCCGTTGTCGACTTGGGCCGGACTGGACCTGGACCTGAAGGTGCTAAGCCTGGAGGAGGAGGAGTGTGTGTTGGTGTGGGGGCGGTTGAGACGGAGGCGGATGACGGCGTCGTCATGTTGGGCGACGACTGTGGCGGCGGCAGCTGCTCTCGATGGTCTTGTCGTCTCGCGCCTGGACCACCATGGTCCTCGGGGGGAGAATGTGGGCGACCTCTCGTCGGTCTGCGGCGGGCGTGTGCGGGAGGCCGGGTTTACGATGTTGGAGAGTGACGTTGCTCTTGCAGTTGGTGCGACAACTTGGAGTAATACTTGGTAAGTTGGCTGCAGCCAGAAAAAGGGTGGGGACCTTTAATGTCTGCCCCGCCCTCCTTGGTTTCCCTTCTTCCCCTGAGCCTCACATTATCGTGCAATTATTACACGACAGGTACTCCGTACAGTTCCGTCAAATAGTCAAATGACATCACGTATCCCAACCAAGGGCAAAGGCTTTGATAATTCTATTGGAGTTTGGTGTCTTATTTGGTGTTACAAGATACATGCTGCCACGTAGATTGGCGTAAATGATGTACAGATTCTACTACAATATTACCAGCAACCCTCTTCCTCATAAGCAGGTAATAATACACGGACGGTTCTTTTTCTTCTTCTTCTTCCTCTTCCTATTCGAGGACTCTACGAGTCGTGCATGGTCGTCTCATATCTATTGACAAGGCTGGTTAGTCGTCGTGTTCTAAAAAGCCATTGAAGTCACGTAGTAGGGTTATAGGATAATGCATACCTCTTGCCACGGAAGGCCCAGACTCCCCAGTTTCCACAGCTCACATCCTGGGGATCCATGTCGTTGAGGTCCCAGCGGAGACTGCGGAACTTGTTCTCACCGGGCTCAAGGAGCACGTCAAACTCGTTGTTGGACGTCTTCTTGACCCACTCGACGTCGCGCTCCAGGTCGTGCTGCGTGTAGCCCGTGCTGATGATGGGCACCTTGGTCTCGAGCAGCTGGGGCAGCGTCTCCTCCCACTCGTGGCTGCTGGCCGGGTGGCCCAGGCCGGGGTGGAAGAGGACGAAGCAGTCAAAGTAGGGGTCGTGCGGCGCAAAGTATCCCGTCTTATGGATCGTGTGGTAGTAGTCGACAATGGTGCTGATCTTCATGCGGTGGTAGACGCGGTCCTCCACCACGGCGCCCCACGGGTTCGTCGGCGTGCGCTCGGGCAGCGGGAACTCGTCGTCGCGGTTCGCCATGCTCTCGGGACCGATGAAGATGAGGTGGAAACGCGCCTGCGGGAACAGGTACGCCAGCTGCGTCCACGTGCTGCGGGGCAGCGACGACTCGGCACGCGCTCCCAGGATGAAGATGCGCACCGCCGGCGCCTCGGGCTTCAGCTGGTTGACGCCCTGTCCGGAGCCCGACTTGGGCTGGTGCAGGTTGTACCGCAGGGCTACAGAGGTCACCACTAAGTTAGCAAAATGACGTATACAATACTATCGCGTTTATAGCATCGCATTGCAGACAAGAGACTTACCGCTAAAGCTCTTAAGGCCCTCGGCAGTCAGGCGCTCGCCGCTCTTCATGCTGTAGGGGCTCAGCTCATGCAGGACACTTCCGACGGTGATGGGGTACGTGAGCAGCCGGGTGATCTGGCGCATGGAACGGTCCGCGTTGACAGCCTCGAAACCGCGCGTGTACATGAGAGTATCCCAGTTGGTCATGTTGACCATGGCCTCCTCAATCTGCTCGACGGGCAGGATGCCCTCGGTGAAGACACGGCCCGAGCGGAGATCGTGATCGTCCTCGTTGACCTGGCGCAGCGTGTCGCAGACCTTGAGGTGGTTCTCGTAGTCGTCCATCCAGTGTTCCTTGCTGCAGTAGACCGCGAGGCCGCAGTCCGGGCACTCAAAATCGACGTGCGCGGGGGGCTCGGTGCCGCTGGTGGTCGCCGCCTCGGCGTCAGCCTCGGCGGCGTCGGCCTTGGGGGCAATTGTCGGCACGCGCGTGTGCTCGTGGTGCGGGTGCGGGCAGTAGGCGTGCTGCTTCATGAAGGCGGCGCGGTCGCGGAACTCGGGGACCGGAGATTCGCTAAAGGGGTGGAACAGGTTGTTCTCGGCCAGCTTCAGCGGCGGGGCGCCGGGCTGTTGCGACAACTTGGCGGCAGCAGCCGCCGACTCGGACTTGGCGCTTGTCGTGAAATCCCTCTTGAGAGCATCTGACTGCCTGGGCATGGCCGAATGGAAGGCACGGATGTGCTGAGCCGTCGTCGCCGCAGTGGCAGCAGTTGTCCGAGCTGCGACATGGCGGGCCGTGGACTGCCTCCTCAGAGTCGCGGAACAGCGCCCGCAAAGGCTCGAGGCCGCCCTGCGTAAGGATGGCTCCATTTCGAGCGGTCGGGAGAGGTAAAAGGCAATTGATCGAGACCTTTTTTGTCTGCCTTGGAGATGGTACAGGACTGACTCCCCCCGTTGTACTTTTGCGTTTTGGCGTGATGTAAAAAAGCACGGGCCATCCATCATCACACCAGGCTCAGCTCCGCAAAATCGTTCCTCCCGGCTCCGTACCAGAAGTTTTCCAGATACAAACAAGATCCATCCACTGCCCACACAGAGCCAAAAAGAGCTCTTCTTCCTCTCGTTTCCACCGCGCCATTGGCCTCCCTCTTGCTCAGGAAGCGCGCTCAACTTCACTCCCTTAAGCCGCGCAGGCTCAACTGCGCCTAGCCAGCGAGTCAAGATGGCCACCACTTCTAACATGTTCCTCTACTCCCTGACGGTGCAGCCTCCGAGCAACATCGTCCAGGCGGTTCTTGGCCAGTTCGCCGGAACCAAGGAGCAGCTCATAATCACCGGCGCCGGATCGCGTCTAACCCTCCTCCGACCCGATCCTCAGCAAGGAAAGGTTGTTACCCTTCTCTCCCATGATGTCTTTGGCATTATTCGCTCCCTCGCCGCCTTCCGCCTTGCTGGCAGCAACAAGGGTAAGTCTTCTCCCCACCCAACCCCCCCGAGCGAGCTATCTGGGAATCACATAGTGATAATCGACAAGTGGCCCGTCCCTCCTCTTCCTCCCCCTCCGTCAAGCGCCAGACCTGGCTCGCTCCATGAATCCCGCTGGCGCGCACAGGCGGACAAGACAAATGGCGTCCACCACGTGCTGCCACATTTTTCATTCAAATTTTCCTCCTTGAGAGAAAGATTTCCGCTGACCAATTGGCTCCATCCCTGCAGACTACCTAATAATTGCTACCGATTCTGGTCGTATTACCATTGTCGAGTACCAGCCTGCGCAGAACCGCTTTCACCGCCTACATCTGGAGACGTTTGGGAAGTCGGGCATTCGTAGGGTGGTACCGGGCGAGTACCTCGCGTGCGATCCCAAGGGCCGCGCGTGCTTGATCGCGTCGGTGGAGAAAAACAAGCTCGTCTACGTCTTGAACAGGAACTCGCAGGCCGAGCTCACAATCTCCTCGCCCCTGGAGGCCCACAAGCCTGGCGTTGTCGTCATCTCAATGGTCGCGCTAGATGTTGGCTATGCAAATCCCGTCTTCGCCGCCCTTGAGATTGACTATTCCGAGGTGGACCAGGACGCATCAGGTCAGGCCCTCGAGGAGCTCGAGACCCAGCTTGTCTACTACGAGCTCGACCTCGGGTTGAACCACGTCGTTCGCAAGTGGTCTGAGCCGGTCGACCCCACAGCATCAATGCTCTTCCAGGTTCCTGGTGGCAACGATGGTCCCAGCGGAGTTCTCGTCTGTGGCGAGGAGAGCATCACATACCGCCACTCCAACCAGGAGGCCTTCCGAGTGCCGATCCCGCGCCGAAGAGGTGCCACAGAAGACCCGTCGAGGAAGCGCACCATTGTGTCTGGTGTTATGCACAAGCTCAAGGGGAGCGCTGGCGCTTTCTTCTTCCTCCTTCAAACAGAGGACGGCGACCTCTTCAAGGTCACCATTGACATGGTGGAGGACGACGAGGGGAACCCTACTGGAGAGGTCCAGCGCCTCAAGGTCAAGTATTTTGACACAGTACCCGTTGCTGCGAGTCTCTGTATCCTCAAGAGTGGCTTTCTCTACGTGGCCAGCCAGTTTGGCAACTACGCCTTCTACCAGTTTGAGAAGCTGGGCGATGACGACGAGGAGACCGAGTTCCCCAGCGACAACTACCCCACGGACCCCCAGGCCTCCTACGAGCCTGCCTACTTCTACCCCCGCACAGCAGAGAACCTGGCTTTAGTGGACAGCATCCCGGCCATGAACCCTCTGCTAGACTGTAAGGTTGCCAATGTCACGGGTGAGGATGCCCCCCAGGTCTTCACCGTGTGTGGCAACGGCGCCCGGAGCACATTCAGGATGCTCAAGCACGGCCTTGAGGTCAACGAAATCGTGGCGTCTGAGCTTCCCGGTATCCCTTCGGCAGTGTGGACGCTCAAGCTGAGCCGAGAGGACCAGTATGACGCCTACATTGTCCTGTCCTTCTCCAACGGTACGCTTGTCCTCAGCATTGGCGAGACGGTCGAGGAGGTCAGCGACTCTGGCTTCCTCACGAGTGTTCCTACTCTGGCGGCGCAGCTGCTTGGTGAGAGCGGCCTTATCCAGGTCCACCCCAAAGGCATCCGTCACATCCAGAATGGTCACATCAACGAATGGGCGGCTCCCCAGCACAGATCCATCGTGGCCGCCTCGACAAACTCGCACCAGATCGCCATTGCCCTGAGCTCTGGCGAAATTGTCTACTTCGAGATGGACTCAGACGGTTCGCTGGCCGAGTACGACGAGAAGAAGGAGATGTTTGGCACAGTCACCTGTCTCAGCCTGGGTGAGGTTCCCGAGGGCAGGTTACGAAGCTCGTTCCTCGCCGTCGGGTGCGACGACTGCACTGTCCGTATCCTCAGCCTCGACCCTGACTCTACTCTCGAGAGCAAGTCGGTCCAAGCCTTGACCGCAGCCCCTACCTCACTGGCCATCATTGCCATGGAGGACTCGTCGTCCGGCGGTTCGACACTCTACCTTCACATTGGTCTTCACTCCGGAGTGTACCTGCGCACCGTACTGGACGAGGTCACCGGCGAGCTGACCGATACGCGGCAAAAGTTCCTCGGTCCCAAGGGCGTGAGGTTGTTCCAGGTCACGGTCCAGGGCCGGACCTGTGTTCTCGCGCTCAGTTCCCGCCCGTGGCTGGGATACTCTGATCCCATCACCAAGAGCTTCGTGGTGACACCACTAAACTACGTGGACCTTGAGTGGTCCTGGAACTTCAGCAGTGAGCAGTGCGAGGAGGGTGTCGTTGGCATCCAAGGACAATCTCTTAGGTATGTGACTTATGGTTTTATTTTGCTTTGCTCTTTCCTTCCCCACGAATGTTATGATGAGAACTGGGACCTACGCCTACGGGCAATGAGGCCTTTACGCATATCACCAATTGTTCCTACTGATATACATTTCACACACTCACTTGTTATTTGCTGGATATTTTGCAACAAAGAGAGACATGCTAACGTCTTCAACAGAATCTTCTCCATCGACCGGCTGGGCGACAATCTGATACAGACATCGACCCAGCTGACATATACCCCCAAGAAGCTCATCAAGAACCCCGAGCAGCCATACTTTTACACAATAGAGGCAGACAACAATATTCTGCCTCCGGATCTGCGAGAGAAGCTACTGGCGGACTCGGGAGCAGTTAATGGTGACGCGAAGATTCTACCCCCCGAGGACTTTGGATACCCTCGGGCAAACCGCCGCTGGGCATCGTGCGTCAGTGTCATCGACCCCACTGGAGAAGTGCCAGAGGTGGTCCAGACGATCCACCTCGAGAACAACGAGGCGGCCGTCAGCGCAACGATTGCACCGTTTGTCAGCCAGGACGGCGAGAATTTCTTGATTGTCGGCACTGGCAAGGACATGGTGGTGAACCCGCGCAGCTTCTCGGAGGGGTACTTGTACGTGTACCGTATCCAGGAGGAGGGGCGAGAGCTCGAGTTCATCCACAAGACCAAGGTCGAGGAGCCGCCGCAGGCCCTGCTGCCTTTCCAGGGCAAACTGCTGGTGGGCATCGGAAAGACACTGCGGTTGTACGACCTAGGTCTTCGGCAGATGCTGCGCAAAGCGCAAGCCGAGGTAGCGCCGCAGCAGATTATGTCACTCAACACGCAGGGGAGCCGCATCGTGGTAGGCGACGTGCAGCAGGGCGTCACGTACGTGGTGTACAAGGTGGCGACCAACAAGCTGATACCGTTTGTGGACGACACAATTGCGCGGTGGACGACGTGCACCACCATGGTGGATTACGAGTCGGTGGCTGGCGGCGACAAGTTCGGCAACGTCTTCATTGTGCGATGCCCTCCCAAGGCGAGCGAGGAGGCCGACGAGGAGTCGACGGGTCTACACCTTACCAACGCGCGCGGGTATCTGCACGGCACGGCACACAGGTCGGACCTCATGTGCCACTTCTACACGCAGGACATCCCGACCAGCATCGCCAAGGCGAGCCTCGTGGTAGGCGGCCAGGATATCTTACTGTGGAGCGGCCTGATGGGCACTATTGGCGTCTTCATCCCCTTTGTCAGCCGCGAGGACGCCGACTTCTTCCAGAGCCTCGAGCAGCACCTGCGTACCGAGGACCCGCCTCTCGCGGGCAGGGACCACCTCATCTACCGCGGCTACTACGCGCCCGTCAAGGGCGTTATCGACGGCGACCTGTGCGAGCGGTACACTCTCCTGCCTACGGACAAGAAGCAGATGATTGCCGGCGAGCTGGACAGGTCGGTGCGCGAGATTGAGCGCAAGATCTCCGACATCCGTACCAGGTCTGCCTTCTAGTTTTCTAGTTCTGCATACCGGGGTCCAAAAACATGGGGAAACAATTTTGACGAACAGTAGTCGGCGGGGGTTTTTATCAGCGTTTATTTTGTTATTATTATAACGACCACATGTACACTACTACGTTTGAAAGCACAAGGTATAAAGGTGTGCGATAGCGAGCGGATATATCTGTTGGGGCGTCCAACTTGGGTTGCAAAGGGTTGCCGGTTGAGAGGGTTTGTTTTCACAGCGACCGTGTTCTCCAGGTATAATGGGAGAAGGTATTTGCCAAATCTATTCAAGTCTACCAACTACTCCTACCGAATTAAAGTGAAAGCTTGGAAGACGAAGTCATAATCGAAAGTGCATGCCGTGAAACAGAGCTCTCTCCCCTCTCCTCCCGTCCTTACGTTGTATTAGAAACGTCGAGACGTCATTATAACCCTCGCCAGAAGGGACCCCGATTCTTCTTCTTTCCCTGCGCGGGGGCCTTGCCGTTTCTGCTGCTGCTGCCCCCGCCGCTGGTATTGTTGCGCGCCTCCCACGCTTCGTCAGCAAAGTATGCCTCGATGGCGGCCTCGAGGTCGTACCCAACATTGTCGAGGTAGAGCTGCGCGACGTCATAATCGGCCACCTTTGTCGAGGTCATGAAGCGGCGGATCTTGGACTTGCGCAGCTCGTCGCCCTCGCCGCCGAGGGGTCGGGGCGACAGGCTGACACCTGCCGTGTAGAACTCGCGGGGGATGAGGACGGTACGCCGCGCCAGAAGCAGATGGTCGCTCGTTAGGTTGTTGGCACGACGGAGGGCCGGGGCGGGCACACCGTACCGCAGGGACAGGGAGGTGACGGTGTCGTGGTCGTGGTCGAGGAAATGCAGCGTGTCTTGGGCTTCATCACCATCGCCATCTTCTGCTGCTGCTGCTGCTGCTGCCTTTTCGTCATTCGTGTTGTTTTGGGTTTGGTTTGCGCTACTGCTGTTGTAGTACGATGGCGGGAGGTCTGCCGCGGCTGCGGCGGCGGATGCTGCTGATGATGATGACGATCTCGCGGTTGCCCAGTCGTAGGATGGAGGGTCTCGGAGACCTTGTGGCAGAGGGGACGGACCAGAAGACACCTGGCAGTAGGGACAGTATCCGGCGAAGCGTTTGTTTTTCTGCCCAAAAGCATATCAGTCAGTAACAGGATTCCAAGGAAGGAAAGGGCAGGGTCCTTCGTACTTGGATGCACCGACCGCATATCACTCTGCCGCAACACGCGACCTGGCGATCTGGTGGTGGTGCCTTCTCGGACGGATACGGCGGAGGGTTGTCCGCGAGGATCTTGGCGCAGGTGCTGCATGATTCCATGGTTTGTCTATTGTATATACAGTCCTTTGATATGTATGGTTTATATAGTAAGGTATGTATAGAATGCATGGTTCTCGAGAGGAGGCTTGCATGTATGTATGTTGGAGGGGACGGCACCGCCGCCACCCACCCCGATGTGGGATGCCGCCAATCATGTCATGGGACTCTTGATGACGCACTTGGAGGCGCATGACCGAACGGCGGCTTCTATGCATCGAGAGGGAGGTTGTAGCCGTCGTAACCAAAAGTCAAACGAAAAGACAAGGATTCGCATTCGTTATACTGTTTTGGCTCCGGGTTTCATCTTGTATTTATATGTCACTGGCAACGAAGCAAACAAGGATAGAAGCCAATGTATACCACGTGCAGCTACGGATGACGTTGCGCCGCAAAAGGCATCGCGACACAAGGGTCCAGCCAAAGCCATGGCTTTTTTCTTTCCTCCATCATCCCCACCCAAACTGTCGCAACCGACGCCAATTCACTGCCTAACCTATCCTCCATCTGGCGCATACCCTTATCTCTTGTATAATCATCTTCTCTAGTCATCACATTTCCCATTCGAATCTCGATAAGAACCCCGAAAGCTGCCCAACATGAGCAAGCCGCTCTCGTTCGGGCTAAACCTCAGCAAAAAGCCCAGCCAAGCAAAGAAGCCGGCACCACCAAAGCGGAAGCCCATGTTTGGCGGCGACGACGACTCGGACGACGATGCGGGAAAGGCCAACAACACGGCACAGGTGCAGGAGATAGGAGGCGACCTCGACGATTTCGACAGCCTGCCGACAGTACCGCAGGAGCCGGCATCACACAAGCCATCCAAATCGAAATCGACGACAGCCCCGTCACAACCCCCGAAGCTCAAGTCCAAGGGCCAGCAGCAGCCCAACCTCATGTTCGGCGACCTATCTAGCTCGCTAGCGTCGCGTAAGAACGCCGAGGCGGCGGCGTCAGTGGACGCGAGCGTGTACGAGTACGACACGGTCTACGAGTCGCTCAAGCCCAAGAAGGCGGCCGCGGCCGAGGACAAGGACCGACGGCCAAAATACATGCGTGGGCTGCTGGATGCGGCCGAGGTGCGCAAGCGCGACGCGCTCATCGCCGAGGAGAAGAAGATTGCGCGCGACCGCGAGGCCGAGGGCGAAGAGTTCCAGGACAAGGAGAAGTTTGTGACGGGCGCGTACCGCAGGCAGCAGGAGGAGAACAAGCGGCTAGAGGAGGAGGAGCGGCTGCGCGAGGAGGCTGAGGCCAAGAAGAACCAGGGTGGCGGAATGTCGGGCTTCTACCGCAACCTGCTCAACAAGGACGAGCAGAGGCACTCGGAGGCCGTCAAGGCCGCCGAAGAGCAGGCTGCCAAGGGTCCTTCCGCATCATCAACTGGCGAAGCACCACCGGTGGAAGAAGAGCAGGATCCTGAAAAGGCCGAGGAGGCAAGGCGTGTCAACGAGCTCAAGAAAAAGGGCGCCGATGTCGCCGTCAACGAAGAGGGCCAGGTCGTGGACAAGAGGCAGCTACTCCGTGGGGGCCTCAACCTCGGCGCCGTGCGCAAGGACTCGAAACGTCAGCAGGACGACAACGCCGCCAGGCCGCCCGACCCCAGGGACCGCAGACCGCAGGGTGGACCCAACTTTGGTGCCGGCGGTAACAGCAAGCAGGCTATGCGGGAGAGGCAGTCGCGCATGATGGCCGAGCAGCTCGAGCAGTCGGCCAAGCGATCTAGGGACGAGGCCGAGCAGCAACGTCAAGAGGCAGAGCGCGCGTCCAAGAGCCGCAAGACGGACGGCGAGATCTCGAGCGCAAAGGAGCGCTACCTCGCCAGGAAGAGGGCCGCCGAGGAGGAGAAGAAGAAGCAGCAGAGTGCTGCATAGAACATAGTACAGCACACATCTGTCATAAATACTACATCTGCATCATACACACATGATCCCAGTATGCCTCCGTCGGCTCTCCTGGGAGGTCTCCTCGCTACGCTCGCGCGTGTACCCGTATCGCAGGATTGATGAATGAAGAGAGGAATTTGAGCGAGGAATTTGTTTCCAATAACCCAGTTGGTATACATGGACTAAAATGCGTCTATACATGTGTTATACACTGGTCTCCAGTAAGGGGGTTCTCCCTCAGAGACCATGGCCATTCTGCCGTTCATCGCAGACATCCTTCTCCTCCAAAAAGTGTTGTTACATGTTGTCTTCTCCGTTTTCCTTTTCAAACACACTCTCTCGTTTGTATCTGTCGTCTTCGTTGTCGTTGTCGGCTTAAGCAGAGCCCTGCTCCTTGCGTATGCGGTCAATGTAGGAGCTGTTGACCTGGTTCCAGGCGGCCATGTACTTCTCCATGCACGAGGTGACGCATGTGGTCTCGCCGGCCGAGACGGAGGTTCCAGGCTTGGGGATGCACTTCTCAAAGCAGTTCTCCTGGAGCTTCTGCGCGGCGGGGAAGAAGACGTCGGTCAGTTATTGTCAAGGGGAGGAGGATCCAGCAATGGCTGATGTTCTTGGGGGGCGACTGCTTGGCTGCTTCATACCTCGATGAGAAGACGGGCATTGGCGAGGTTGGTCTCGTTCATGACCTGCTGCATAACAGCCTGCTTAACGCCCTTGGAGTCCATTGTGAATTTCAGGGGGGGAAGGTATGGTATAGAAAGGGATGGGCTGTTGTCGGTGCTGATGATGATGATGATGCTGATGCTGAAAAGCTGTGCAGGTACGGGAGCTCAGGGTCAAGCCTCTAATTTTTCTTCCAGTCGGATGAATGTGGCTGGTGGAACTGGCAGCCAGTAAACCAAAATGTGGCGCATGGATCGAGGTCTGGGGAGGTCCGAGACAGGGTGGTAGCCTTTTAGTGGTCACCTTAGTAGAGCCTGGCCATTAGTAGAGGACAGCTGTGCTGAGCTCGTACCGTACTCCGTTGTTTAGGCTCGTTCCAAACCACGGGGGTTCCTCCACTGCTATCCTGCTCACATTCTCTCTCTCTTTTCCTTTTTTTTCCAATCTCACGAGACCACGGGTTTTTCCTTCTTCTGTCCCTCGATCGATTACCGACCGACCGCAACAGGTCTCTGTCCGAACAGCTGCAGCAACTCGTGTGGGCTGGCGCGCACGACCTCTGACCCATCACCTTTGCCCCCCCGGCCTACGACATTGGACTGGGTGTGTGCATTGAACCGGAACGGGTTCTCGATCGACGACACCAAATCTCGCCTTTTCCACCCCTCCCCCGCCCATCATGCGCCTGCCATGGGTGTCGGCGGCGCTGTGTGCCGCGCTATCCATGCCGTGGACGGCTTCGGCGGCGGCCCCGGCCGAGGATGAGATCAAGACGGTGACGGTAGGTTGGCGCCCACGTGTGCGGCGGCTTGGAGCTAGAACGGAGTGCTAACGGCATTTTTGGGTGCGTGCAGCTTAGGACGCACAGTCTTGACCAGGTATGTTCTACAGTCTACAGTCTACCCCCATCGAAGACGGGGTTTACTGCTACGCGCGCACGGGGGCGGACATCAAAACTGACAGTTGGTTGCTATGACTAGCCCTACCTCGATTCCGACATGAGCAGCCGATGGTTCGACTTTGGCGGCGATACGATTGTCCGGACAGACTCGTAAGTCTCTCAACAACACACGCACATTCGGGGGTGGGGGCTGTGGGCTGGGATTGGGCCCTCAGAGTGGATGGGAGGGAGTCGGGTTTCGGGTTTGCTGACTGTATGTGGTTTCTAGGTACGTCCGACTCTCGTCGGATCGGCCGTCGCAGTCGGGATGGCTGTTCTCGCGCGTGCCCCTGACGGCGACCAACTGGCAGGTGGAGGTGGAGTTCCGGATCACGGGCAAGAACCAGCTGTACGGCGACGGCATGGCCATGTGGGTGACGAGGCAGCGTGGCCAGCAGGGCGACGTGTTTGGGCACGCGGACCGGTTCGAGGGCCTGGGCATCTTCATCGACACGTACAAGAACAACCGGCCGGGGGTGGTGTTTCCCTACGTCATGGCCATGTTTGGCGACGGGCAGACGTCGTACGACAAGAACACGGACGGCAAGTCGACCGAGTTCGCGGGCTGCTCGGCGCGCGGGCTCCGCAACGCCAACCAGCCGACGAAGCTGCGCGTCACCTACTTCCAGGACAAGCAGCTGAAGTTGGAGCTGCAGTACAAGAAGTCGGATGAGTGGACCGTCTGCTTCGATATTGACGCCCCGCCGGCCATCCCCAACATTGCCTACCTAGGCTTCAGCGCCGAGACGGGCGAGTTGAGCGATAACCACGACATCATCTCGGTCCGCTCCAAGAACCTGTACATGAGCCCGGCCCTCGGCGCCGGTGCCAACAAGTCGGGCGGTAAGAACCGCGCCGGCAAGAACCGCAAGCCCGCCGCCGCCAAGGGCAGCAGCTGGACCTGGTTCTTTGCCAAGATCATCTTCTTCTGCCTTCTCGCCGGAGGTGGCTACGTCGGCTACACGGCCTACCGTGCCAGGGTCAGGTCCCACCGGTTCTAGGCTCTCCTCTCTCCGGTCTGTATAAACGAGCAGAACAGGGCAACCCTAAAACCTGAGGCAAGGCAAGGCAAGACAGTGGGAGAAGAAGAATATCCAGGACAAATAAGGAAGGGGACGAAAGGCGAAGAAAGGAGCAGGGGAAAAAAACATAACATGGCATAGCTTTTTTTCAAAAATGAAATGGGGTTGCGGGAGGAAGGGTATATGGGATGGAATGGTCCTTTGGGATGAGCACTCGTTTGTTTTTTTTTCTTTTTTCCGTCTGTATTGAGAAGGTATTCGGGTAGCAATAGCGAATAGCAGATGATGTTGAATACTATGCTGTTCATACTACTCCGTAACTCTGCTGCACTTGCACTTGGTGCTACAAGGATAGCAGGATAGCATTGATCATTACGAACAAAGGACGCAATGGCATGCAAGGCTGCATGTCGTTGGAATGTAGACGTGGCGAGCGAAGCGAGAAGATCAGAGCGCCTCCGGAAGGGGTCGCCGGAGGCAGGTGAGGTCGGGTCCAGGCGGCAGTATTAAAAGGACCGAGCATGACATGGAATTGAGTTTTCTGATTTGCTGAGCATCTGCGGGGTTGAAGGTGTCATGCAATACGTGTTGGCTTGACAATGACGAAGTGGCCCAGGCTGGGGGCTGGAAGAATGAGATGGATATATATAACTGTATAGGATACAGAGTGCTAGATGGCAGTATAGTCCGTACGAGACTACGAGTATAGACTGGAAGAAACAAAAGACACAGGTCATGTTGGACAGAGATGGTAATGCTTGGATCATGTATCGCATCGCATCGCATCGCATCGCATGTACTCCGTAGTCTGTCGGCAACTGACTCGAACTTGTCCGGAAACGAGGGTCGATTGAAGCTTGTAGAGCTTGTAATAGTGGCACCATGCGTTCGTATCCATGAGCCACCGCGGCAACTATAGACTATAGTGCTCTGGGTCTGGGTATATGGGTATCTAGGTACTCGATACTAGACGCGATACTAGTAGCCATTCAATACAATGATGCATACTCTACGCTGTACGGAGTATCACTCTACTCCATACAACGGCTCTGGTGTTATTACAGCGCAATACTAGATACTAGTATGTACTCCGTAAAATAGACCGAGTCTATCATTACCAGCTCCCTTTCCCCCCCGCCCGGTCGAATCCTACAGCAGTGCATCTATCCCCACAAGTCGCCAGACCAACGCACGGAACCAGAAGGAGAAGCATCGAGCCGGCCGGCCGCCGCCGCACGCAAGTCCGCGAAAGCCAGTAACAGTACT
Organism: Geosmithia putterillii; assembly: GCA_900188575.1. Classification (NCBI taxonomy): domain Eukaryota; kingdom Fungi; phylum Ascomycota; class Sordariomycetes; order Hypocreales; family Bionectriaceae; genus Geosmithia; species Geosmithia putterillii. Next base: position 222,842 of record FYEU01000312.1, on the reverse strand, counting down.
AGAAGCGAGTGCTAAGTTGGTAGTTGGCTTTGCTAGAGCCTAAGAGTAGCTAGAGCCTACGGAGTACTAGCAGCGCAGTTCTACTCCTCTCTTCCTCTTCCTCCTCCGCTCTCTCTCTCCCTTGCTCTCTCTCCCTCTTGTTTCCCTCACTCACTCACCTACTACTACTCACTCACCTACCTCACTGTACTCCGTACCCTGCTTATTTTCGCCCCCCCTCTCGGCCTGCCCCGTGTCTCTCTGTGTCTGTCTGTGTGCGTGTGGTGTGTGTCTCGGAATTAGGCTGCGGCATTTGCCAATTGCTAGCGAGCGACGACGTCAATCAAGCCCGAGCTGAGAGCTGCTGAGCTGATCTGACCATTCATCCATCATACACACACACACCGCTGTCGTCGGCCCCCCCTCAATTGAGATATACTCTACATACTAAATAATAGCACAACTGCCCCGGGTTGCAGTCAACCCAACAACACGCAAAAATGCCCTCGCTTGGGTTCCTCAAAAAGAGACGGACAAAGGGCAGTACGTCCGAGTCATCGTCGAATCCACAGCGCCAGCAGCAGCAGCAGCAGCAGCAGCAGCAACCCGCCGCAGATCGATCGGGTGTCGCTACTACTAATAATGCTGCCACCAATTCTGGTGCCGGTGGTGCTCTCCACCAGCACCAAACGGCAACCAGCGGCGGGGCTGCTACCACCCATCCTCATCCTGGCCACGACATCTCCAACAATCATCATCCCCTCCCATCCTCGGCATCGACGACGACTGCGACGACGAACCAGCAGCAGCAGATGAATGGAGGCGGCCTGCCAACATCTGCAGCAGCACCATCGTCATCATCATCACGACCCGCTGCCGAGAATGAGACCCCGCCTTCCAACGGCAACACCTTCGACAGCAACACCAGCACAACCTCGCTAGCCCGCGCCCTTGCCGCCGCCGACACACCGGGGAGCACCGCCAGCCCGGGCACCGATCCAACCAAGATGCAGCAGCAGCAGCAGGCGGCTCATCCTGTGCCTCCTCAGCCACAGCAGCAGCAACAAACCATGGCGTCGTCATCGTCAGGACAGCAGCAGCAGCAGCAGCAGCAGCAGCAGTACTCCAGCCAACAGCAACAACAACCTCATCAACAACATCAGTACCAATCTAGCACCAGCTCGACCGCTCGCATAACAAAGGGAAAGTACAACCTCGCCGACTTCGAGATCCTCCGCACCCTGGGCACGGGCAGCTTCGGTCGCGTTCACCTCGTCCAGTCCAAGCACAACCAGCGCTTCTACGCAATCAAGGTTCTCAAGAAGGCGCAGGTCGTCAAGATGAAGCAGGTCGAGCACACCAATGACGAGCGACGCATGCTCAGCGACGTCAAGCATCCCTTCCTCGTCACCCTCTGGGGCACCTTTCAGGACTGGAAGAATCTCTACATGGTCATGGACTTTGTCGAGGGTGGAGAGCTGTTTTCCCTACTGAGGAAATCTGGGGTACGTACACTATTCTCTTCTGACCTTGCCTTTAGGATGTCTTGCATTGCCATGTGTGGATACAAAAGAGGAAGCAAAAGAACAAGAAGCAAGAACAAGAAGCAGCAGGAGAAGGCGAGGATGAAGAAGGAAAAGACAATGCTAACCTTCCCAGCGCTTCCCAAACCCCGTCGCCAAATTCTACGCCGCAGAAGTCACCCTCGCCCTCGAGTACCTCCATTCCAAAAACATCATCTACCGAGACCTCAAGCCCGAGAACCTCCTCCTCGATCGCCACGGACACCTCAAGATTACCGATTTCGGCTTCGCAAAGCGCGTCCCAGACAAGACCTGGACCCTGTGCGGCACACCCGACTACCTGGCTCCCGAGGTGGTGTCTAACAAGGGTTACAATAAGTCGGTCGATTGGTACGTTTTCCCCAAGAATTGGAGAGACGGGATAAAAACAAGACGAGGTGTCGGGAGAAAGAGAGAAACAAGACAAGACGTCCAGGGGACAATTGGACAGTAAGAAGAGAAAACATTGCTGACAGATACAGGTGGTCTCTTGGAATCCTCATATACGAGATGCTATGCGGCTACACTCCCTTCTGGGACTCGGGATCGCCTATGCGCATCTACGAAAACATCCTCAAGGGCAAGATCAAGTACCCGGCGTACATTGTCCCCGAGGCCCAGGACCTGCTCCAGCGCCTCATCACCGCCGACCTGACCAAGCGACTCGGCAACCTGTACGGCGGCTCCGCTGACGTCAAGAGTCACCCGTGGTTCCACGAGGTCACCTGGGACCGGCTGGCCCGTAAGGATATCGACGCGCCCTACACGCCTTCGGTAAAGGCTGGTATGGGAGACGCCAGCCAGTTCGACAATTACCCTGAGGAGCAGGAGAAATACGGCCTGTCCAACGGTCATGACGAGTACGTCTTTCCTCCCCTTCTTTTCCTCCCACCGCCTTGTTTTCCAAAGTCAATACTGTGTGCATTTCCCTTACTAACAACCCGCTCCCTCCAGGTACGGACACCTGTTTACCGAATTCTAAACGACAAACCCGACCATACATGTGTTATGGGGAAAACGGTGTGTCGCTGGCTGGCCCTGGCCTGCGGTCTACAAGGACCAGTGGCATGGCAAACAAACAAACGAAGAAAGAGAAGAGAAAAAAACGAATGAATGGATGAACGGGATGTGGGAACAGCACTGGGTGTTTTGGCGGCGCGGGAATCACGGTTTCCTTGTTTTGTCGCACAGTCAACTTCATTTTTTGTCTTCTGGGGCTTCTTCACTCGAATTCTCTCCCTGTACCGGGCAAAGAGCCTTGCATGTTGAATGGATGGATAGTAGAGGTCCATGTCTATTACGAGGATGAGGGCTGTTGACGAATGGACCTCGGCCGTGGTGGTGTATAGGTAATGGGGCGTTGTTGCGTTGTTGCCTTTGGGTGCAGTGCAGAGTGCAATTGTACATATGTCTTATCGCAGTACCGCGCACATGATTTGCCATGGAAATTGTCACACACACACACGCACCAAAAGAGCCGAGACTGGGAAGATGCAGTCAATGTCAATGCAAAGAGGCGACGACGGGAAGAGAGAACGGGAGCTCAGAGCTCAGGGAGCTCAGAGAGCACAGCAGCTGCCAGCGGGTGGTGGGTGGAGGCCGCCGGGTCGGGTCGCCCGCCCCCGCGTTTGCACCCGTGCGGCGAACCAACGATCCACCAGACCAGCGGTGGTCCAGTGGGAAAGAGACGGGGCTGGGGGGGGAGAACAGGCGTATTGCCTTGCATGCGCATTGCGGACAACTCAGGCGTGCAGATATCCCGCTATGCTGTGCTCTTCTGTGCTCTGTATCTTGTTCCTCTTCTCTCTTTTTTTTTCATTTCCTGCATCTCGTATTGTTCATTTTCTCCCCTTTTCTTTCATCCTCAAGTTTTTGCTTCGCTCTGTTTTGTTGCCAGCATGGATGAGTTCCTGTTCCAATCGTTTATCAATGACAGCGTCGAGGTTGAGGAAAAGACGAGTTATCTCGAGATATTCAATTACTCGGTATATGTCTAACACTCTATGATCCACGGGAAGAAGTGGAAAAGCTCACATTGTCTTCTATCCAGGATGAATCGTACAATTCGTGCGAACAGCATGCCCTTACACTGGATGAGTTTGACAATTTTCTTCACCGCCGGGTAAGTAACCGCTTACGCTTGACATGAAGATGCACTCAGAATAGTGATGCTGATGCTTGATATCAGGGGGCATTCGAACCGCCCGAGTTGCCAGATGGCGTCACGCTCATCAACGGACTGCGCATCGTGTAGGAACTCCTCCTTTATCCTCCTTGTTCCGATCTTGGGTTTCCTTGAACTCGCCTTCAGTACGCCTGCCTGGTCTGGGCGAAGGGGACTGCTTGACTGACACCCGCCCAGCATCCAGGCCAAAGTTGAGCACCCGGACATCTTCAAGAGCCGCACCATCTCTCTCCCCAAGGACAAGTACACCGAAATGGTCCGCGTCTTGAAACTGCCGTACAGAGCCATCGAGACATCGGCTGTTGTTGGTCCCTTCTTTTGGAGCGCCCTCCAAGAGGATGACGAGGATGATCCCCTCTTGCGTGAGTACACATACACAATCACACATACAGACTTCGGATTGTGCCTCTGGCGGTCCCTGTCGGGGAGGCCGTATCATTGCGCTTGCACGTCAGGATGTGATGGTGGTAGTGGTGGCCAGAAGAAGACGCTGACTGTGGAGATGCAGACATCGTCAAGCGCAAGTCCGACGTGCGTAAAAAGGGCAAGACCCGCGGGTGGGAGCTCATGCTGTCGCACTCGTTCGCGACAGCCATGACGACGGGCTACATCAAGGGCACACCGAGCTCCAACGTGGTGCGGGTGCTGGAGCACACCCGGGCGTCCACCTCGCAGGTCTCACACCCGATGCTGCTGCCGATACTGCTGCTGGCGCACGACCTGTCACCCACCAACGACCAGAAGCAGCGCGACGCCCGCGAGTGGGTTCGCCACCTCGAGAATGCCGTCAGCTTGCGCGAGGATATCACCGAGTCCGAGAAGTACTTCCAGCCCGACGGCTACCTCGAGATCGACGGCCTCAGCCGCGACCTCGTCGAGTGCCAGAGCCAGGTCATGTGGCGCCGGCCACAGGCCTACACTGCCGTCTGCGAGGACATGGATGTCGCCATGGAGCTCTTCCATGACAAGCTGAATAGCCGGATCCGCTCCTTCTATGGGCTCGACGAAGCCGAAATTAATCGTCGCCAGTCACTCCTCCTGAAGAGTCAGAGGAGAACGGCCAACCAGGTCCACCGCGCGCTCGACTCCCGCATCCGCTTCTACAAGGCCAAGCTCAGGGGCCTGGAGAACTATATCCACACCACGCTCAAGCGTCTCAAGATTCAGCGTGAAGCGGTAGGCACATATACAGTGATACGAGGCAGCTGTGTGAGCAAGGAGAAGGGCTGACTGACTGTGTGCAGCTCTACAACATCATGTCTCAGCGCGAGGCGAGGCTCAACCTCGAGATCGCAAGGGAACAGCGCCGCATCGCCCACTCCAGCAAGAGGGACAGCACCGCCATGAAGACGCTCAGCCTCCTCGGTGCCCTCTTCCTCCCGGGTACCTACCTCGCCTCGTTCTTCGACATGCCCTTTTTCAGCTTCTCAGGTTAGTTCTCTCTCCTTCTCATTCTCCTCCTCTTCCCCTACCGCCTCGAGGTAGAATTCCATTGCTCACAGACACAGACGCAAACCCTGTCTCCTCAAAGCTGTGGGTCTACTTTGTTGTCACGATACCCATCACTGCAATCATCACCGTCGCTTGGCTCCTCTATGAACGCCAGCGCGAGGCCCAGCACACCCGCGATGACGCCGATCTCGAGAGAGGCATCGACAAACTCGAGAAGGACATCATGCTGCACATGCGCAAGAAGACCATGAGCAAGGTCCATACGTTTAACACGGTCACGCAGCCACCGCCACCCTAGAGTGGAGCTACGCTCTTGACATGCTCACATACATAATGCCGAAATGATACCAAATCCGGGGCAGCTAGAATCGAAGAAAGGAACGAAAAGGGAATAATAAAGTAGGACAGGAATATTATATATTAAGTTATATACACTCATACAACCAAAAACTCCGGATCATGCGCTCCTCTGATACGCCGATGATAGACCGTGGCAAGGTCCATGATTCATTATGCCAAGAAACAGAAGGAAAAAAGGGGCAAGGTAGTAGAGCTCAGTCGTTACAAGCGGATCGAGTTCTCTCCACCGAACCATCGTCGAAAGTCGGAGTTGTTATTCTGCTCCTGGCCGGCAGGCCGCTGGCTGCTTTCACCGGCGTTGTTGGCGTCATCGCTGCCCATCCACTTGGGCTTCGAGATGCCCTGTCCGAACTCCTGGACCCACTGTGGCGCCTCAAACGTGTCGATGGTGTTCTTCATGCGGTGGCCCAGGATGGAGAAGATGTTGTCGTCCTCGGGCTCGTCGATCCGTGGTGCTGGCCTGCGGGAGGACTGGCCAGGGCGTGTCCTGTCCACGTTGGCTGACGAACGGATGGGCGACCGAGCTGGCGACCGGGACGGTGACGATGTCGCCGAGATGCGAGCACCGGGGACCGAGAGTGTGGGCCCGGCGCGGGTGCCACCCGCCGAAGCGGACGCGAGCCTCGAGAAGGCTTCCTCACGACGGAGAATCGAGTTGCCACGCAGGTCCCGCTCAATCAGGTCGCGACCCTCGCGCCAGGAGCCCGTGCCGTAGCCCGTCGGGTTCTCCTCCTCATCGTCGGCCACATCCCAGCCCACAAACAGCCTCTTGACGCGTCCGTATAGGCCGAACAGCGTGGCCAGGACGGGAATCAGCACAAAGGCCGGGTACAGGTCGTCGAACCACCGACCGAGTGGGGTCAGGTCGATGGATGCGCCCAAGAAGCGGTAGAAGACCGTCTTGTTGTACACGCTCGGGGCCAGGAGGGTCAAGAAGTTGTACGAGATGGGGATGCTGAGCTTGGCCACCTGCAGCGCGTACCAGAAAGCCGACTCGTACGACGTGTTGCGCTTGACTAGGGCGCGGCCGCGCCACACCTTGACCTCGGTCATGGACACCAACGCCGCAGCGCACATGTAGCATATCCACAGTGCCGAGATGGCCTGCCCGGCGAAGCCGACCTGAGCCTTGTCGCCCACCCAGTGGTGGATGACTGTCAGTCGGATGACCGACAGCTTGGGGAAGGCAAGCTTGATGAACTCGGACCAGACAATGCACCCGGATGCGCCCGCGAGGATTACGCCCAGAATAAACTGCGTGTATGGGAGCACTTGGTGGTGCAGCAGGTAGCGCGTGTAGGGAGTAAGGACCTTGGTGCGCTCCCACACTCCGGCATGTGGGTCAGCGTCGCCAAAGTCGAGCTTCTTCGATGCGGCCGAGTCGATAATGGTCTGCGTCTCGGCGGCCTCTTGCACCAGCCGGTTCCACTCGTCAACGTACCGAGACCGCTGGTACCTCGCGCGCATCAGGTTGCGTGTCAGGTCGGCCAGGAACTTCTCTGTGATCACCGTTGGGATGATCCGGCTGTTGCCGGGGTCGATGCTGGCCGGGGGAGCCTGGCCATCCGTGACACTGGCCAGGTCCTGTAGCTCCTCGATCCAGTCGCGGAAGTCGACGGCCGACCCGACCTTGCGACGCCCGAGCTCCGCCACCTGGTACTCAATCTCCTCGAGATTCACCAGCGAGTCCTGCATGCGCTCATACAGCTTGGGCGCCCGGTTCTGTAGGCGGCGCAGGCGGCCCGCGATGCTTGCATTGCGCATCAGTCGCCTCGGTAGCGACACCAGTCCGTGACCCATCAGGTAGATGGCCAGGACTAGACCCCACACATATGACAGAGCCATCACGAGACCCTTGAGCGATTCGATGGAGAACCCGTACGTGAGGAAGACGTAGATGAGTCCGACGAAGCCGGCGACCAGTACGATGGCCATAAACTGCGCGTTTTGTCGGAGGGAGTATTTAAGCTTGCCCATAGACTCGCGGTAGCCGGCATCGGAAAACTCCTCGAGGATGGGGAGGAGAGCCCTACAGGTAGAGATCAGGTGGTTAGCTGCTTGTTTCACCTGCCATGCATCTCTTCCACGTATACTGCAGCAAGAAGGGGCGTCTTACCAAGATAGGACGAATGTCAGCCAGTAGTTTATCCTCCACGAGACGAGGAGCACCCTGTCGGGTAGCCAGATCCCCTTGATAGACTCATCGTCGGTAGTGGCGCTCGAGGCGAGATCGATGGGGACGAGGATGATGACGATGGCAGGGAGCCATAGGGCGAAGAAGATGGGTACGAGGTAGAAGGCGGGCGTGGTGCGAAGCGGAAGGTAGTAACGTAGTATGGCAAGGACGACGAGCGATATGGTGATGAGGGCGAAGATAGCAAACGTCGCCGAGCCTACCGGGGAGCTCGTGGTTGCAACGTCAAGCATGGTTGATGTTGATGTCGGGTACTAGAGGTTCCATGCGAGCGAGCGACCAAAACCGGGAATAAAGGGGCGGGTTTCGTCGCGACGGGGTTTCGAGAAAGTAAGGTGAGCGATATGCGGACGAAATGAGGAGAGAGAGGCGGGCGTTGACTATTATCGAGAAATACGAGTACGCATGAGATACGAATGCATCCAGGGGTGGCGTAGTCAACGGTGACGTGCGACAGGAACAAGGTCCAAAGTGCATTGTAATTTAATTTACCCTGCAGGTCACTGGACGATTACGTAGGTCTTGGACGGATGCGGATCCCGTACCTTAGTGCCTCGATTATGAGGCATAACTATTCACTCGCGTAAAGTGGCTCCTCTCACCTGCGGCATCGCGCAACGCGATTCCACACGCGGTTTGCTAGGGTGCTCCACCATTTTTTGCAACCCGCAGCGCAGCTCGAGGTGACTTGATATTCAATTTAGCATACTCGTATTTCCCTTCTCATTTCTCCCTCTAGAACTATCGCACCCGCCGATTCTTCCTCTACAAGTTTCGTTATACATTCGCCCGCCATCTGCCTGCGCGCGCAATCATGTCGGTCGAAGAATGTAAGGAATCCGAACTGCTTCGCCCCGGTCCAGAAACAACTTGAAGTCAACGTCGAACTGACCTAGTGATGGCGCAGGGCTCGCCAACTCGAATGAGGCGCTGAGCATCAGCCTCGTCGCACCCACCAAGACGGGGCTCCAGTCGGTCGCGGCCTTCCACCCCAACTTCACGTATCCCATCTTTGGCGACGAGGAGCGCATCTTTGGTTACAAGGGTCTCAAGATCAACCTGCGGTATCGCGCAAATGATATGCGCCCTCATGTCAAGATTTCATACAGCAAGAAGTTCAAGCCAGTAGGCGACGCTGAGCCCCACGATATTGCTTCCATTCTCGAGGAGGGCAACCACTTGCCCAAGGGTCAGTTTCGCCGTTCGTGTTTCACTGTGTGGTATGATGGTTCAGCTGACAGATCTTTCTTGCTGTAGTGGCATTCGTCAAGGAATCTGAATTCGAGGACAACTCCAAACAGCTTGCCGAGAGCAACTGGACGCCCCCTGGCGTCCTGCACGATTCGTTCCAGGACCGCGACGGCGCCGAATACGAGATCTGGAAGGGCAGCCTGACTGACCCCGCGATAAAGCAGCTTAACAGCCGCGTCCAGATCACGGTGCCGCTCTTCATCGAGGGAGGTTCGTACATTGGACAGGACCCTGAGAGCGACTCGTCCGAGCAGAACATCACCGACGCCGACCGTTGGACCCTGTTCTTCCTATACAGGAAGGACAAATTTTCCGCGACCGATGGTGCCCAAGGCAGCTCGTACATCTTTGTCGGATACTCAACAGTGTACCGCTTCTACTGGTTCCAGACGCCCACGCCCCCCGCTTCGCCTGCCGGTGGCGATGGCGCCGATAGCTGGGAGCTGCCTCAGGGTGACCAGGACCTGACGGATCTGCCTTGCCGCACCAGGCTGTCGCAGTTCGTGATCCTACCTCCTTTCCAAGGCAAGGGACACGGTGCCAAGCTCTACAAGTCCATCTTTTCCCACTACCACAAGCATCCGCAAACCCAGGAGTTCACCGTCGAGGACCCCAACGAGGCGTTTGACGACCTCCGCGACATTTGTGACATGGAGTTCCTCGAGGCTATCCCCGAATTCCACGCCCTGCGTATCGACACGTCCGTTACCCTGCCCAAATCGGGCCCCATCCCGCCCCTTATTGTGGGCGGCGATAAGCAGGAGGAGATTCGCCGCAAGGCCAAGATTGCGCCTAGGCAATTCTACCGCGCCGTCGAGATGCACCTTATGGCCCAGCTGCCCGAGTCGGTTCGGCCGACGATGGATCTCGACAAGGAAATACCGTCGCCTACAGAGGCCGACAAGCACCAGGAGAGGCTTTGGCAGCTCGTTGCTAAGCAGCGCCTCTATCGCCACAACAAGGACGCCCTGTCCCAGATGGAGCCCGGGGAGAGGATAGAGAAGCTGTCAGATGTTCTGACAGGCGTGGAGCTGGGCAACGCTCGTATCTTGGCTGCATATGAGCGTGCAGTCCAGCACTCCAAGCCGGAAGCAGCGGTATCTGCCAAGGGGAAGCGTAGGCTGGATGACGACGAGGAGAGTGTGAGCAGCAAGAAGGCCAAGGTGGATAATGAGTAGGAGACGACTGAGGATGCGATGTGTTTCGGAAGACGATGAGGCGTTGAGGCAGTACCCAAGGTCGGTATTTTTACATGTACATTTTAACGGTTGTTTCACTGCACGGCCATGACTGAGCCAACTATGTTTCGCTTTTTGTAACCCAGAGACGACGTAGAAATCATTGTATTACTTTTTTTTTTCACTCTTCAGACCATCCATATTAGATCTTAGTACCGTTGACGTTCTTGACGCCCTGGCCGAGCTGACTGGCAATGACGGTGGCGTGACGGACGGCCCTGGAGATCTGGCCACGAACGCCGCCCTCCTCTAGGGAGAGAATGGCACCAATGGTGCAGCCACCAGGGCTGCAGACATTCTCGCGCAGGATGGAGGGGTGCTCGCCGGCCTGGACGAGGCTGGTGGTGCCCCTCATGGTCTGGGTGGCCATACGGATGGCTTCGGCGCGGGGCAGACCCATGGCGACGCCACCGTCGATGGCGGCCTCGAGCATAAGGGCGAACATGGCAGGTCCGGAGCCGGCCAGGGAGGTGACGGCGTCCATCTGACTGGGCGGCACGTGGGAGACGTCGCCGATCTGCTTGAAGATCCAGGTGAGGAGGTTGTCGTCGAACTCGGGGATGGGAGGCTCCTGGGTGGCGATGACGGACATGGACTCGCGGACCATGGCGGCCGTGTTGCACATGACACGGACGATGCGGCAACGGCCGTCCTCCTGGGGTGTCCCGCTGGGGACGGACCCCCCGTGCAGCGCCTTCTCCATGTCCTCAACCTCGACACCTGCGCACACGCTCGCCAGGATGGTGCCCTTGAGTGCGTCGGCCATGCCCGGCTCGCCCAGCACCCCGCCCACCATGTACGGCTTGCATGCCAGCAGCACGATGTCGGCCTTCTTGGCCGCACCCACGTTGTCGTTGCGCACCACCTCGTACGTGCCCGCGTGGTCCTTGAGTTCCCTCTCGATGCGCGCGGCCGACTTGTCGCTGCGCACGCACGCCAGGAACCGTGTCGGGACCTTCGCGGGGAGCTTTGTGTCGCCCGACGTACCGTCCGACTTTCCGGCCTTAATGTCGGCCAGAGACGACATGACGCCGTTGGTGATGGCGATGCCCATGGTGCCTGGAAGGGACCCGAGCTGTCAGCATCGTCATACCCAATGGATGAGGGGCAGATGGAGGGGTAATAGTAAACACTTACCACAGCCCAGGACGGCCATGGTCAGACCGTTCTTTTCAATACTAGCTGACATGTTTGCTGCGATATGAACTGTTCTTTTCTATTTTGAACAAAAAGGTGTCTGATGCAGAACAGAAAAAAACGAGAGTCTGGAGTTTGAATTGGCGGGGTGAGGGATTCGAATTCGGCGCCCGAAGCTACAGGGTAAAAATGCGTGAGGATGCAATAAATGGTAATAGTCGCAAACAGCATCAGCCACCAATCGAGTGTTATATAAATCTGTTAGCAAACCTGAGATCCCGACAGAAACCTTTTTGTTATCAATTAAACTAGACAGCCGATACAAGCCAGTGCAATTCTTCCCCAGAAAGGCAACCGTAGCGGCCAGCATCGGCCGCTGTGGTGCATACAGGCACTGCTATCTCCGGGCATCGGCGCGATTCGTTCCCGGAGCTTTGCCGAACGGAGCTTTGCCGAAGGTTGTCTGCAAACCAAAGACGTCGACCGGATTTCTCTACCAACGCAACAGATCCACTTACCTCACCCCACACACACATGCAAATCGCAACCTTGTTACGACAGGTCTCGGGGAGACGATTCTAAATGCTCTTAAGCACTTGAGCCTCACGCGCTCCCTCGACACTCGCAAGACCCCCACTACGTCCCACACGGCGTCCAAGGGCGCATGCAGACGAGGGTCATCATCGCCCTGCTTCTCGACTGCCATCGCTACTACTAGTACCATGGCCGATCCCTTCGAGGTCCGCATGAGGTTCACCTCTCAGCTCCAGAATCTTAACGCGTCGACGGCCTCGGCCCAAAAAGCGACCCAATATGCTCTCAAGTACAAGGAAATGGACGAGGACCTGCACTCATGTATCCTCGAGCAGGTCGAGAGGGTATGCAAGACTTACGCGCAAGCTTTCTTCATTGCTTTTCTTTTCCCACACTGACCCGGTCCCTTTCTGGCAGAACAATATGAACACGCGCGCGAACATCATGTACTTCATCGAGAACTTCCTGGACTCGGCTCAGAGGGAGGGCCACCCTGCCTACATCCGCATGATGCAGCGTGATATTATCCGTGTTGTCGATGCTGTTGCGCCGGATGATGGCACCGGAGCCACCAATGTCAGGGTTGTGCGCAAGGTTCTCCAAGCGCTCCAGGCAAAAGGGTACATTGAGTCTCAGGCTGTCAGCCAGATCCACGAGGTCCTCAAAGAGCGGGAGACGACGGCGGACGATCTGGGCCTGAGCCCACCCAATGGCGAAGTCGAGATGACCGACGCACCAGCAGGAGCAAAGCCTGGTCGCCGCGGCGGACACCAGAGACTGGAGAAGCGTCACATTGAGCAGCGTATAGAGGAAGACCGGGAGCGACATAAGCGCGAGAGGGAGAGCATATGGGCTATTCCCGCCGGCTCCGAGGCCGAGATGAAGAAGCTCTGGGAGAACACGAGTGACTTTGGCGAGGATGACGACCGGTTACTGGCTGACGAGACTGAGGACTTTGCAAAGGAAATGGAGACGAGAGGATGTCCTCATCAGCCTGCTCCTGCAGACATAATTTGGGGCTGAGGGCACCCTGGTCTCGCCCTTTTCTGTTTGACCTGCATCATTATTTCCCCTGGCGTATCGGCGGCACCGTTATTTTTGGCGTTCAATGTGTTCATTCAAAGACACGATATTGTTTTGTAAATTTAGTAGGTTTTCGAGACTGACGACCGAGAGGAAGGATATACCCGGACAAGTAGTACTGTCGGCAATCATGAGGCAATCGACGCATAATGGAACATCTTCTTTTAAATACTACTAGTACAGAGATTGGTTGTTTGTACAGGGGACAATAGCCGTCTATCGTGGTACAATGGTGTCCGGTCCCTGGCATGCAATGCAGCCAGTCCGTGACGTATATGCCTTTTCTTTCCAACTTGCTCGTTTTCCTCCCTTACTCCATGATGACGGTGGCGCCGAGCTCCTTCATGGTAGCAATCATCTTCTCGGCATCCTCCTTGGGCACGTTCTCCTTCATCGTCTTGGGGGCAGACTCGACGAACTTCTTGCTGTCGACCAAGCTGAGGCCCAGCAGGCTCTTCACCTCCTTGATGACCTTGGCCTTGCTGGCCGTGTCGAAGGCCTGGAGCTTCAGGGTGAAGAGGTGCTTCTCGGCGGCGGGGGCGGCAGCCTCCTCGGCCTCCTCGACTGGGGCAGCGGCGGGGGCGGCAGCGAAGCCGCCGACGGGCAGATCGGGGATGTTGAGCTTGTTCTGCAGGGCGAAAGAGAATAATTAGTGGTCTGTGCTGCCACCTCCTGTCTGGTTGGCTCTCGGGTCAAACGGGGGGCACGGGGCATACCTTGAGGGTGGACACCAGGTCGGCGGTCTCGAGAAGCGTCAGCTGGCTGATCTGGTCGACAATGGTGTCAATCTTGGGGTTGGCGGCGGGAGCAGCGGCCTCGGTCGAGTTGAATCGCCTCGTCGTCGCCGAGACGCGCATGCTCTGGGCAGCGACACGGGCAGAGGGAGCAGAGCGCAGCTGGCGAGCGCAGGAGCGCGCTGCGTACCGACACGACATGGCCATTGTGTGAGTTGTCGAGATGGACGAAGCCCTTGAAGTTGGGGAAAGGAAAAGACGTGGGAGCGGGAGGAAGGAGAGTCGTGATGGTCGTCGCGTGGTATACGAGAATGGCCGAATCCCCTTCCCAAAGATTTTCGGAGCTTCTTCGTCGTCTGGACGAGGGTCACTAATTACGCCCTGTGATTGGCCCGGAGATACGTCGCGCCAGTCCCGACCAAGACCCCTGCAAGGCTCCTGCCCGGCCGGCCGCCTTTGCCATTAGCGTACCAAGGAACCAAAAAAAAAAAAAAAAGTTATAGACGGCAGGCGTAGAGAATGTGAGAGTGAAAGCTGCATACAAAATCTTGTATTCTCTTTTGCACCACCAACTTTATACCGGCCACAAGAGCGTCATCATGGCGGCGATGGACGTCTCATGGCACAGGCGGTCACTCCTTAGTGATGCGATCGTCTTGAATCACCTGCCGGCCGAATTACGCCAACTCTTAGACGACACTACCGCCTCCAAGACGCTTGATGCCGTCTCAGAAGCTGCCCTCATCCCGCCACTTACAGAACGCATTTTTCTTCACTCTGAAGCTGTCTTCCCCGACATCTGTGCCCGCTGGATCCTCAGCTCAGGAAGCAGTCCTCGGGTTCTTAGCGCAATATCAGCATTGGCCAGGGTATTGCCTTTTGCGCCCTACCTATCGGCCTTTCTCGAGCAGCCCGCCGCCGATTCTACCTCATCGGGCCGTGCGCCCCATCTTCACCTACCTCTCCCTAACCTCGATAGCGTTCTGCTGGAGGTGGACGAACGTGGCCTCCTGGAGTATCTCGTCACTCTATGGAGGCTCATTAGCTTTGACCTCGCACAATTCAGCCCTCACATCTCACCCGCCCTCATCCAGAACCTCTTCACCCACGACGACAGGCCTGTGCGATATGTTGCTATTCGCATCTTCTGCCTCATTCTGCATGCCTCTGACTACAAGCTTGAGGCCCTCATCCACGAGCATGTTGGAAAGAACGAAGCTGTTATTGGAGATTTGGACGGTGCATCGGTCGACTACGGCTTCCTGACCCTGCATGAGAATGCACGCGTCAAGAACGCTCTCGCCCTCCGCCAGCAGCTCAAGGATGCTCCCAACCAAGAGGAAGAGACGCCGGTTACGCAGAACCTGACGCCCTACGTCGCACCCTATGGAGGTGTCCTCCTCCCGCGACCTTTCGGACCGACCGGTGACGCCTCCACCCTTGTCCGGACCGCCACTACCACCAAGAACCTCGAGAATCTGGCCAGACTTCTGCGGGAAAACGACCCCGTCCTGGTCCATGGACTTGCGGGATCCGGAAAGACGTCCTTGATTCACGAGGTCGCCCATCAACTGGGAATGTACTCCGGCATGGTCACCCTGCATCTGAACGAGCAGACCGATGCCAAGATGCTTGTCGGCCTGTACTCTACTGACACAAAACCCGGTAGCTTCCAGTGGAGGCCGGGTGTGTTGACCACAGCAGTCAAGGAGGGTCGATGGGTCCTGGTCGAGGACCTCGACCGGGCTCCCACAGAGGTCCTGAGTACCCTGTTGCCCTTGATCGAGCGCAGGGAGCTTCTCATCCCCAGTCGGGGTGAGCGTATACGTGCAGCAAGCACATTCAGACTTTTTGCCACACTAAGAAACTCCAGGGGCATGAACGGGCGCGAGAACCTCCCCAGTATCGTGGGCATGCGGTTCTGGCAGTCGATGCACTCCGAGCCCTTGACCGAGCAAGAGCTAGAAGAAGTCATCCTGCAGACATACCCGATACTCCGCAAGTTTCTTCCCGGAATATTGGCAGTCTACGGACGTCTCTCCAAGCTCGGTCGCAACAACACTTCGCCGGCCGCCAGCCGCAGCCTAGTTGACCGGCAGATGAATCTGCGAGATCTTTTGAAGTGGTGCCGGCGCCTTCAAGAGTGTCTCACCACAACTGGCTCGACCACCGGAGACGAGCCAATCACCGAGACGACCCGTGACTGGATGTTCATGGAGGCACTCGACTGTTTTGTTGGAAGCTCACCCAACGCCGAGACGAGCAGGAAGCTGGTGTATGCCATTGCTGAGGAGATGCACCTATCGCCTGAGCGCGCCGACCACTACCTCAGCACATACATTCCGCCTCTCGACGAAAATGACTCCCGCTTCGACATCGGCCGAGTCAAGCTACGCAAGCAAAAAGTGGCGAGCCGCATGCAGAAATCAAAGCGACCGTTTGCCAGCACAGCCCACGCAAAGAAGCTGCTTGAGCAGATTGCCCAGGCTGTCAAGCTGAGCGAGCCGGTTCTCCTCGTTGGTGAGACTGGTATTGGAAAGACAACTGTTGTGCAGCAGCTGGCAGACTCCCTGGGACACAAGCTCGTAGCAGTGAACCTGTCGCAACAGAGCGAGGTGGGAGACCTGCTCGGTGGCTTCAAGCCCGTCAATGTACGGTCACTCGCCGTGCCCCTCAAGGAGGAGTTTGAGGACCTGTTCTCTGCTACTGGAATCTCAGCCTCGAAAAACCAGAAATACTTTGAGCAGGTTGGCAAATGCTTTGCCAAAGGTCAGTGGTCAAGGGTCTCTAAGCTCTGGAAAGAAGCGCCCAAGATGTTCCTCAAGATTGTCAGCCAACTACAGCAGGCCGACTCGCAACTGCAGGATGATTCGAGGGATGGAGAAGCACAGCCCACCAAGCGCCGGAAGACCCAGTCCAAGCTTCAAACACTCCTGGATCTGCGTCCACGATGGGACTCGTTCGACAAGAAGCTCGAGCAGTTCGATGTGCAAATCTCTGGTGGCGGCCACACCTTTGCCTTCAGCTTCATGGAAGGAAACCTCATCAAGGCCGTACGCAACGGAGACTGGGTGCTCCTCGACGAAATCAACCTGGCCTCCCCCGACACTCTTGAGAGTATTGCGGACCTGCTCACCGGTCCCGCCGAGCGCCCCTCAATCCTCCTCTCAGAAACTGGCGAGATCGAGAAGATTGTCGCCCACCCCAACTTCCGCATCTTTGGCGCCATGAACCCTGCCACAGATGTTGGTAAGCGCGATCTCCCCACTGGAATTAGGTCGAGATTCACGGAGCTCTACGTTCACAGCCCCGACACTGATCTCAAGGATCTTCTCACCATCGTCCGTACATACCTGGGGACCAGCAGCAACAAGCATGACCAGGCAGCCGATGACATTGCGCGCCTTTACCTTAATACCAAGCGCATGGCCGAGGCCAAGCGCCTCGTCGATGGTGCCAATGAGGTTCCTCATTTTAGTCTTCGTACTCTGACCCGCGTGCTGAGCTACGTCAACAATATTGCCCCCCTGTATGGTCTTCGCCGGGCTCTTTACGAAGGCTTCTCCATGGGTTTCCTTACGCTTCTGGATCGAGACTCGGAGAAGATGCTACTACCCATCATCCACCACCATCTTTTTGATAAGCAGGGGAATGCACAGTCCCTACTTTCACAGGCACCGAAGCACCCCAACGATGGGAAGCAGTATGTCAAGTTCAGAAACAAGAACCGGGATCGACAGTACTGGCTGTTCCAGGGCAACGAGCCTGTTGTGGAGAGAGACGACTACATCATCACGCCCTATGTCGAGCGCAACCTCCTCAACCTTGTCCGGGCAACATCAACACGGCGTTTCCCCATCCTCATTCAAGGTCCGACATCCGCAGGAAAGACGAGTATGATTGAGTATCTTGCAAACTTCACGGGGAACAAGTTTGTCCGCATCAACAATCACGAGCACACCGATCTGCAGGAGTACCTTGGAACATATGTCTCCGGCTCAGACGGCAAACTTCGTTTCCAAGAGGGTCTCCTGGTTCAGGCAATGAGAGACGGCCACTGGATCGTGCTCGATGAGCTCAACCTTGCGCCCACTGATGTTCTTGAGGCCCTGAACCGTCTTCTGGATGACAACAGAGAGCTTCTCATTCCCGAGACTCAAGAAGTGGTCAAGCCCCATGAGAACTTCATCCTGTTTGCCACCCAGAACCCTGCCGGTCTCTACGGTGGCCGCAAGGTTCTCTCCCGTGCGTTCCGCAACCGATTCCTCGAGCTTCACTTCGATGATATTCCCGAGGACGAACTGGAATTCATTCTCCAGCAGCGCAGCCGGAACACCTCCCCCCCCGACTGCCGACGCATTGTTACTGTGTACAAGGAGCTGTCAAGGCTGCGTCAGACAAGCCGACTTTTTGAGCAGAAGGACAGCTTCGCAACACTACGTGATTTGTTCCGCTGGGCACTGCGACAGGCGGAGACCCGCGAAGAGATCGCCGCTCACGGATTCATGTTGCTGGCCGAGAGGGTGCGCAACGAGGAAGAGCGCCTGGCGGTCAGGGACGTCATCCAAAAGGTCTTCAAAGTCAAAATTGACCCCCAGGAGCTTTACTCCACGGAGCACGCGCCCGAGTTGATGGGACTGAGGCGCAAGGGGAATTCGCAGGGGGTTGTGTTCACGCACGCAATGCGCCGCCTCTATGTTCTCGTCTCAAGGGCCTTGCGCAACAATGAGCCTGTTCTCCTTGTCGGTGAGACGGGTTGCGGAAAGACTACAGTGTGCCAGCTGCTTGCTGAGGCACTCGGAAAGCAGCTTCACATTGTCAACGCGCATCAGAACACCGAAACCGGAGACCTCATCGGTTCCCAGCGCCCCATCCGTAACCGTGGAGCCATCATCGACGCCCTGGCCACGGACTTGAAGGCGGCTCTGTCCCATGCGAGAGCCGCCCATGGCGGATCTGTCGAAGAAAATCTTGAGACGTACAAATCCCTCGACCAGGAAACGACCTTGTCGATTCCCGCAGACGTTCGTGATCGTATCCTCTTGAACGAGACCAGGAGCAAGGCGCTCTTTGAATGGTCAGATGGTGCTCTCGTTGAGTCTATGAAGGACGGCCAATTCTTCCTCCTTGACGAGATTTCTCTTGCAGATGACTCTGTTCTCGAGAGACTCAACTCCGTCCTGGAGCCCCAGAGGACCCTGCTCCTGGCCGAGAAAGGAATAGACAACTCCTTTGTTCGAGCGAGTGATGGGTTCCAGATGTTTGCCACCATGAACCCTGGAGGCGACTTTGGAAAGAAGGAACTCTCTCCGGCCCTGCGCAATCGTTTCACCGAGATCTGGGTCCCGGCCTTGTCCGCGAGCGAGGATATTTACGACATTATCCGAGCCAAGCTGGTTAAGGACTGCGAGGACCTCATCGAGGTGATTGTCCAGTTCGCTACATGGTTTGGAGAGACCTTCAGGGCTTCCTCCTCGACTCGCTTCTCTATCCGAGAAATTCTAGTCTGGGTGGATTTCATCAATACTTTCCAGTCCCGGAACCGCATGGCTGCCTTGGTTCACGGAGCGGCCACAATATTCATCGACAGCATCGGCGCCAACCCCTCTGCCATTCTTGCCGTCGACGGGGAGTCCATCGCCCAACAGAGGAGCAAGTGTATCCAAAAACTGGGTGAGCTTGCGGGCCACGACGTGTCTGCGATATACCAGATGGAGCCCCAACTCTCAATCGATGACACCTCTCTCTCGATAGGTGACTTCAGTATCTCCAAGGCTGAGTCTGGATCAGCTGAGCCTGGCTTTGCCTTCCACGCCCCCACGACGAGGCTCAACGGTATGCGGGTTCTCCGTGCGCTCCAGATGCGCAAGCCCATTCTGCTGGAAGGCAGCCCTGGTGTCGGAAAGACCACCCTGGTCGCTGCAATTGCGCGGGCATGTGGCCAGCCCCTCACGAGGATCAACCTTTCTGACCAGACTGATCTCATGGACCTTTTTGGAACCGACGTCCCCGTGGAGGGTGCCGAGGCGGGTAACTTTGCCTGGCGCGATGCACCTTTCCTGCAGGCTATGCAGAAAGGAGAATGGGTGCTCCTCGACGAGATGAACCTGGCTTCGCAGTCAGTGCTGGAGGGTCTCAACGCTTGCTTGGACCACCGAGGAGAGGTGTATATCTCCGAGCTGGACCAAGTCTTCAAGCGCCATCCTGACTTCCGTCTCTTTGCCGCCCAGAACCCCCACCACCAGGGTGGTGGCCGCAAGGGTCTCCCCAGTTCGTTTGTCAACCGCTTCGTCGTCGTCTATGCCGATGTCTTCACAAGTGAAGATCTCCAGCTCATTGCGGCCCATAACTTCCCTGACGTGCCGGCTGAGTCGATCACGCAGCTGATCCAGTTTATCTCTCACATCGAACATACTTTGGTTGCCGACAAGTCATTTGGATCCCAGGGCGGACCTTGGGAGTTCAACCTTCGTGACGTACTACGATGGCTACATCTCCTGAACTCCCAGGAGGATCTTCTCCAGGCTGCTCGTATGGACGACTTCCTCGATCTCATAGTGAGGCAGCGTTTCCGAACGCAAAATGATCGCGACTACGTCAGCAAGCTCTTTACGCAGACCACCGGAGTCGAGCCTCGCGCTCGCAGTCTGTACCACAACACCAGCGCCCTTTTTGGACAGGTTGGCCTGGCTCTTCTGAACAGGAACCTCGATCTCCAGCCCGAGAGGCTTCCCAGCATACACACGAAGCCTCGCTTGCCGGAGCTGGAGACGCTCATGATTTGTGTCAAGAAGAACATTCCCTGTATCCTCAGCAGCCCGTCAGGATACGGAAAGTCTTCCCTTCTGGAGCACGTTGCAGCATTGTCTGGAAAGCCTCTTGTCGTGTTTCCCATGAATGCCGATATTGACACCATGGACCTTGTTGGCGGCTTTGAGCAGGCCGACCCCCTGCGGGAAGTCAATGCCACTTTTGTGGACCTCCGCGAAAATCTGCAGAGGTCTATCATGGCCATTATGCCTGGACAGGTCCCGGCAGAGGCTCTGCGACTGCTCCACCTTCTCGAGAGCTTCGGAGGTACCATGGGCAGCATCAGCACGATACGGTCCTCCATCGAAGCACTCTCCGAGACCATTCCCCGGGACTCTGAAGTGGGAAGGGTCTTGGAATCGGCACTCACACTTCTCAATGGCCCACTTACCTTGGCCAACCCGCGATTTGAGTGGTTGGATGGAGTGATTGTCAAGGCACTTCAGACTGGACAATGGCTTGTTCTCGACAATGCAAACATGTGCAATGCCTCTGTTCTCGACAGACTTAACTCCCTCCTCGAGCCGAACGGGACCCTGAGCATCAATGAGCACTGCGAGCCTGGAGGCGAGCCGAGGATCATCAAGCCCCATCCCGACTTCAGAATCTTCCTGACTGTCGACCCCCGGTATGGCGAGCTTTCCCGGGCCATGAGGAACCGTGCCGTGGAGATTTACATCCATGCCCCGCCCCCGGCCATTGAGCCCTGCTACACTCGCATTTCTCAGATCGAGAGTAGTCTCCAGAGATTCATGGCCATCGAGACGGCCGTCGAGTTTGCCCCGGAATCAATTTCCCAGAGCGACATTGCCGCTGTATCTAGCGATGCCTTGACATTGGATGATCTGTCCATCGTTGAACGATATGCGAGCGATGCCAGGAAGCGGCAACCGCAAAACATCGAATTCCATGAACGCGTAGATGAGCTTCTTGAGTTCTCGCGGTCCACGGTCGGCGGTGACAGCCTTAAGGCTACTTCTGACAATTACTCCCAACTCGTCACCTGCTCATCGCCCGGCTTCGCGCATGCCCAGCCAATCCACACCATGGTCAACATCCTTGCTACGCGTCTCATTCCCGACACCGAGCACGCGGAGTGGCTTGGTATTCGCTACGAGTTTGGCCGCGATCTGCACCAACTGTATAACCTCGTTGAGACCTACCGGCGAAAGGCCCAGGGCGGAAAGATTGCTTCTCTCAGCCGCCTGGAGAGGTCGCTCATGAAGGATCGCGTTGCGGCAGTATCAAAGGACACGACCGTCAACCTTGCACCCTTTCTGTCCTCTGTCTCCATCGCCATGACGGAGTATTTGCGCAACGGCCCTTCGCCATCTGAGTCCTGGAGGGATGCATGCCGGCTGCTGCGCCTTGTGAACCGCTATTTGCAGAGGTCGATTTCCCTCAGTTCCAGCGGCGTCTTTGACGAAGCCAGGTTCCAGGCCCATCTGGCCCACGGCACAGACATTCTCAAAGAACACCTTGCACTTTCTTCTGGAGAGCCCGAGAAGGGTTTTGTTACGAACATACTGGAGCAGATGAGGCGGGACTTCACCGCCGGCTTCAAGCTGTCCACTGGCCTCAGTATGGAGCTTCTTTGGAGGACACTGAGGCCAACGCCTTTCAAGGATGAGAGCGTTTTGAACAGCGCCGTCGAGCTGGAGCAGCTGGCATCGAGATTTGATGACATGCGCTGGAAGACTTCTGCGTCCATCACCCATCTCTGCAATGCTTCCACCACTCTAGAGAAGGCATACAAGCTTGTCAAAACGGCCGATGCGCCCACCGAGGAGCTTGTTGCGGCTCTTGCCGCAGAGATCACATCGCTGGAGGGCCGCGTCAGTGTCGATGCGCCCGAGACTCGACCTTTCTTTACCGACGTTTTCGACCGCCTGAGACAGCTTATGCTTTTGAAGGAGGCCAGCGCAGGAAACACCAACAACCAGGGGGCCAGTGATCTTCTCATCCTGGCCGATGTGCCGACAAAGACCAGCATGATAGTGGCTGATGCCAACACTGATTCAGCTCATCTTCAACTTGTCAGCGCATTGGCGTGCCAATCCCGATTCACGTGGGATGGGAAACTTGTACCCTCTCTTTGGGCCAAGATCCAGAGCCTTGGATCGATCAATCTGAACTCGCTGGCACTCCTCGAAGTCGAATTGCCCATTCTCGGACGACACCTGACATCTCTGACATCGGAGGTTGCCTCGGATCCTCTGTTCAAGCTCAACAATCTGCTGTGGAAGCTTCTGCTTCAGATGTTCGAGGCTCACGGGGCAAACCTGGGTGGTTTGGCTATTGAGTCGTATACGGAAGCCAAGGAATTCGCATCCCGGAATGGTGGGTCGGCGGCTGGCTTGGTCAGCCTGCCCTCATTCGGGCGCCTTCTTGACGAGATCGAGACCCAGCATTTCCGAGAAATAGCAGAGGTCAACCTCGTCCCGGCAATCGCATGCATGGCATCAGCTGAATACTCTGCTAGCCAGCTGTCATACCTATCGGCCATGGCATGGACTCACTTCAGCATCGGTGCTGTGCGACTCTATGTCCCTGACCGAGTCTTTGATCCTCAAATCAGACCCCAGATGGAACGCGAGTTCTTTGACGACTTGCACGCTCACTTGCAAGAGAAGATTCATGTCCTCAAAGCATTTGAGGGAAGCTTCACGGGACAGGATACCAATGCACGGATTGAGCTGCTCCAGGATGAGGCTGAACGTCTTGGCCCATTGCCGCCGGCCGTCCAACCCGTCTTCAGGCCTGTAAAGTCGGAGCTCGGAAGGCTACACGCTGAGTTCTCTAATGTTTTGAAGGCCGTGGAGAGTGTGGACATGCCGGAGGGCAGGAAGTCTCTTGAGGCAACCTTCTCACCCGACAGCGACAAGCTGCAGCTTGTGAAGGACAATGTTCAGCGTCTGATCGAACGATTGTCGAGCCGATTTGATGCGTACCAGGACATGACCATCCCGACAATCGCTCTCCTGAGGTGTCTCTTGATCGGGTTGTCAGTATTTGACACGGTTGCACGCGACACTGTATCGCCTGCCACGGAAGAACTTCTGCAAGTCACACCGTTCTTCGGTGGCTCTCACTGGGACCCTAATGTGCCACCCAGCTCAGCCAAGAGCTTTGAGTACCTCGACGTCGTGAGCCTTTTCGTTGCAGTTTATGGCATTGACAGCCTGAAACCCGACCCTCGACAGTCCGTCTTTGAGTGCTTCCACTTCTTCTACCACGACTGGAACAAGAGACTTGAGGTTGATCGTAAAGCCGAAGAGTCCAAGTCCAGCCTGTACCGGTTCCGTGGTAGTTTGGAAGATGAGGAACAGGTTGATGAGGAGGAGTTCCATGAGCTCTTCCCCGGATACGAAGATGAGGCTTTTACCTCTACGGTTACGAAGAAGAAGGACCAAGTTCGTGAGGTGTCTGTCAATGTGGCAAGGGCACACCGCAGGATATTCTTGTCGCCGCCGGAGCCGTCTGAAGCCATATCAGACCTGTGTCGATCTGTCGGCCAGCGCATCTCGGACGAGATAGAGTTGAAAATGTGTGTCGATGGAGGAATCAGCCGTCGGATCCTGCCTGGTGCTCTTCTCATCATGGATGAGAAGAAGGAAAAGCTTTCTGTTCCTGACACTGACCGCCTGTACAACTTCTACGAGGACGAGAACCTTCCCGAGGCGAGGCAGCTTGTCGCCCTGATCAACAAGATCAAGGGCCGATTCAGGGAGCTGCAGCGCGTTGACGAGATTGGTCACATGCAGCCGTTGGAAGATGTGGTCCAGTCTTGCGATAAGGTCCTTGAGATTGTGCACACGGAGCCTCTGGCAAGGATTCTACCTAAGGTCGAGCAGCTCCATGCCCATGTTTACGAATGGCAGTTTGGAGGCTGGGCCAGCCGGGCCCATGCTGTCCTCGAGCTTCACAACGCTCTAACCGACACTGTTATTCGCTGGCGCCGACTAGAGCTGTCGACGTGGAGCAGGCTGTTTGAGACGGAGAAGAAGAAGTGCGAGGATGATGCTTACTCCTGGTGGTTTGTTGCTTACCAGGCGGTTGTTGCTGGCCCGCTCTCAGTTGTCGAGTCGGCGACTGATCTTACCGACTACTCTGTCGCTCTTATCGAGAATCTTGAGCTCTACTTCTCGACTTCTATTGTCGGCCAGTTCTCTGCACGTCTTTCTCTACTGAGGCAGTTGCGCAACCACCTGGCGTTGCTGGCTAAGGACTATCCCACTCTTGGTGTTGTGCACATCGCCGTGGCCAACTTTATTGAGTACTACTCTCGGTACGAGTCGGTGGCCGCCGAGACTATCCAGAAGGGCCAGACTCCGATTGACAAGAAGATGAAGGATGTCCTTCTTATGGCCAGCTGGAGAGACACCAACATCAATGCGCTGCGGGAAAGTGCTCGCAAGTCCCACCTCAAGCTCTTCCGACTTGTCAGGAAGTTCCGCGGCGTTCTTGGAAAGGAGATGAAGACCATTATCGACGAGGGTCTCCCCGACCAGACGTTTGGCGAGCCAGGCGTTGAGGTAGAGATAGTTGACCCTCTCCTGCCGGAGACAACCTCCGCAGTCAAGCTACAGGAGGTCATTCCGTCTTGTCTCGAGAAAAACAGGCGTCTCTTAAATGCGCCGAAAACCGTGTCTGTCATGACACAGGTGGCCCGGAGTGCCGAGCTTGCCACCGAGATCCCCTCTCTCCTGGACGACTTTGTTTCGAGCCTGGGCGCTTCCGTGGAAGAACTCCGCAAAGAGACGCCACCCTTCTTGACCGAGGAGAACAAGGATCAGGTTAAGCATCTGAAGACAAGAAAGAGAAAGCTGTTTGCTGAAACTCTGAAGGATCTGCGACTGATGGGTGTAAGGCACAACCTCCCACAGGACCGATTGGCAGAGCAGGAGACGCTTGCTATCGCACTGGCATCAGCCGGAGACGTCAAGGTCGATGGCAACTCTGCTGCGGATGTAGCCCTGTACTATCTGCACAAAACGCTCGATCTCGCGCCCAAGGTCAGGGTTGCCACACGGGAACACTCCGAGGAGCTGACCCCTGCTGAAGTCACAAGGAGTGTTGGCTTCGTCGAGGGCTTGATCCACATGCTCCTGGGTCAGCGCAAGAGATTGAGCTCGGTGACCCAGCCCTTTGCATCCTTGCAGACTGCGCTCACAAAGCTACGCACCGTGAGAAATAGCAGCGGTAACGTCGACAGTCCCCGACTCACGCAAAGCTCGACACAAAGCAACTGGGATCAGCTCTTGCCATGGCTGGTTGAGGTGCTCCATTTCGCCGTACGCCTGGTTGAGACACACGGACGCCTTGGAGGGTCAACCCACGAGGAGGTCGTCAACCAGCTCAAGTCTTGGGCTCTACGATTCGGCGAGCAACTCTCCAAATGGCAGGACCTCGGGTGTCTCCCGGGAGGCGTCACTACGACCACTCACTTGGAACTGGAGTCGGCGCTCCTGGCCGATGTACAAATGCTTGAGGGTGACCTCGACAAGCTGGTTATCGAACAACCCAACCTTGCTTTCATCATCGATCAAGTCCGTCTCTGGTCGAAGCCGGAAAGCATCCAGCTTGGATCCAACACCGCCCCCCTTGATTTTGCAGCCTTTGCGGACGTGGTGTCCAGGCTCTGCGACACGGTCCTTGTTGCGGTTGAAGCAGCAAAGAAGGCTGGCCGAGATGTCCCGAGGAACGTAGAGGATGCTGGCTGGCTGACACGACACGACGAGGCATTTGCATTGATGGCGAGGCAACTCCACATTGCCGACGTCACCAAAAACATCACAGATTGTCTGGAGGCTCTTGGCCGCGTCCAGATGGACCTTCCTGGAGCTAGCTTGGCCGTAACAGGTGTGACCAACCTGGTGGTGCCGATTCTCGACCAATTCGCTTCCATGTGTCGCCAGTCCATTCACAGGATGGTCAACATCCATCGTTCTACGGGCAACATGGCGCTCCATCTCACCAAGACATTTTCGCAGATGGCCTCCCGGGGATTCTGCACTCCTCAGGAGAAACCGGATGAGACATCTGGAGACAGTGGCAAGGTCGAGGCTGGTACTGGTCTTGGCGACGGCGAAGGTGCCGAAGATATCAGCAAGGACGTGCAGCAAGACGAGGATCTCTCTGAGCTGGCCCAGGAAGCCAGCAAGGAGGAGAAGAAGGACGAGATCGAGGACGAAAAGGATGCCGTTGATATGGCAGACGAGGAGCTGGAGGGCGACATGGGCAGTGTCGACGGGAAAGACGACGACGAAGACTCCCAGGACGGAGACAAGGATGAGGAGGAGGAAGAGGAGCAGGATCTCGACGAGGAGGCCGGCGATGTCGACGACTTGGACCCTACAGCCGTCGATGAGAAGATGTGGGATGGAAAAGATGAAGAAGACGCAGAGAAAGACCAGGAAGGCGAGAAGCCCATGGGGGAGAAGAAGGAGGATGAGCAGATGGCCAAGGAGGGAGACTCGAAACAAGAACAAGAGCAGCAGGAGAAGGATGGAAATGAAGACCAGGAGCAGGAAGGGGAAGAGGATGACGAACAGGACCCCGAAGAAGCTGACGCAGAGGAAGAGGATGTCAAGGCTCAGGACGAGATGGAGAAGCAGGAGCAAACTGCTCAAGAAAACGAGACTCTTGCTCTCCCCGAGGACATGGAGCTCGACCTGGACGACAACGATGCCATGTCCTCGGATAGCGACGACCTTGACATGGGCTCTGACGCCGAGGATGAGCAGCAGCCCGAAGAGCAGCCAGATGCTTCCAAGGAGGAGGATACTGGTGACGACGCGGGCGACGATGCACAGCCCCAGGACGCGAAAGCGGATGAGACTGAGGAGGGCGCTGAGGAAGAAGAGCCGGAGCCCGAAGACGAGACGGTCGGCGGGCAAGATGAGGTTCAAGATGAGGTCAAGCCTGAGGAGGAAGAAAAGGGCGAGGAGGAAGAGACTAAGGACGAGGCGCCTGAGCCACAAGACAATGCCGTCACCGACAAGGAGAATGCGGCACCCAGCGACGTCAAGACTTCGGGCCTGGACCAGACTGGCGAAGAGTCAATGGACCTGGATGAAGAGTTTCAGGACAGTGCAGCGCAACAGGACGAAGGTGACATGGGCAAGGGCGAGGCCGACAAGGATGCGTCTGCGGGCAACAAGGGCTCGGCATCCAACGCCAAGGATGCTCAAGACAACGAGGACCAGGCCCAAGAAGCCGAAGACGAGGCTGCAGCCAACGATCCCTTCAAGAAACTTGGAGATGCTCTCGATAAGTGGCACCGCCAGCAACAAGACATCCAGGAAGCCAAACCCGAAGACGAGGCCGACCAGCAGCAGCAGCTGCCCGACGTCGACGACCAGGGTCGACGCGAATTCCAGCATCTTGAGAACGACGATGCTGCTGCTGATGCACAGGCGATGGGAACGGCCGACGACGACGAGGCGCAGCCCATTGACGAGTCGATGGCCATTGACGAGGAGAAGGAGGACCCCGCCAGCCGGCTCATGGAGGAAGACAAGGATGAGCCAGCAGACGAGGACGTCAATGTCGACAGCAAGACACAGCCAGAGATTCCCGAGCCCAAGGACAAGCAGTCCAACAAGGACCAGGACGACGGGCGTACGGGCGTTCAAACTCGACAGGGCGACTATAACCGGGAGCAGACGGTGTCTGAGGATGAGGAGGACGAGGAGAACAAGATTGGCGACGAGGTCAAGGACGATGGCGTTGACGAGACATCGACACAGCTGTCCTCGACGCATCTCAACGATGGCCAACCGCGCGAGCTCCGAGACTTTGGCGAGTGCATGGAGCAGTGGGCGACGTTCCAGAGCAATACGCATTCGCTGTCGCTTTCTCTGACGTCGCAGCTGCGCCTGATCCTGACACCGTCGCAGTCGACCAAGCTGTCTGGGTCGTTCCGGACGGGCAAGCGGCTCAACATCAAGCGCATCATCCCGTACATTGCATCGAGCTACAAGCGGGACAAGATCTGGATGCGTCGCGCGGTTCCGACGAAGCGAACGTACCAGATCCTGCTGTGTGTTGACGACAGTAAGAGTATGGGAGAGTCATCGTCAGGTACGCTGGCGATGGAGTCGCTCGTCATGGTGTCACGGTCCCTCACGATGCTCGAGGCTGGGCAGGTCGGGGTCATGGGCTTCGGCAAGGACGTCTTCATGGCTCACGGGCTCACCGAACCCTTCGCGGCGGCCGATGCGGGCGCCAAGGTGCTCCAAAACTTTGGCTTCTCGCAGGACCGCACCGACATTGTGCAGCTGATGCGCCAGACAATCGACACATTCCGCACAGCGCGGCAGCAGCAGCAGGGCAGTGGCACGTCGGACCTCTGGCAGCTGGCACTCGTCATGTCGGACGGCCTCACACCGTCGTCGGCACACGACGAGATCCGGCGCCTGCTTCGCGAGGCGGCCGAGGAGCGCATCATGGTCGTCTTCATCATCATGGATGACACGGGCAACAAGAAGGGCGACAGCGTGCTCGAACTCAAGGAGGCCAAGTTTATCAATGAGGGCGGCGAGTCCCGCGTCGTCATTGAGCGCTACCTCGACACGTTCCCCTTCCAGTACTACCTCATTGTGCACAACCTTGAAGAGCTACCCAGTGCGCTGGCCGGGCTCCTGAGGACGTGGTTTGCTGAGGTCACGGCTTGATTGATACCCGTGGTGTTGTTTTCCTTTACATTATGTTTTATCTTTTGTGCATTGCATGGTATCTGGTCATATGCATTGGAGCAAGGAGTTTTTTGCTTTTTGTGAAGTTCCTCTGTTACGTTTGATGATTATCACTGTTTCCAAGTTATGTTTGCATTGGTAGTAGATTGATATATATATATATAAAAGTTTGTGTTTTAGTACTAAATTAGACAAGTCATGATTTGTAGCATCTTTCAGCCTTTCAAAATCCTTTGTGATCATTGTTGCGGTGAATGGCGTGAGGCGGAAGAGTACGGGAGAGCTAGGCAGTTGCCGAACAGAGAAGGAGCGAGGCTGCTCCTTCCTCTTGTCCGAGCACATCAATCCAGGGAAGGTGCGTGTGTGCGCACATGCCAATGCCAATGCCAATGCCAATTGCCATTTTAAGGACGGAATCCACCTCCATCCCACCGCTTAGATTCCGTCTTATCAATCACATCGGGGACAAGCAGGAACGAGCAAGGGCAAGAAGAGCCTCTTTCTCGTGTTCATCAACATCAACACAACAGGGAACAGCAACAATACGACCACGTCGACCCCTCTTTCTTTCATCAACTCGGGCAGAGGGCAAAGAGGAAAAAACTTCTCCGCGACACATCCCTCCGTCTCCACCCCTTTTGCTGATTATAAAATAAAGAAGTTGAAATATGCGGCTAGTAGCGGCGGCCACTACGACTTCAGCTCTCAATCCTGTTTGCAGGGCCCTGACAGCTCGACGCCCCGCCGGAGCTGCAGCAGCTCGTACTTTCAGCGCTCTCGCCTTCCCCCAGGCCGGGACGCTCCCGAACCCTGGAATCCGGTCAGCCGCTGCCGCTGTCACTCCCGCTGCTGCTGCTCCTGCTGCTGCCCCTGCTGCTGCCCCTCGTTGTCGTTGTCGCCCCTCACCAGCTCGTCGCATCACCACCAGCATCATCACCACCTCAACCATCAAACGCACAATGGCCACCAGCAACAACGCCAACGGCAGCCCTGCCGAGGGTCTGCGAATGAGTACGTCTTCCATCCTAGACTCCCCCAGCCAGTTTGTTATTCGAGTGACTTGCGCTCACCAATCGCCCCTCCAGATAACCCCGTCATCTTGTGAGTCTTGGCCCGCCGCCTACTACCCCTCCAAAGATGTGCCAGTTTCTCTAACCATGCATGCGCAACGTTGCGCGCGCGCGCACGCAACAGCATCTGCGACATGCAAGAAAAGTTCAAGTCGGCCATTCATGAATTCGACAAGATGTGAGAAAAGAAAACCCACCCCTCCTCCCTTCTTTCCCTGCTTCCATTGCTGCTTTGCCTCCCACCCCGCATCACATCATCTGACATTCCACCCCCCTCCAGCGTCCTCA
This sequence comes from Geosmithia putterillii, assembly GCA_900188575.1. Classification (NCBI taxonomy): domain Eukaryota; kingdom Fungi; phylum Ascomycota; class Sordariomycetes; order Hypocreales; family Bionectriaceae; genus Geosmithia; species Geosmithia putterillii. Next base: position 192,266 of record FYEU01000312.1, on the reverse strand, counting down.
CGACCAAGAAGCTTCTCACGTTTGCCCAAAACTTCTCCATCCCCGTCCAGACGACGACCCAGACCGTCGCCAAGCTGGGCCCCACGGTCGCCGAGCTGGCCGACCTGCTCCCCTCGCCACCCCACGACAAGACCCTCTTCAGCATGGCCATCCCGCCGATTCGCGACGCCCTGGCCCCCCAATCGAGCGTTGCCCTCGTCGGCATCGAGAGCCACATCTGCATCACCCAGACGGCCCTCGACCTCCGCGACGCCGGGCACCGCGTCTACGTCCTGGCCGATGGCGTCAGCAGCTGCAACAGCGCCGAGGTCATCGTCGCTCTCGACCGCCTCCGGGCCGAGCCGGGCGTCACTGTCACCACCTCGGAGAGCTGGATGTACCAGTGCGTCGGTGACGCCTCCCACCCGGGCTTCAAGGGCCTCCTCAACACCGTCAAGGGTTCCTACGCAGACACCAAGACTGTGCTGTCAGCTCTGCCACCCAAGATCTGAGTCGGCGGCGGCAGCGATGGTGGAAACGCAAGGTGTGCGTAGAACAGGGCTAAGAACAAAGGAGATACCAGTATGCATACATATAAAAGCAAGGAACACAATGGGAACATATCGCAAATACCAGAAACAGAAAACATTTACTCGTGGGCAACCATGTTATCACAGCACCATGCCCCTCCTCAATGTTACATTTGAAGATCTAGTGAGCAGTCCATCATCATTACAACGGAGACTTTGCTCAAGCATTCAGTATCGTTTTATTCGATTCGCGTCATAAAAAGCCTGTGTCTAGCCCGGAGGAAGAGAGGGGTAGGCATTTTCCGGGACATATTTGTCTAGGCCGCCACCCTCCTCCACGACAGTGCACTCGATCCTAGGGTCGCCCCATTCCGCCTCTGCCCAGCATTCGTGGAAGCAACAGCGACCCTTCCCTACTGGGCCGTCGTAGTTGGTGTCTTTGGCTTTGCGCCGGGCGGTCCCATCCACGAGAAGGCCGAGGCACCTCCAACGGGGTTGTTAACGGACCGGGGCAGCGTATGAGACTGCGACTGCGACTGTGAGTGTCGTGACTCGCCGCGGCCCGAGCTCTGCTGCGTGGTGGAAGACTTGGCCGCCTCGGAGCCCGAGCTGGCTGCCCGTCTGCCCCGGTCCCAGCGACTGGAGGGGGTAGTGGCGTTGGTGTTGGTACCCGGCTGGTCACGATCGCCGCCCGGGTTGCTAGCCAGGCTCTTGCGGCGTCCTTCCCGACTGGTGCCATTACCGCTTCCGTTGCCTGTCGTGACCGACGGCGGGGGTGGTGGTGGCTCATACGACGCTCCCGTCCTGGCTGACGTTGATGTCGACTTTTGCGGCTTGAGTACCTTCATATTGCGTCCACTACGCGCGGCTGGCTGGTACCCGCTCAGAGGGCCCTGGCCATCACCCCCGTTGCCACCAGCGCCTCCGGTCCCCTGGCGCCACGAGTTCCAGATGCCCCCACTGGATGAGGGAGCCCGCTGGCGTGCCTCTGACGCGACGGATCCGTCCCGGTCTCTGGACCTGCCCTCATCCCGAGACTTCGCAGACCTCTCGCTTTCGCCGCCTGTGTCCGATGCGCTCGCCTGCGGTGCCGTGCTGCGTGGTGCAGACTCCGTTGGCGAGACGGCGCCATCAGGCTGGTGGTATCTCTCGTGGTCATCAAAGCTCCTCATCGACGGACGGCGCTTGCTGGTCTGCTGCTGCTCATCGAGACGGTCTTGGCCTTCGCCGAGGACGAAGGGCACGGCGTTGGCGTTGAGTCTGGGCTTTTCGGGAACCGTGTTGGTCGTGCTGATGTGCTGGAAGGCATTCTCATCCTCGGGTCGCACAAAGGGCACACGTAGACGGGACCGATCGTCGCCGTACAGAATCATAGTGTTCCTCGAGAACATGATGTCGGCTGAATGTGCCCTAAGCGCATCGCTACCAATGAAGATGCGGACACCGGATCCGGCACCATCGGCCAGTCCGTCTGTCCCAGTCACCTCGAAGAGCACGGATATGAAGGGGATGGGTCGGTCAAGGCCGGGCGAGCGGCCACTGTGATGAACAATTACCGCCTCAGCAAGGTAGACGTTGAGGCGGACCCGCCAGATACCGTCGACACCACGCTCAACCTCGTCCACCAGCTCAAGATCCTTGATGAGCGAGTAGTCCACCGTCGACTTCTGAGATCCTGTGCACACGTCGGCATACAGGAGTGCTGCGTGGGCGTAATTGGTCGTAAGCCAACACCGTACGATGGAGGGCACGGTCCCGAGGATGTAAAATGCGGGAGGCGGTCCAGGTATGTCGAGGGAGGAGTCGTCGTCTTCGTCTCCAACAGCAAAATTCGTGTCAAGCCCGAGGCTGCTAGCCCGACCAGACGCCACAGAGTGATGAGAGTGTACGGAGTGGCCGGCCGAGCTGTGTCTACCGTCGGACTTGTGTGAGAAAGTGCGCTCCATCAAGAGCCCACTGCCCGGTCTGGCGGGTGTGAAGTCACCAGAGGGGCGACTGGTATGACCAGCCCAGCTCGAACCGTGCAGGGCACTCTCGTCGAAGCGGACGCTGTTGGCCCTTGAAGCGGCGCCACGTCGGACGGGCTCCTCTTCAGTGGGGCCTAGGTGCAGTGATCCGAGAAGCTGGTCGCCTTGTTCGTCCAGGTCGTCGAAGTCGTCCGGGTGAGAGACAGGGCCTATAAAAAAGTGTGAGGTGAGATTATGCAGACGATGGGGGCAGTGGACGAGGAGGCTTACCATGCTGAGGCGTGCCGCTTAGAACACCCGGAAACGGTGAGTTCCAGACTGACTTCAAGGCGGCGTCATCCGCCTGGCGCTTTTCCAGTCGCATGATGCGTTCCGCATGATTGCTTTGCGTATAGTGCACCTGCTTCACTTCCATCTGTAGACTATACAGATCCTCGGGCGTGATGCCAAACCTGGGATCCATCCCCAACAGCTTGTTGCCAACACTGAGCGACGCGGAGAAGTATTCGCACAAGCTATCTCAGAAGCCACTGACAAAGACGCGGCGCCAATATCGTCGTACAGGCTACCCCAGCCGTTGGTCCAACTTTGAAGACTCCAGTGGTGATGGTGCTTCTCTCGAGGCCTGCCTGCCCACAGGGCAACCCCTGACAAGGACCGCAAGCTTGCTGGGCATGCAAAGCGCTAACCAGCGGGCGCTCCCCCGGATTTGCAGCTGCGAGCAGGTCGGCTAGGAACGGAATATCGTTCAACGGCGATAGCGTACGAGGTACAGAGGCTGGCAAGGGAGTCGGGATCGATGATGTATCACGGTAGCGGCAATGACGAGATGACGGCGCGGCACCCGAATTTCGTTCGATGGGAGACGTGTCTGGGTACGTGAATCGTGTGTGTATACCAAGAATACGGGGATCTCGGAAAGCGGGTTCACGGTCGTTAGGTTAGGTCGTCGAAGAGAGAGGGGTCTCGTCTCGATTGGGCGGATGACGATGGTCGGATATCGTTGTAACACGGCAGAGTTTCCGGTGGATTCAAATCACGGTGGTGGCTCTTGCAACTGCTGCAGTTACTTGTGGGTAAGGATGGATCTCTTAGAAAGACGACGGAATTCGAAGAGGTGATATCGGGGTGGGAGGGTGAATGGCAGTCGTGGCGGGAGCTATCGGTGGACTGATGGACCAAGGGGATTCGATGCGGGCGGCAGGCGTTGGCTGAGAGGGTTGGACGAGTACAGGTAGTAAGTATCTGGCCGAGAAAGAGAGGGTCGAGGCCGGAGGTTGGAGGAAGCTTGGAGATTGGGTAGCACCGGGACGAGGGAGGGCAATGAGGTGGCGAGAAGAGAGCTGATGGAGGGCCGGTGGGATTATAGAGCTTCAGGAGAGAGATGGGAAAGATGATGATTGAGTAACGATGGACGGCGGATTTGGGGAGGCGACACTCCGTCCATGGAGACGGCCACAGGTCCATAGGTCCCTCCATCCATAATAATAGCCTATAATTAATAGGTGACGGGATGGTTCAGGCTGGGCGCCACTATCCATGGAACAGCGGGAGCGTGACCCGTGCTGGGCCTTTGGGCCTCTCATATCGCAGCACTAGGCACATTGAATATTATAGCGCTACGAGTGCCTAGTACAGACTGTACAGTGGATGTATTACCTAGAGGCTAAGTAGTATTACAGGGAGTCTCCACTATTACGTACAGAGCCGTCAGCGCGCGTAGCAGTCGAATGCCGCCATTAACGGTGCTATTCTTGGCGCCTGGCGCCCCCGTGGCCGTCGCGTCCACAGGTCCATATGTATGGAAACCCCCGCCGCTGTCGTGAATCATGGTGCCCCGTGGCCGGGCCCGGCTTCAACTTCCCCACGGCATGGAATGCACGGAGTAATGCCCCAAGTCACAGAATTGCTGCACATGTTGCAAGATACAGTATACAGTGTTAGAGAATCTTTTAGACACAATGATAATGGTATTTTATCTCTATGGAACATGCCCTTGTGAAGATGCTACTCTGCAGTGCCCCCGCAGAGAGATTCACAGGATCACGGCATTGATGGACCCAAGGCCAGAGCACTCACGCTAATGCAGACCACCTACTCGTACGTGCATTTTAGGTGACGCCTGTACCTCTTTGTACTCGTAGGCTATAATACATCGTACCCTCTGGACATGGATCTCATACATATCCTAGCTGTGTTTTATAGGTGCACTTCCTTGGTCTCCTGATACGACTGACTCATGTTTCGAATCCCGGGGGAGGGAGGGGGCAGACGCATCAAACCAGCAGGACGTCCGTCTAGTTGTCCGAGATCTTGGTGACAACATCCACCCCATTCACATCTTGCCAGGAGGGAAACACATATCCAGCGTTCGGTGGCAGGCCCTTCCACTCCTGACCAATATGCGGCTGGATCAGACCAAAGAAGACGCGGTAGGCCTCGCCATTCATGTGCAGCCCATCGGGGAGCAGAGTGTCCAGGCCACCCGCCTTGCCGTTCTGCGGGCTGCCGAGCCAGGGCCCCCCAGGCTGGTAGTCACCCGGCGACATGGAGATGGCCTTGTCCATGATGGCCTGCCAGAGGTCCACGAGGATAATGTCGTTTGGGTTCTCGCGGGCGACCTCGCGGGCCTTTTCTGCGTATGAGGCGCTGACGGCCGACGTGCGCGTCGACGATGGCAACCCGGATTCGGCGTCCAGCTTGCCGTGCTTGAGCTCATCCACAGGTGGTGGTGTCACAAGGATGATCTTGGGCTTGTCCTCTTTGATGCGCGGATGGTTGATGATCTTGATCAGGTTCTCCTTGTACTCGTCTATGGGGACGTGCTGCTTGGTGGGCGAGAAGGGCAGCACCGCATCGTTGGCTCCAATCAGGATGGACTGCAGGGCGAGTCAGCATTGTGAGGTAATATCGTGTGCGTTGGAGCATGCGTACAATGTACTTGATCTTAGGGGTAGTCGCCGTCGCCTCTGGAAAGATGCGGTCCATGTACTCGACAAGGTTCTTGGTGTTCCACCCAGAAAGGCCGCGGTTGATGACATCCAGCTTGCGGGCACAGACTGCCACGTGTTAGTGACCCATGCAACAGAAAGAAAGGAGAACGGTTACGGCAATACATACTGCTCTGAATGGCAGTGTTGAAAGAAAAGCCATCCTGGACTTCAATGGCGTTCCGAAAGAGCGAGTCGCCCAGCAGGACGAACTGGGGATACGTCATCTGCAGCTGATTAGCCGTGGAAACAGCCCAGCGAAGGGTCGTCTCCGACTCACAGCCATGTTCACTCGTTATTATATGTGATGTATGAATATTGAGTGATAAAAAAAGGTCGCACGTGGTATATTCTGGGCAGCGGAATAAGAGGCTGGTCGGCTCTAGTGAGATGTGAGTTGGAGGTTGATGTCGGAAAACGTCTCTTTTGCACTTGCCGTGGGGGGGTCCGACTTTGGCGGGGTTGAAGGATTATTAACGGGCAAACGGGTATCTTGCAGTACAACCAACAACATTAGAAACAAATTGAAGAGACATATAGATAGAAATATCCCTATAGCAGACGAATTCACGTAGTCCTACAAATCCCAGGCAAATTCCATCAGTCTCGACCAACAGCCATATCTTGTACACTGATATATTACTTCGTACTAATACTCCGCACCACCACCTGTGTCCCGCACGGAAGGTACCGAACCCTCTAACAGACCTTCCTCGACCACACCGGAAGGTCCTAAAATCCCGGATATCAGAAGGATGCGATGTTTACTTTGATTCAATCTATCATAATCATATTGTTGGTTGATCAATATTTTCTCAGATATAGACTACATTTCCCTGTTTGCGTATTCCGTACTGATACCAGTGTTATTGAGTGTCACAATCCAGGCACCAAGCCGACTTGGAGCTGGCCCCACATTGGCGCACCCCGCTTATCGATAAGAAGCCTCTTCTGGCCTTCAAACAAAAAATTTCCTGCGCAGACATTTAGTGATCGTCAAGTCTTCCTCAGTCTTCACACCAAACCTTTGTCCGTCTCTGCAAAAGGCCTCGACGCCCGCCCCAATTGACAACCCGACTGTATATACCCAAGGCCGCCCCCCGCGCGGAACAGTCGAAAGAGTCATGGCAACCGCGCTCGCCGCCCAGTTGGCGCAGGTTGCCGCCAACTCCAAGTCGAGTCTCAATGTCAAGGCTCAGAAGGCTGCCCATTCCAAGTCGCTGATTTGGGAGCCCCGCGTCGCCGCCTCCCAGAGCTACCAGTCGCTGTACACGACATGTCACCAGGGCTTTGAGGAGCTGTGCCACCTTGACGCCCGCTTTGCGCGCTTCCAGAGCACCATCTTCAGCGAAGAGAGCCAGAACCAGGACCGCACCCAGCTCACAAAGGCGGAGAACGATGAGCTGAACCGCCAGGTCGACGCCTTTCTTCGCCTAGTCGGCGCCCGTCTGAGGCTCATGCCCGCCATTAAGGCCATCGAGTGGCTCATTCGTCGCTTCCGGTAAGTTCAAGTCGCTCCAACGTCTAGACAAGGGCGTGGGCATCGACATAGACCTCGACAGTAGTACTGACCAATCGTGCCCGACCAGTATTCACGAGGAGAACACGGCTTCTCTCCTGCACACATTCCTCCCCTACCACTCTATCCCCGCATTTGCGACTCTACTGTCTATACTGCCGTCCCGAATTCCTCAAGGATTCCGCTTCCTCGACCCTTACATTCGATCCCTCACGTCGCCGCCCCGCACAATCTTCGTCCACCAGGCGGTTCACCACCCTTCGTTCCTCACCGATGTGTCCGAGTACACCCTCGAATCATGCCGCATGCAGCTGCAGCACCCGGCCCTCATCTCCTTTTGGGGCGGCCTCCTGACCGAGGCCATCAGCGGCATCCTCGACCGCACAAAGTCAGGTCGCGCCGCCATCCAGAGCGAGAACGACCAGGCCTTGCTACACAGGCTCGGCCCAATCTTCGCCGAGGCTCTTGTTATGAAAAAGGTCCCGACGGTTCAGGTTGCTTCGTACATGGCAGTGGCCGTCTTTGTCTCCAAGGGCAACCTGGAGGACGTTGCGGTGACCGCTTTCATGGAGCAGACGGTCATTGGTTGGACAGATGAAACCACACGCCCTGGTCTCGTCTGCCTTGCTATCATGGCTCAGCACCGGTCAGCCAAGCAGATGAGCGGAAAGGTCACCAAGGCTCTTCTCAAGGTTTCCAACATCGGATCCCTCCTGGTCGAGATTGGCCAGGAGCGCAGGGTTGACAAGCTTGCCAACGGACTCTGCCTGGCCCTGATTGAGCGTTTCACCAAGAAGGGAGACTCAAGGGGCCTGACCACCATCATGGTCATCTTGGAAAGCCGTATCCTACGGGACAAGCAGATTGCTGTCATCTTCAAGTCTCTTATCCTTACTGCCCTCAAGCTTGACGACTCCAACGACAAAGATGGTGCTCTACGCCGTGACCTGGGCTCTGCCCTGATCTCTCTGTCGCAAACTTCCGGAGAGTCGGGTGACATTATCCAGTCTGTCATCCAGGAGGTTGACTTTGACATTGAGGAGCTGGAGATGAAGCTTGATCTGTCCTTCCGATCCAGGAAACTCCCTGCCAATATTCCCGACGATGCCGACATGGCTAACGGAGATGCCGAGCCCGCTCCCCCTAAGGATTTCGACGCCAGCATTGACGACCTTTCGAAGCGCAAGGAGGGACTGTCAGCGTGCCTTCTCTCTAAACCCAAGGAAATATTTGATGAGTTCAGCCACCTGTTCTTTTCCATTGTGTCGGAACAGGCACAGGACTCCCCGCTGCGCGAAAAGTTTGACAAGAGCCCCAAGCTGAACCGCAACACCGCCCTCAAGGACTGCACATACTTCAGCTTTTTCATTAGGATATGGTGTGGTCCCTACCCTGCCCTCGCTCGGGCCGCTGCTCTCGAGACGGCCAAGAACCGCCTCAAAGCTGAGAGTGACATCAAGACTGATGTACAGGCCCTCATTCCTTACTGCATTGCCGCCTTGGGAGATCCGTCGAAGCGCGTTCGACAGGCAGCTGCCGCCCTTGCTACTGTCATTGCCAACTCGTACTCGCCCGCGATTCTCAAGGGATCCAACACCTGGGGCTCCAGTGGCCTATATGGCGATAACAACAAGTTTTCCACCATTGGTGCTGAGCTTGCCGCCAAGCTGCTTCACCTCCAGATCCTCCCCTCCCTGGAGGAATGCATCATGGACCCGGCACATATCTCGGCCATCTGCGCCGCTTTTGTCGCCACGGGAAAGTACCACAAGACTCCCGATCCCAGCATTGAGAAGAAGGACCACATCTCTGGCTCAGCCAGGTCTTCGCTTCTGTCCTTCTTTGCCTCCCACACCGTTTCGACGCCCCTGCTCCTTGTCAAGGACAGACTTCTTCAGTTCCTCAACGAGGCTCGTGGTGTGGCTGGTACCAGCCGCACCAAGGTCCTTCTGCCCGCCCTCCAATGGTGGGCGAACCTGCAAAAGGACGAGGCACCCCGACTTTGCGAGGCGGAGCATCTCGACAAGGCTGCCATAAATGCCCGCTTTGTCGACATCATTGTGCCCAACGACGTCGATGGTCTCGAGTACATCCTCGAGTTCCTCAAGGATCCCACCAAGCGCGAGAGGGATGGTCTGGTGCAGGCTGTCTTTGCTCGCCTGAGGAAGATGTGGCCTTCTCTCAAGGATGACGTCAAGTTCATGGTGGCAGAGCAGCTTCTGGCCATTTCCCAGGAGCCTGCGCCTGCTAGCGATGACGATGCTCCTTCCGTTATTGTACCTGCCGAGGCAGCGGATCTGCTGCAGAACGTGCCCCTGACGACTGACATTCTGTCGGCCTTTGTTGACTCCATTAAGACTGGAACCAAGATGATCACGGAGCCTCCGGCAAACAAGCGACGTCGCACCAGCTCCAGCTCCGGCAACCGTGGACTGATGACACAGGCAAGCCCCGAGTTGAGCCAGGCCCTGCGCCGCATCACCTTTGTCCTACAGATTGTCGAGAACTCGGAGCCGGTCACTCACCCCGAGCTGATGGGTGGTCTCTTCACTGCCCTATCGGAGCTGCAGCACTTTAGGACCGTTGTTGGCTCCGAGCTCGGGTACCTGCAAAACCTCATTCTGCGCAGTCTGCTGGCTATGATGCCCGCGTACAAGGCAGACAAGAACCTCAAGATCTCGGCCTCAGGCGGCTACGGTGATCTGCTTGTTAGCTGCATCCAGAAATCATCCAGTCCCGTCGTCCAGAACGCTGCTCTGCTCCTTATTGCTAGCTTGGCCACGACGGCGCCTAACCTGGTGCTGCACAGCGTCATGCCCATCTTCACCTTCATGGGCACTTCGGTCCTGCGCCAGAGTGATGACTACTCAGCCCACGTCGTAGCCCAGACCATCAAAGAGGTTGTGCCGCCGCTCATCGCCTCCCTGCGTCAAGGCAAGAAGAGTCCCGTGGCCGGAGCGTCCGAGATCCTCGTTAGTTTCACGACGGCGTACGAGCACATTCCTGCCCACAGACGCATGGACCTCTTCCTGGCGCTTGTCCAGACCCTCGGCCCCAACGAGTTCCTCTACGCCCTTGTCAGCATGCTCGTCGACCGTTACGGCGCCAGCGACGCGCTCCTGCAATTCACTCACGAGCTGGTCAACCACTTCTCCATCAACGTCCAGATGGAGACGCTGGTCAAGCTTCTCAACCTCATCTCGGACCTGTTCCGCCCCAAGCCCGACATCTCATTTGTGCTTCTCGGTATCACCGAGGACTCAGACAAGGATGTCGAGCAGATTGCCCTACGTCAACTCTCGGCGTTCCCCATCTTCCTGTCTGGCAAGAAGCTCAAGGATCAGATCTCAGAGATCGTTGACCGTGACGACATGGAAGTCGGCGAGATTCGCGTACTCTACTCGACCCTTCTCGAGAACATCCTCCTGCTTGCGGACAGGGTCAAGGGCAACAAAAACCTTCACTCGCGCTGCGGCGCTGCTCTATCCAACCTGCTCAACCTCCTGTCCATCAGCGAGTTCATCAAGGCTGTTGAGAACCTCATGGACCGCCCCGACATGGGTCTGCGCCAAAAGGTACTGCGCGCGCTCGAGGTTCGGGTTGATAAGGAGAGCAACACAGACGTCGCGTCACGCACGGCCCTCCTGTCGTTCCTGCCCCAGCTGACGGCCACCATCCGCGAGTCGCCCGACATTCGCTACAAGCACACGGCCGTCACCTGCGTCGACAAGATAGCCGAGAAGTACGGCAAGAAGGACATTGAGGCCGTTGTGGCCGCAGCCTCCACCATTGCCGGCGAGCACTGCCTTGGTCAGGACGAAAAGCGCCTGCGCGTCATGGCCCTCCTGTGCCTGACATCGCTCGTCGATGTCCTCCAGGACGCCGTCGTTCCCGTCCTCCCCATCGCCATCCCCCGCGCTATGGAGTACCTCGAGTCCAGCATTCAGAGCGACGAGACCGACGAGGAGCTGCACTCGGCCTGCTACGGCCTCTTCAGCTCATTGGCCGAGCACCTGCCGTATATGCTGTCTACGTACGTGGACCGTATCCTCGAAATCTCGGGCAAGTCGGCCGAGGCCGGCCTCAGCCCGGAGACAGACGACAGTCGCACAAGCTGCCTGCAGTTCCTGGCCAAGCAGCTCGAGGCCAAGGAAGCCTTTGCCAGCTTCGAGAGGACCTGGGATGCCACCGTGGCTACAGGTTTCAGGGTAAGGATCGCCTCCTACCCGCCCTTTTTTGTGATGATCAAACTAACCAAATATTCTCTTTTCCAGGCCATGGCCGAGCACCTTGATATCCTTGGTCTCTCCATCGACAAGCACTCTAAGTCTAGCATTGCCAAGAACTCGTCTGTCTTGACGACGCTCATCACCAAGGTCCTCGACCTCCGCAGGCTGAAGCACAGCCAGGGAGAGGCGGATGAGGCAACCCTGACTCACATCACCGCCATCGAGACCAACGTGTATGAGAAGACTCTCAAGATGATCTACAAGCTCAACGATGCCTCGTTCCGCCCCATCTTTGTGCAGCTTGTGGAGAGCGCCGAGACAGGCCTGTCCAAGAACGACAAGACTGGCCGCGCCCTCCGCCGATACAGCGTATACGGCTTCCTGGAGACCTTTTTCGGCAACCTCAAGTCGATTGTGACCAATTACTCGACGTACATTGTTGATGACGCCGCCAAGATCCTGGCGGGTGCCGCCCCCAAAGCGAGCCGCGAGCAGCGCCAGCTGTGGGCGCGCGTGCTGTCGACTCTGTCGCGCAGCTTCGAGCACGACCAGGACGACTTCTGGCAGGCGCCCGCGCACTTTGGCGCCGTGGCCCCTGTGCTGATGGAGCAGTTCCTGCACGCGCCCTCTGTTGACGTCGAGGCGGATCTGGTTCCGGCTGTCGTCGAGCTGGCCGCTGCGGCCGACTCCCAGGCACACCAGAAAGAGCTCAACAGTGCGCTGCTCAAGCACCTCAAGGCAGAGGACCGCTCCGTGCGCCTGGCCGCCATCAAGTGCGAGCAGGCCCTCACCGACAGGCTTGGCGAGGAGTGGCTCGCTATGCTGCACGAGATGCTCCCCCGCATCAGCGAGCTGCAGGAGGACGACGACGAGGAGGTCGAGCGCGAGACGCACAGGTGGATCGTCAAGGTGGAGGGTGTCCTGGGAGAGAGCCTGGACTCCATGTTGCAATAGAGTGGAGTGGCGAGGCTGGGGGACACAAGGAGAAAAGCGATATGAGTTTGGAATTTACTAGCTGCATTTCTTGTCACTGCATTACGGAAGAGTATAGTATCATATGTTTTCCGCCACTTTGGTGGGGAGTTTGGATGAATTCACTTGTATACATTCGCAAATTGGACGAAACACCTGGAGCACTATATCGTGTATGCATCGCAATACTTGTACACACCGTCCGATGTCTCCTCGCATGGCGCCATTATCCCGGACCACGTGCGGGGGATTTCCTGATGGGAAATCTCCATCGTACCTGCCCCCGTTTGGCGCCTGCCTTAACATGCTGCTGCACCTGCCGCAGCAGCGCCTGCGTCGCCGGCCGCCCCAGACGCTTTGGCAATCTTCTGAACAATGCAAAAATGTATGATATGTACCATGGACAAGATAGCCACGGTCATGAACTCGTCCCCCAGCTCCCCCACAGCGGCAGGACCATGAAACTGGAACAGGCCAAGACCCGCGTCGCTGGACCGCTTGTCCCGATTGCTGGTCCATGTGGCCATTGGCCCCGTGCCCGGTGACCGCGGAGACACGAGCTCCCAATCGCCCATGCCACTGCTTGTGCACGCCTTGACCAGACGCTTCAGAAGTCCCTCGTCGCCATCCTTCTTCCTGCTCGCCTTGCGCCACTCCCACGTCTCGCGGCGCCCGCGGACGACCAAGTCGACAGGCCACCGCTTGCTCGTGCCAGAACTGCCATTCAGGATGGCTTCCTGTCCACCCGGGCTCTGGCCGCCAATTGTGAGGATCACCTTGCTGCTCAGGAAGCCCTTGACCCGGGCCTCGGCCACGGGCGGCGCCCCGTCGCGGTACTTTCCCGGCTTGAGCTTGGTAGAGCCCCCGGACGAGATCTTGGCCGAGTAGGCCGGCTCGTGCCCGCGAGGCAGAGTGCCCAGCTCGAGGTAAGTTGAGAAGAAGCTTGGCGATTGCCGGATGTGGAACGCGGGGGGCAGGTGGACGAAGCCCGTGCGGGGATGGTAGACGCCCGACGGGGCGGAAGGGTAGTAGTAGTATTCGGCAGGGGCCGGGGGCGTGTCGTAGTAGTAGCTGGCCATCTTGTGTGTGTTGCCGCCCATATATACTAGTAGTATCTTTGAATGGTTCGATGTGTACTGCATTGCTCCATCCTCGGGTTGAGGACAGGAGCTTCTTTATATGCACAGGAAGACAATTCACCTTGAGGCAGATAGCATGGAAGTTACGTATGTGGCTGCCCACGCACGTTAAGATATGCGTAAGTCTCACTCCCTTTTGCCTTGTCAGTGGCCGTGGTATCTAAACGATCATCCCTTTTGCTTACACTGCGCCGTGCAGGGCTGACGCCCGGTGGCGCCAGATCGCCCAAAGGGGAAATTCCCAGCGCTCTCCTGCCGGGCGGTAGGGCGGTGCATGAATACGGGATGCGGGATGCGGGCGCGTGCATACTGGAGCCACCGACCGGCGACAAGGCAGAGTGCTGGCAAGGTGGGAAACAAGGTTGCAGTGCAGTGCGTCATGTACGCCCAATTGCCCGTTTTGTTGTCGCAAAGTCCAAGCTTGGTGTTAACGTCAGGTATTGCTTTCGCAACGCGCTGAGGGCAAAATCAAGGCATCGACACTACTCTCATCAGGAGAAAATCGCTGTTACCAGCAACCACAGTGAATATCAATAGTAGCTCATATTCAATGCTAAGTATCTGTCTATATACTCATGGATTCTCATGCCATCCTGCCAACCTGGGTCAGATAATCATCTAAGTGGTGACGCACTGTTACCATGATGCTGCACGGCAATGCTGCGCACCCACGACGGAAAGATAAAGTACAACGGAATCGACTGGACTCCCGTATGGAGTTGCTATTGAAACAAAGAAAAAAAAAGAAAGAGCTTTCTATTACATGGAAATGTCCCACCCGGTCTATAAACTTTTTCAGTCCCCTCCCCTCGGCTACACACATCTAATACACACATGCTATGCTGTTGGTCGTCCCTCGATCCCTGTTTAGAACCTCGAGATGTCGCGTCCAAAGAGCCAGTTGATGCACCAGTACACGGGGATGAGCAGCTTGTTGCGAAGACTCATGCTGCGGGTGAGGTAGGCCGTGCGCCAAAGGACCCAGGCGGCGCGGCCCGTCAGCTCGTCGGCGCTGCTCTGGTGGATGGCGCGCCACCCGCCAATGTAGGCCATGATACCGAGGTTGCGGAAGCGGAAGGGAACCTCCTCGTGGTCGCCCTTGTTAAGGCGCTTGCCGAGGTAGACGGCCTGCTGGCTGGCCACCTGAGCCGTAGCGGGGAATCGCGAGTCTTCGACGACGGAGCAATCACCCATGGCGTAGACGTCGGGCAGGATGCGCTTGTTCTTGCCGTCGGGGCCGTCCTGGATCTGCACACGGAGGTGCTGGTCGACAATGATACCGCCCGTCCTGGGGTCGCGGGCCAGCGACGTGCCCTTCTCGCCAATCTGCCTCTCGTGCAGCTTCTTGAGCAGAGGGTTCTGGGTCAGACCGGTGCTCCACACGACGAGGCTGGCAGGGATCTCCTGCTCCTCGTTGGAGAACTTCATCATGATGTGGTCGTCCTCCTTGCGCAGGCGCTGCATGAAGTGCTGGGTCTTAATGCGGATGCCCTGGCGGCTGAAGGTCTCGGTGGCGTAGTCGGCCAGCTTGCGGTCAAACATGGGCAGAACCTTAGGTGCAACGTCGTAGACGGTAATCTCGACGTAAGGGATCAGGTGGGGGTAGAGGCGAGCAATGTCCTCGTGCACCAGGTCGTGCAGCTCAGCGGCGAACTCGATACCGGTGGGACCACCGCCGACAATGGCAAAGTTCAGCAGCTTCTTCCTCCTCTTCTCCGTGGCCGTAGGAATGGCGGCCTTCTCGAAGGCCTGGAGGACCTTGAGGCGGATAGCGCGGGCATCGCCGACGTCGCGCAGGAACGAGGCATTCTCGCGCACACCCTCAATACCGAATGTCTGGCTGGCGCAGCCAACGGCCAGGACCAGCTTGTCGTAGGGGATCTCGTACTGACTCTCCTCGTCAATGGGAGCAGGGGCGTTGCCGGTGCGAGCGGTAAGATCGTCGCGCGTGTTGGGCTGGACGCGGACAACCTTGCGGTCGAAGTCGACATCGTTGACCCAGGCCTGGTGGAATTCCGAGATACCGAGGCGACGGACGGGCTCAATGGCAGTTCGGAACTCGAGGGTGCCGACCGATGTCGAGGCCAGCAGGGGGGTGAAGACGAAGTGGGAGCGAGGCGAGACGATGATGCGGTCGGTCTGCTGTTTCGATAGGGTACGGCCGAGGGCGTAGCCAGCCCATCCGGAGCCTAGGATGACAACGCGCTCCTTCTCGTCTATTCAGGGCAGCTGGTCAGGATCTGGATCGACAAATTTTTTCGAGGGCTAGGACTGGGAGACGTACTGGTTGTGCTTGCCCACCGAACACGGCGAGCCTGAGCCTGCTGGACAGCAAGGCACTTGGGCACCTGGGCCAGGCGCGGCAGCACGCGGCTCTCGACACGGGACGACGCCAGCATAGACATGGCGAATGCTTTGTGAGGTTGTTGATGTGTGGGTTTGAGTTTCTGGGCTCAGCCGTGTTTTCCACTTTCCACAACTGCCTTTCTTTAGAAGCACCCTGGGTGTCTTAGCAGCGTGCTGATGTCATCCAAAGGCGGCAAGGTTAGTGTAAAGGGGGGAGGGAAACACGACCTGAACGGAAAGAATAAAAAGAGAGGGAGAGACAGTGGAACGGAACCGAGGGAGTTGAGCTCATGCTAGTGCGGATATTTGCGATGCGGCTCTACCCACATTATCAATCAGTGTCATCCACTTTAAGGGGGTCATTGCTGATCGGTGAGGCCAATAAGTCCGACAAATCGTCCATGAAGATTCTTCACAGCGTTGCGAATACCGGAGCTTGTGACCTTGAAGCGGGTTATCTCGGAGTACGGAGGACCCGATTTTTATCTCGGGACCCTTAGCTCGATGCATGGTGGAGCAGCGGGTCATTCGCGCCGGTAACAAATCCCATGCGGCTCTGCACTCTGCAGGTGGAAGAAAAAAAAATACACGAGGCAGGCCACACGAGGCAGGCTAATAGCAAGGTGCAATATTGGCATGCATACCCATGGGCCATTTCATTGTCGCACTTGTTGAATCCTGCAGTCAGATCAACAAACAAGGATTGGGACACATGCAAAGAAAGAGAGAGAGAGAGAGAGAGAGAGGAGA
Organism: Geosmithia putterillii; assembly: GCA_900188575.1. Lineage (NCBI taxonomy): Eukaryota > Fungi > Ascomycota > Sordariomycetes > Hypocreales > Bionectriaceae > Geosmithia > Geosmithia putterillii. The sequence continues at coordinate 175,845 of FYEU01000312.1, read as the reverse complement.
GCAAGAAAGAGAGAAAGGAAGGGAAATACTAAGAGAACAATCCCAAATTGATTTGATCCGGAGTTGCTCCTTCCTTTTCTTGCTGTTACTTGTGTTTCCAATTGTCTTGACTTTGAGGTAAGAGCGCGATGGAAATGGCTCCCGCGGCCTGCCTCGTGGTAGCCCTTATTACCTCATACTCATAGGCGCCCAATGAGGTCATTCCGCTGCCAAGCTACCAACAGCGAACAACAGAACACCAGAGGAAGGAACGTTTCCGTGGTCAGTGCAAGAGCGATGATGGCCTCGAGGAATTTGCACGACAGAGACGACGAGGATTAATTATCCATTTGGATCATTGGGCAATTGAGTACGGAGTAAAAGATCCCCCAACATTGCCGCCGCCTGTCCCTCTTTTCTTTTGCTTCGTCTGTGGTCCTTGCAACTTGGCCGCCCCTGAATTTTTCAATCTTGCGCCAGCCGTATTACAGGCATTACAGGCACAGGCCCGAAAGTCGCACAGCGTATGAGCGTACAGACGGAGACGCAATTGCCCTGAAGGTTTTTGCCCCTCTCACTTCCTCCACCGCCCGGGTGGTCCGAACGTCGGCCTCTCAGCCTCAGGCAACTTCACTCCCACGCATTCGCCTTCCTTTTTCCACGCCCCAATACTACGTACTCGTAGTAAGTACGACTAATAGCGTCCTTGCGCGTGTGTGTACGGAGTATACTCGCAAGGTAAACTCATCACAATGGCGAAGCCTTCAGTCGACTACGGCGTCTACCTGGTGACGGACTCGACGCCTGCCATCCTCGGTGACAAGGACCTCTGCCAGGTCGTTGAGGCGTCTCTGCAGGGTGGCGTCACTTGTGTCCAGTACCGCGACAAGCTTAGTCCCAGGGATGCGGTCGTGGATACGGCCAAGAAGCTCCACGAGGTCACCAAGAGATACGGCGTGCCCCTGCTAATTAACGACCACGTCGACGTTGCTGTCGAGGTCGACTGCGAGGGTGTCCACATTGGCCAGGATGACATGGGTGAGTACGAGAACTCGGGCAGAGCCTCTCAAATCTCTCACTCTGATTTGACAGCCCTGGGACATACGAATATGTATGGCTAATCTCTTGACGATGGCGTCGTCTGCCTTCAAACAGGATTCCAGAGGGCCAAGGCGATGCTCGCTGAGGGCAAGATTATTGGTGTCACAGCTTCGTCCATCGATGAGGCCAAAAATGCTGCCGCCGCTGGAGCTGACTACCTCGGCATTGGAACAGTCTATGCCACTTCCACAAAGAAGGACACAAAATCCATCATCGGCCCGGCCGGTGTTAGCTCCATCCTTAGTGCACTTGTTTCGGCCGGGTATGGGTCCATCCAGACAGTCTGTATTGGGGGCGTCAACGCGTCCAATGCCCGCCAGGTCCTAACCCAGAGCGCCTCTCCACGCAAGGCTCTGGATGGCATCGCCATTGTCAGTGCCATTGTCGCTGCCGAGGACCCGGCCGCTGCGGCAAGGGACCTGGTCGGCCAGGTCATCTCAGCCAAGGTGCCCGATGTGGTACGGGCCGTGGCCGATAAGACACCCCTGTCGCATAACATGACCAACCTGGTGAGTTGCTGTCAAGTCCTTCTCCTACGAGTGTGCATCGCGCAACGTACGGACTTCGAGACGGGCTCTGATTTCGCGTGTCGCAAAAAATTTAGGTGGTCCAAAATTTTGCTGCCAATGTTGGCCTCGCCGTTGGGGCCAGCCCCATCATGGCCAACTACGCCGAGGAAGCGCCCGACCTGGCTAAGCTCGGCGGGGCTCTTGTCATTAACATGGGCACCGTAACGCCTGATGGGCTCGAGAACTACGCACAGGCGCTGAAAGCCTACAATGAAGCCGGAAGACCTGTCGTCTTCGACCCTGTTGGGTACGTCTCTCGGCATCGGCCCCACAGTTTAAGGACCCGTCATATTACACGAGTTAGCGACGCTGACCATTGATTCCGCAGAGCCGGAGCCACCGCCGTTCGCCGCGGTGCCGTGAAGACGCTCCTCGCATCGGGTCACTTTACCGTAATCAAGGGCAACGAGGGAGAACTCCAGACCCTACACGGCGTCTCAGTTACTCAGCGTGGAGTTGACTCGGCGTCGAATCTCACCCTGGCGCAAAAGGCACGGCTGGCACGCGACCTCGCACGCGCTCACAGCCCCTGCGTCACCCTCCTAACAGGCGTGACCGATGTCCTCAGTGACGGAAAGCGAACGGTTCGCGTCGACAATGGTCACGAGCTGCTAAGCATGGTTACGGGTACTGGCTGCACGCTCGGCACCACGGTGAGTGCTATGGTTGCAGCATACCCGGCCGACACCCTAGTCGCCGCCGTTGCGGGTACAGCCATGTTTGGTGTCGCAGCTGAGATGGCGGCCGTGAGAGATGAGGTTCGCGGCCCAGGAACGTTTGTGCCCGCCTTTATCGACGAGCTATACGCCATCAGGAAGGCCACATCTCGCGGCGACATGAGATGGTTGACCATGGTGAAGGTGCAAGTTGTTGATGTCGAGGAAGCATAAAAACGGCATCACAGCAACTCTACCAAGCAAAGCAGTAAACCCAAAACAAAGACTTTCTTGAATATACAGCAGAGACTTTTTTTGTTTTCACAGCGGCAGCCTCGTCCACCAATACGAATACTACGCGAACAGTACCCACCGTCTGAGTCCCACAAAAACACCAGGGCTCATCCGTGCCGGTGCGAGTACTGGCTTCCAGCTTCCAGCCGACGGCTTCCCCGACTCTTGCAGTGCGGGACAGTCCACGGGCATTTAAATCAGGGGTATACGACGTAATGCAGGACGCGTCCACGACGCAGAATCAACACATTAACAACCAATGCTGCTAGCGTTGGGGCCCAAGTCAGTGCTCGTTCTCCGTCCGGAGTACCATGCACAATAAGGTCAAGAAGACCATCGGAGAACGCAGCGGTTCCGAGCTGTTCAACACCACGGGGCCCCACGAGCGGATCTATCTAACGCGCTACTGCTCCGTGCTCATCACCAATGTAGCCCGGGCCTATGAGCACGTATGTAGTGGTAATACGGAGTTTGGGGGACGAGGGCACTGCTCGGCTCCGTACCCGCGCAATGGCTACGGAGCCGCGCGGGTATTGCGGATGTTGCGGAACCGCAAGGGACCAGCACAGGGCCAACAAAGACCCCCACAAACCAGCGACACTCTTGAAGCCCTCCGAGCCTCCATTCCCCAGTCCCCCATTCGGCTCCGCAGTCGCGAATCTGCGGTGTGGCTTCAATGAACCTGGGGACCTGCCTGGGGGGATGCAATCATCGTGCGTGATAATGGTGGAAGACGCACGATAGACCCGGGGCACGGGGCTCCGAGGGGAATACGGAGTACAAGTATGGGACCACGGCGTATCAATCGTATCAATCACCGACAAGGGTCGGCATACTACCCCGGGGGGAAATAGTCTGGGCTCCTCGTAATCCGCATGCACCTGACTGGTAGACTGGAGAGGACGTACCTAGAAACGCCCAATGACGTACAACGCACCCGCGCGACCGATGATAATGTGCATACATTGCGGGGAGAACGGAAAGACATAGGGAGTACGAGTACTAACAGGGTAAGATTGATGCACTCAAAGTGTATGCATGCTACTGATTGAATGAGAGATATATGCTCGCTGTAAGTACAGTCTATGTGCCCGTCAGTAATCAATACATCATGAAGTCATCCAGCTCGCCGGTGCCGTTCCAGACACCGTCACTCATGTAGGCTCGAATGACAGGATCGCCCACGCCCATCATGGCGCTGCCGCCGCCGCCGCCGTCGATGCCGCCCACGTGAGGACCAGGATCCAGGCCCGCCATACCCGCAGCAGCCTGTTGCTGGTGTTGCTGCTGGTGTTGCTGCTGGTGTTGCTGCTGGTGTTGCTGATGTTGGTCGAATGCGATCAGGGACTGGCCTCCAGCCTTGCAGTCGGCGATGGCCCTGGCCATTTCCACTTGGATACGGCTACGCATGGCGAGGCACAGCCTGGCCAAGCCAGCTACCGGGTCCTCATCTTCTTCTGCTCCCCCTTGACGGGCACCGCCACCGCTGCCGCCATCAGACGACTGTTGCTGCTGCCCGCCACTATTTTCATGGCTGACATGATGGGCGGTGTCGCTGTTCTTGCGCTGCTGCTGCTGCTTCTGACGGTACTGCTGTAATGCGATCGAAAAGGGTCCGCTGCTTCGGGCGCTGACCAGGCTGGTGAGGTGGGCGATGAGGGCGTCCATAATGTGGGAGAAGCCGAGCTCGCGCTCAATATGCTCAAGGTTCCAACCGGGGAGGCGCAGGGTGACGACGCGCATGCCCGTGAGAAGGGCATATGTTAGGTCGGACCCATGGGCGACGAGGAAGGGTGGGTGCTCCCAGTCGTTCCAGATGCGGATGCGAACGGAGAAGATGTCCTTGAGGGAGGCGACGCACGACCACAGGAGGCGTAGGCGGTCCGTCAGTGGAAGGCCCGAGTCGTTGCAGAGGCGGTCGGACGTGGCCCATTCTGTGAGAAGAACTTCGGCGATGGACAGGTGCGATCGTAGGATGGCTGGTTGGTGTTAGTTATCCGTACATGTGACATATCTCAACCAGACACACAGAAGCTCGGTGTGTATCGCTCTCCCTCGACGTGGACGTACAAAGGGGGGGGAGGGGCGGGGGACATACGGTTTGATGCCATCTCTGGCCTGAGAGATTGCCTGAGAGAGTTGATTTGCTCCTGGAAGGAGCCCACGACTATCGTGACGGGCAGCTGCATCTGCATGGTCTGCTGGAACCCTGGGCCGTGGGCCAGGGTAAGTGATATGGACTGCGCAATCAGCTGGACGCGCACCAGCTTGACGAGAAACTCGTCCGAGTCGTACTGCCTGGCTGCCTCGAGAATGCTGCACGAGTTCTCAAGGAAGGACGTGTTCATCAGAACCTCGGTGCTCTTGTTGGTGGTCAAAACCCTGGGACACACGATTAGCCCCCCGAACCTGACCCTACCCATCCCTCCATCACCATCTGTGTAAGACCTACAGGGTATTAAGATAATATGTGCCCGCATAGACCCTCAGGTGGTCGAGGTTCTGATTCTGCGCCAGAGCCTGGCCGCCCAGTCCGAGGCCAAGACACGTCGATCTTGCCAGGAACAGCATGTTCATCAGGACAGGGCCTTTGAAATGGTACCTGCAGTTATGTCAGATGATGAAATTGCGAGTTCGAAGTCGTCAATCAATCAGCAAAAAGGGTCGGGATACTCACCACGCCATGAGAATCTGCATACCCTGCAGGACATCCAGGCTCCTCGTCGCGTCGAACATGATAGCTTGCACCAGGCTAGAAAACAGCTCCTCGCCCATTCTTTTATGTCTTACCCCGTCGAACAAGCACGCCGCCATCATGATGGATTTGTACAGAAACGGCCTCGACTCCTTCATCTCGGCGGCCTTGATGTCCAGCGGCACGACGACAAACGGAAACAAGTGCGCCATGGCCTTAAGGTACCGTTGGAGGAGGGCCTCTGCCTCACCGGGCATGGGCCACACGGACTCCCACGACGGGGCAGAAAATGCGGACGCCGCCGCAGACGCAGACGCTGCTGCCGACACCGACGCCGAGTCTGACGCCGATGGCTCAGCCGTAGGCGTTGGGGACCGCGACTGTGATTGCGATTCCGACGATTCCGACGATTCCGAAGCAGCAGAGCCCGAGGCAGCCTTGACGGTCTCCTTAGTCGGCCATTCTGAGCTCGTCTGGTCCCACGAGAACAAATGGCCCAGGAGCTGTGGCCCGTTGATGATTGGAGGCCCCTTTCCGCGACTGATTGATAGGCCGTTGGGCTCTGATGAAGGGGCACGTGACCCGGACGACGTCCCCGTGCCTTCCGCCGACTTGCCTCCTGTGTTGGCTCCTGCAGAAGCAGAAGCAGAAGCCGTCCCCAAGGCTGTGGTCTTGACATCCTCGAGATCTCGGAGGCGCTGCTCCAGCTGCGAGAGTAGAGATCTGCGAGTCGCGTTGCGCGGTCTCGGGGGTCCTGGAGTTCGTGATATACACTCCTTTCCGAGACGGTGGCACCTATGTCAGTCTCAGTCAGCACTGTCTCAAAACAGGAAAAAAAAAAAGGTCATATCAGAGGGCACTGCATATATTGATGCATGCTACCCAGCTATTGATTGATTCGCCCTTACCTCTCACATTCACCTGTCTCTTCCGGTCCCTGCGTGCAGCGAGCTTTAGCCTTGGCGCACGCCGCGCATGCTAACGGGCGCCTGTTGTCTGCCATGGCGGCTCTTCCGTGTTCTAGGACGGTTATATCATTGATGAACAGAGTATAATGGGCCGGCCACACGGGAGCAGATCACGCATTGATGAGCGATATAGAGTCCGGCAGGCCTAGTAGCCCTTATCTTTGATGAAGATCTCTGTCACATATGAGATGTAAATATTAGGATGCGTTCCGTTCCTCATCTTGCTCGTCGTCTAGGGTCCCTCAGGGGGCGAAGGCATACAGCCAAACAGCGTACTACTAGGAGCGGAGACAAGGATGTGAAATTGCTCCGGCCCTCCGTTCGAGGTTGTGGCTTTTGCGTGGCTTTTGCGTGACAGGCCGTTAGACTAACAGGTTTTGAGGAATGCGGAAAGTGATAATCCGGTCCGCTGGAGCGAGTTTTTCCGGCCTTCTATCAAAACTCCTCCCGTAATACAAGGAGACGAGGTCCAACACATGAAATGGATGATGCTTATCGAAAGTACTAATACAAGAAGAGAAAAAAGAAAAAGAAAAAAGCCGTTGAGGATCTAGGCTAACGGTCTCAAGTGTCTCACGTACATGACTACATGTACTATGTGTGTACATTTGACCTGCGTGCCTGGGCCACGCTCCTCCCCTAGACTAGACCCACCACCGGATACCCTACATATATATATAAAATTGAAAGACTTACACGGATGCGTCTGGTATATGTATGTATGATGGGAACGTATCAATACAAGTAGTAATTCTCCTCCAGTCCTCAAACGGCTGCCCATCGCCTCGGCTCCTTGGGTGGTGCTCCATCCTGGCTGTACTCGACTGTGAAATTCGTCGTCTTAACAATACCGGCATTCATCGAATCGTCCGCGTCAGGAGCTGAAGTAGGTGTCCCCTGCTTGTCAGGCTTGTTGATGTTCTCCTGGCTGCCGTCGTCGTCCCTTCCCATAACGGTGAACCCGAAATCGTCGACCTTCTTAGGGTTGCTTCGCAGTTCGACAGGGTGCCCGGAGTTGCCGCTGAAGTCTTCGTAGCCGCGGTTGTTGGTGCTCTTCTTCGCGCTCGAAGGCATACGGCCCTTGGCCATTTCGATGAGGGGCTGCATGATGGGAACACATGCCGCCATGATGACGAGGTTTCCCTCGATCCTGAGAAATTTTCTGTCAGTTTCCTATTCGTCCTGGGAGGCTCAGGAGAAAACTTACGATGTCCAGTAAAGGGGGTCACAGAGGTCGTCTGAAGCACACACACAAATGTCAGTTTCCAATGTCGTATAGGGGAGCTCAGAGAGTTTGGAAAAACAAGACGCAAGGACTTACAGCTAACATCCAGACTCCTGAGCGTGGGAACACCAGTGGCTTTCTTGATACCTACGCATCCCGAGCTAGTAGACACCAGATTTGTCAGTCTTCCCCTTTTTTGTCATACGCACACATATACAAGATCAGTCGAGTAGAGAAAATATGACGTACATAAAACCCATGCCCAGGACGATGCAGAGGCCAACCTTCTTGTGCGTGGGAAGCTTCAGCTTGCTCAGGACGATGGCCGGGTAGATGGCGAGGTAGAAGTCGAGGAATGCGGACATGGCTAAGGACGACGGGTCAGTTGGCTCTGGTCATCAACGTGGCTAGCACCAGTCCCCTGTACCACTTATTGTTCAACAAGGGGATAAAACTCACTGCTCGCCCAGAAGGCCAGACCGACGAGGACATCAGCGTTGAGGCACTTGTGAGGCATGGTCAGGGTCCAGAGGGCGCGCGGGGGCGAGCACTGCAGAATAAGCGTGGTGACCATGGCCGTGAGGGACAGGCAGCAGGTGATTCCCATTCCCCACAGGATAATGAGATGGATCCTTCCCGGCGCTAGGAGCCTCGTCAGGAGGACGATGATGCCGAGCTTGGGAAACCCGAGCGTCTCGATGCCTGGAACATAGGCTGCCATCATCCATCTGATGGTGTTCTCCTTCTGTTCCAAGGTCAGGGCATCAAAGTGTTGACCATTTCCCCATCGCACCGACACTGTCACGAACGCATTCGATAGCAAGGCGCAGACCTGTAATAGTACATAAGTTAGTTAGCAAAAAGCGCCACCCGCTCGCTAGTCACGCGATACCTCCGTAATCGTCCTCTTTTCTCCTCGTCCTTCGTCCTAAGACGGGTGGTTGAACGTACACTGCCAAGGATAATCCAAAAGTCGTCGAATTGAAGCTGCTTTTGGATCCGGATTCGAACGTAGAGTCGAAGTGCCACGAAAACCAGCGCAATGGCCGTAAAAGTCCAGCAGACCGTGATAATCAGCGGCCCTTTGTCGTCCATGTTGAAGGACTGAGGTTGTGAACTGAACGAGCGAAATGGACTGACGGCTGGAAGAAAATAAAACGAAAGACGAGCAGAGTTAAAAGGGTTCTTCCAAGATGGCAAAAGAAAAAGCAAAAGCAAAAGCAAAACACGGAAGACCGAGAGTGTACTCGTGCTCGTACATGTAGTATTGTAGTATTATGCAGGCCCTCGTTCGCCGTCGTTTCGCCTTTGCAAGTCGACCTTTCGCCCCCTTGAAAAAAAATGCGTGATTCGATTCTACACGTAGTATTAGGGGGAGGGGGTACTCTGCCGGTATCACATATGTGCTCGTAGCATAATAGCCCCCTACCAAATTTCATGTACCGTACGGTCCGTACCTAGGGGAACCAGGGCTTCGGTACAGTGTGTCGTATTCCTCGGTAATGAAGCCGATAGTCGCTGCTTCGAATACTCGTACAATCTTGCAAAGTATTACTTCTCAAGGACAACGGTTATCAAGACTTGACGGAATCGTCAGAACCAAACTCTCATTCTATAGAAACACTCTAGATACTACTACTAGCAGTAGTATTAATGAGAAACATATGTTAGGCGGTCAGTGGTTGCTAGTTAGCAGTAGTGTGTCCAAGGTGCAGCCGCCTCACCATGGCCGTGAGTGTCATGCGAAAGAAAGGCTGCCGCCTTGGCAAATGGTTTGGTGGCAAGGCGGATAAAAAGGTTATACTTGTCGTACTATGCCTTTCAAAGCCCAGGCCCATCTTGTGTTCCCTGCGCTTTCTGTATTAATCCTCCGTGCACTGTACTCCGTACTCCGTACTCCTTGCTACTTTAGTACTACTTAGGTACGGAGTATACTTGCTCTTACTCCATAGATAAGTATCACGCTGGTTCGCAGGGTCAACGACTACTCGTAGTCATATATCATATTGCTGCCTTCACGTGTGGCTCCGTTTAATAGTTATGAAGGTGGATGCTATACGGAGGATTCATGCCCACGAGATAGGCACGGAGCAGTTCTCTGTGCCAAACTTTCTTTTCCGCCATCTCATGAACCATTGAGAACATGAACCATGGACATGAACCATTGAGCCAACACGTTTTGATGACTTTTCTTGCTATTACCCGTATTCCATATTCGCCTGCGGTATCTGAATCGGCTCTTTGCACCCAACAGCATAAGTATCAATGCAAGCAAGATCCGAAGATCTATGAGTGTATTCCGTGCGAGCAACCAACATCATGTGCATGGTGAATGTAACCAACAACACAAAACATTGACAGGTCCATCCCTTTTGAGTTATAATTATCCGAGCTGTCAAGTATGGGTCGACGACGAGCTCGAGAGTGCTCGTAATACTCCGTAAGTAAGGCGAGACGACTTGGCGACATCCCCAAGAATACAGCGCCAAGGATTTAATGTGTCCTAAATACATAGAGGTACTTATTCCGTACGTACAGTACAAGTATACAGCGGAGCAGGCGTCGCCGAAGCAGGCAAGCCGGTTGCAAGTTGAATATGCGGCATGCTCGTTGAGTGGCTTGCCGGAACCTGCAACCCTGGACTTTGGTACCCAGTACGTATGTACTTACTCGTACGAGTACTAGGTATGTTACTCGTATGCGTATGTATTGCAATCAGTCTAGAGATATGAGTGGACGACGGCTGGCATTTCCAGGGTCTGCGGGCGTCCCCGTCCGGCGTACGAGTAATACTTACTTAGGTCGAACGGGGACTCGTCGCATACATCGTATCGTATGAGAGCGAGTGCCGAGAAAGTGGGTCGAAAACTCCGTAGCGAGCCATACACTCAAACAATCAATCAGTACGCAGTACGGAGTACTCCGTACCTTCATGGAAATACGGCAGTGTACGGAGTACGGAGTAATACTTCGTACTTATGAGTATTCTTTTCGACCCCCAAGTCACAGACTGCAAGGGTCCAAAACCGGCAACACGGACGACTCGCCTACTTGGTACGAGTACTTACATGTACTTGTAGTTCTGCAGGTCAAAAGTTGACAGGTGCCCTCGTCCGGAGTCAGGACTCGATAATACTCCGTACGAGGCGTAACGAGTACCCGTACTCGTGTGTATGCTCCGCAGTCGTACGTGGCCGGTTATCGCCCTGGTTTCGGCAGATGGAATTCGTACAGGTGCTCGTACGAGTATTAATATGCATCAACATGGTATATCAGTGCGCGTATAGTACTCCGTATAATGTTCCGTAGTCTTGGTTCTGACTCTCGCCTCTTGTATGTAATCAGGAACATTGGAGCATAAGGCAACCAACCAGCTATGAGTGCTAATCTGTGTGTATACTTGCATGTATGAATGTACGTAAAGGTATGCCTGCTCAAGCTATTTTTCATTACCCAGTCAGCATTGGGGGGCCGAGCAGTGGGAAATGGTGAGGATGAATGCCAATATTGTGATGAGTCGTATTATAAGAACCAGGGGCCACGATAGGCTGCGGCATTGTTTTCTCCCTCCGCGTTGCAGCCCTGTAGATGCAGCAAGGTTCTTGATCCTGCGAACCCCACTCATGGAGCAATACCTGTACCTCATACGGTAATGTAATACCCATTCAGCCTGAGTGGGATATACTCCCACTCAAAGTACTCATACATGCTGAAAACGCCCCTGTCCCATCGATGTGGTGCACCACCACGCCGAAACTCGCAGCTGGCAGCGAATAGTGACCGAGTCCCGACCTTTACCGCCTACAAGTACGGAGTATAAGTACAAGCATGAAGTATCAGTAATTACTTATAAGGGGTATATATGAGCCTGCCGCATAATAATTGAATAGGTGGCGCAGATCAAAGCCAGCCAGCCTCGATATACCAGCTTGCCCCTCCCAGCCCGCACAACTGCGCTCTTGACTCGGTACAGATTGCCCAGCACCCGTACTCGTAAGTACTCGTGGTATTTTAGCCTCGTAATAATGATAATATCAAATGAACTGGAGGTGAAGAAGTCGGTATTACCACATGCTGTCACCTGCTGTCCCTGAAACACACATCGACTGCCGATTCGTCTGGAGCTTGGGTTTCTGTGGGCTTGCCACGAGGTCGAGTGGTATTCCAGCAGCCCGTTTGCTTTCTATATAAGAAAGTGAGCGAGAGTGACAGGCACAGCTTTGCTTGCTCCCCTCATTGCTCAATAACCCTACTTCATACCTGTTACATACCCCTCCCCTAACCTCAACTCTCGTATCTCCAGTCCCCAGCCCATCTTACAAGTACGAGAGCGACGTACGTACGTACATACATACACCCAACATGAGCAGCACCGTGGAACTTGCCGACGCTGTGCGTCCCAGCAACCTGGACGCTGTCCCGGCGTTGGTCGAGAGCATCAACGCCGCGGCCAAGGATCTCAAACCCGACGACAAGGCCCAGCGTCATGCACTTCTCGCCGATACCCGCAAGCTCCTCCTGTCTCTGCAGACCCCCCGCGAGACCATGCTGGAGCAGATCTGGGCCAACGTATGGTTTTCCCCTTCACTCCCCTTGGACGTGTAGATCCGACCAATCGTGTCAGTTAGCGGCATGAGGCTTACCAGTAGCAAAACGACTTGTAGCCCGGACTGAATGCGGCCATCACCACCGGTGTTGACATCGGCCTGTGGAAGCACATGGTCAACACTGGCGCGGACAAGCCCCACAAGGTTTCGGATCTCGCCACCGCGCTCAAGGTTGACCCTGTCCTCCTCGGTGCGTTGATACCTCTTTTCTCCTTCCCTCCTTGGCCCTGAACCGGACCTGAACAGGCGGGACCTGAACCAATGTGGCGGCACCCGGAAAGCTAACCGGCCGGTATATGCAGGTCGCCTGTTGCGTCACGTCAACGCCATGGGCCACCTCATCGAGACCGACTCGGACGAGTACAAGCTCAACCCCTTTTCCAAGTGCCTGAGCCTGGATGTCATTGGCGATGGTTATCACATTCTGTGAGTCTTCGCCCCCAACCGTGCGGAACAGCAAACATCCAGTATATGTACGTACTGACAAAATGTACATAGCATCGGCGGAATCGGCCGTTCTCCTGTCGAGTTCTGGAAGTTCCTCCGCGACACCAACTGGCAGAACCCCATCGATGCCTCCCACACGGCCATGCATGCGGCTTACAACACCGACCTGCCCAACTGCTTCGAGTACCTCCGCTCCATTGGCCTAGGCCCCCAGACCAACCACCACAGTATGTCATACTCATCCCCCACTTAATTGGCCTCCCCCCCCCTTCCCTGCGATATACGGAGTATTGAAAGGCATGACATGACAATGACTAACCTTGTGTTCTTCCTTTGCAGTGGGTGGATACAGGCAAGGTCGCCTGCCGTGGATGCACCCGTCCATCTACCCTGTCGAGAAGACCCTGTTCGAGGGCGCCGACGCCTCTCCCGACGCACCCATTGTCGTGGACGTTGCCGGAGGTCTCGGCCACGACATTGACGAGTTCAAGAAGTACTACCCTAACCACCCCGGTGTAAGTACATACATATACATGCATATATTCCCCATCAAGATATCTCTCCTCGGGTGCCTGCGAAGAAGTTCATGTCATTTGCTAACAAATTTGGATACAGAAACTCATCCTTCAGGACCTCGATGTCGTCATCAACGACGTCAAGGGCATCGACTCCTCGATCAAGCTCATGCCGCACGACTTCCTGACCGAGCAGCCTATCAAGGGCGCCAGGGCCTACTTCATGCACTCCATCATGCACGACTGGCCCGACAGCGTCTGCGTCAAGATCCTGGACCAGCTGGCCAAGGCCATGAAGCCCGGCTACAGCAAGATCCTCATCTTCGAGGTTGTCATCCCCCGCAAGAACGCCTACTGGGAGGCCACGGCCGGCGACATCCTCATGATGACACAGCTGTCTGCCCTCGAGCGCACCGAGGAGAACTGGCACAAGCTTATCGAGGGTAACGGTCTCGGTCTCAAGATCACTAAGTTCTGGAGCTCTGGCCAGCCTGACTGCGAGAATGTCATCGAGGTAGAGCTGGCGTAGATGAGAGGATTCCATTTTAGCCACGATCCACTCCTGAATGCTTGCATGCATACATTCATACAATGATGCGTACCCTATATTTGACTTAGAGAGCCATGAATATACATACCATACTATTGATGCCTTCATTATAGAATGCGGTCCTATGAGGGCACGTTAGTAGACAATCATGAATGAGAGAAGAGAGGTGACGAGATCAAAATACGAGGTTTGCTGCGGGTCAAGGAAGGTGCGCCAGAAGGAAGGGGCGTAGGGGACGGTATTTTCGCTATTCTCTGGGCTGCACCTTACCCAGGCGGTAGTTGAAGCCGTTGAACCCCCCTCTCCCCTCGTCTCTCCGAGTGCTCCCTTCTACGTGGGACTCCACAAGGCTGTACGTCTTGCCAGGCGGCGATGAGTGAAACATGATGACAGTGATTCTAAGCTGGCATGGGGGAAGATGAGAGCAGGACAGGACGGGTGCCTGGCCCCTCCAGCTTCCTCAAAATCAGACGCGGCAGACACTCAGTCACTCTTCCAAAGTGACTGTCCGCCTCGTCTCACTGCCCTTCCCATTCACTTGTGGCACACTATATCTGCACATTTAGAGGAGATGGCCAGATACCGACGACTTACTTTTGCAGTGACTAGCACGCAGCCATGTACGAGTCACTGAGGACCTAGCTGTCGATCGAGAGACAGATCCAGGACTATATATTCGACTCATATCTTGGTCTCCTCTGCCTTCTCCTTCTAGCTCGACAGCATCGACCACAGCAAGTATTCAAGATGGCGACGCTACACGATATCCCGCCTGAGATACTATCTCAAATATTGCAGTCTGTAGACTCATCCAGAGACCTTCTAAGCCTCATCATAGCTTCAGCCCCATGCTATGCAGCCTACTCCGTCGCGCCACAGATCATCCTCGCAGGACTTCTTAAGAATGCGATCCACCCCGTCGCTATGCGCCACGCGCTCGCTGCTCTACACGCGATAACGACGGAGTACCCCACAGCACATGCCCGCGAACCCTTTGTTGAGAAGTACGTTAGAGGTGAGCTGTTCGAGTTTCCTACCGACATGCAGGGTCTCACGAGGCTGTGCCGGCTTCACAGCTGCATCTCCGTCTTGATCGAGGATTACGTATTCCGTGCCATACGAAGGCTGTTCCCCGATGCCGAGAGGGCAAAGCCGGCCGTGGGCCTCTCGGACACGGAGCGCGCAAGATTCCAGAGAGCTTTCTTCCGCTACGACGTCTATTGCCTGGTATTCCGGCCCATTGGCACACCCGCACCGTCCAGGGCTTCCTCTGAGTCGGACGGTGACAACGAGGACCAGGAATCAGGAGCTGGGTCGCAGTCTTTTCAAGACCTAACGGACGAGGAACAGAACAAGGAATATGACGGAAATGAGGAAGATGACTCCATAAGAAACGACAACAATGACGAGGACGAGGGCGAGAACATGGACGATGGAGATGACGAGACTTATGAGGACGACGAAAGCGACGGCGATGACCAAGGGGAGGAAGACGAGTTCGTGCAGCCAGTCGAGATGTTAGAGATGAGTTTCGAACAACTCATGAACATGGAGGGCATGGCGAACGCCTTCTTTGTCATGGGCGAGTCGCAGTACTGGCGCTTCATCGGCCGCCTGCAGCCATGGGAGGTGGAAGAGATGAGTTGCGTCCACGTCTACTACACATCGCTCGCCGCGCAATTTGCCGACAACGTCGAGGACCGGCTCGTGCAAGTCGCCTTCTCTTTCTCAGACTTCTTCCCATGGCGTCAGGGGATGTTCAGCGCCGAAAACAATGCGGGAGTCTGGGCCGCGCCAGTCAATGCACCCACGATGGTCCCCGTCGATGGCGGGCCGGTTTCTTTTGCCCCCACAAATTCGGCAAGGACCAGGAAGAAGAGGAAGGGCAATGGTAGCGAAAAAATACCCGCCGTCACGGCCCTGAGTCTCGCGTTTGGGCCCAGCTTCCAAAAGTACGACTTCCTCCGATACCATGAGCGCCTCGACGTCGTGGCCGTTCAGGGTTCGCCTTTCATGCACCGGGTCCTCTCCCTCACCTCCAGGGCCAGTCGCGAGGCGCAGACAGAGATGGTCCCGACCATCGACTGGGAATTTCTAGACACCCTGCCAGATGCGGTAGATTATCAGGAACGGACCGGGACGGACCACCCCGAAATGATGATCCCGCCAGACCACGACGACAACGATGGCCCCCACGGCCCGACAAAGCCGAGCTTCGGCTACCAACGCTACAGGCGCTGCGCGGAAGAGAAATACGTGCCGTTCAAGGACTTTGAACATAATGTTCTGCGAGAGATGGCGTATGTCTTCTGGGACGAGTACAGGATGGCTCATCGGCCGACGGCCCGGGTATTTCATGAAGCGGCAAACATTGACCAAGCAACCTGCCGCATACTCTCCGGTCGAGGCCATCGCATGTCGATCAATGGTCGGCTCGAAGGCCTCCTTATCCCACGTGCGTACATTGACAATATGCGCGAGGAGTTCGGGTATCCAGAGCAAAACGGCAAGATTCAGAACTGGTGGAACGCAGGTCCTAGTGTCCCACCAGTTGAGCCTTAGATGTAATAATGTAACATCGCAAGACTGGGCGTTGGTCGCAGTTGAACCGACAGCTACCTGTATACTAATACTCCTCAGTAGTAGTAGGAAGCAATCGAGGTAGGGCAGGCCGTAATAGGGCACATGTTTTACAATAGAGTGTAGCCATAGAACAGTACTAGAGCACGCTCAATACGAGAATCGTAATTGTATTTTCGAGGGCCTCTTATTCGCCACCTACAAGAGGTGCGAATAAATGAATAAAACAGACGGCTGCCGAGCCAAGACGGCCCTTTGCCATTTGTATACTGGGTAAAAGTTGGCTATGTAGAAAAACACACTACACAAGGTAGTAGCCAATCAGAGTAACACTAGAATGTAAAGGTTTTTAAGAAAAGGATCAGACACTTCCCTCCCATCACCGGGGGAAAAAGATTCCTAGACTTCTTGTTGTTGCACCGAATTAGGCGGCAGTGACGCGGTTGGCGGCAGCAGCGCTCTCGCGCTCAAGGAGAGCCTCAGTCAGGCGGCGGGGCTTGACGCCCTGGCCGGCGCTGACGCGGATCTCCTGGGTGGCCTTCTCGATGCCGAGCTGCCTGTCGGTCCACAGGGGCTTGACCTCGTCAGCACCCTTCTCACCGACTCCAATGAAGCCGCCCTCAGCAGCCCAGTCAGAGGTGCGCTTGATGCCGAGGCGGGTCCAGATCTCGTCGATGGCGCGGACAAGGTCCTCGCGGTACTCCTTGGTATGGCCGGGGGTAGGGGTGATGCGGAGACGCTCCTGGCCGACGGGAACGGTGGGGTAGTTGATCGACTGAACATAGATGTTGTAGTCCTCGAGAAGCATGTCAGAGGCCTGCTTGGCAAGCTCAGCGTTGCCAACGAGGACGGGCAGAATGTGCGAGGGGTTGGGAATGACGGGAATGTCGCGCTCCTCGAGCTCCTCCTTGACCGCGCGCGTGTGCAGCTGCTGGAGACGGCGGTCGCCGTCATACTGCATCTGGTACTCAATGGACTCCGTGGCGCCCGCCATGGTGGCCGGCGGCAGCGAAGTGGTGAAGATGAAGCCGGGAGCGAGCGAGCGGATCGTGTCAACGAACTTTGAGCTGCCGGCAATGTAGCCGCCCACGCAGCCGTAGGCCTTGCCCAGGGTGCCTGTGATGATGTCGATGCGGTCCACAATGGTGCCCTTGGGCATGCCCTCCTGGTGGGCCTCCCAGTCCAGGTGCTCGGCGACACCAGCACCGTGGGGTCCGTACATACCAACGGCATGCACTTCATCAAGGAAGGTGATGGCGCCGTACTTCTCAGCCAGGTCGCAAATCTCCTCAATGGGGCCAATCGAGCCACACATGCTGTAGACGGACTCAAAGGCGATAATCTTGGGCACGTGCAGCGGCAGAGACGCCAGCTTGGCCTCGAGATCGGCCACGTCATTGTGCTTAAACACCATCTTCTTGGTACCTGAATGGCGGATACCCTGAATCATGGAGGCATGGTTCAGGCTGTCAGACAGAATAACACAATCGGGCAGCTTGCTGCCGAGTGTGGCCAAGGTGGCATCGTTAGCGACGTAACACGAGCTGAAGACGAGGGCGGCCTCCTTGGCGTGCAGCTTAGCCAGAGTCCCCTCGAGCTCGACGGCATGCCTGTTGTGGCCCGAGATGTTCCTGGTGCCACCGGCACCGGCACCGTACTCCTCGAGCGTCTCGTGCATCTTGTTGAGGACGCGAGAGTTGCGGCCCATGCCCAGGTAATCATTGGCGCACCAGACGGTGACGCAGTCATCCTTGGTGGCCATGTGAGCACGGGGAAAGCTCTTGGCAAGGCGGTTGATGTTGTTGAAGTAACGGTACGACTTGTCCTTATGCTTCTTGTCCAGCTCGCCAGTGTAAAAGGCCTCGTAGTTGAACTTGGCGGCCGATTGACACCCGTCGGCAGCCGAGAG
Organism: Geosmithia putterillii; assembly: GCA_900188575.1. Lineage (NCBI taxonomy): Eukaryota > Fungi > Ascomycota > Sordariomycetes > Hypocreales > Bionectriaceae > Geosmithia > Geosmithia putterillii. The sequence continues at coordinate 157,750 of FYEU01000312.1, read as the reverse complement.
GGGCGAGGCGCCGGCGGGGGCGTGGCGGGGGCTGCGGTCACGGCCCTCGATGACAGGTGAATCGACGGCGCGGGCCTCCTGCTTGCGGCTGGTGTGCATCTTGGCCCGGCTGCCGGCGTTGCGGCCGGCGTGGGACGAGGACGACATGGCGCGCAGGCCGGCAGCGGCTCCGTGCTTGGAGACCTGGACAGCCATGGCCCTGCCCATGACGGGGCAACGGTTGGCCAGAAGCTGCAGGTTGGACATGGTGCCACCGCAGGGCGACGAAGGAGCAGCAGTGACCATGGGGCGAGTTGAGGTCGAGAGGGCCCTCAGGGTGGCGGGGGAGGCCGTCTTGAGGAAGGGGCACATGGCCTTGGACTGGCGGATGACTTGCTCCATGACGCTTGTTGGCAGATGACTCTGGCGTCTATTCTTCTTCTTCGTCTTCTTCTCGGGTTCTCAATTGGTATCCGTCAAACGGGCATGCAACAAGATGATGATGATGGGGGGGAATGGTGTTGATGAAAAAGGGAAGAAATGGCCGTTCTTCTCTGACAGTTCTCGGACGTTCCATTTTTTCCCCACTGGCCTCTGCTCCGTATTATTGGGGCGCTCCTTCCGACAGACCCTCCTTGCCTCCGATGACTTGGCCCCCCACTCATTTCTCGGTGCCTGCGAAAAAAATACTTCCTGACATTCATCGGCTTCTCCATTGGTCCATTTGAGTCAGCACCGCCAGTTTGGAATCCGTTCCCCAGGCCTCGGCACCCGTTTTATCCGCTGCAGGGTATTCTTTTCCATGGAACTGACGCACACCGCGTATCCAATTTTTCCCGGCGATTCTCCCTCTGGTTTGCCCATTGCCATCTTGCTATTGTGACTTGTCCGTTCCATTGTCCTGTTATCGTCCCATTAATGTGTTGCTCCGTAAAACTGGTCCCGTCTGATCCCAGTCACCTGCCGCCATCCTTTGCCCACCAACCCGCGTCCCGGGGCCTCGACTCTCGACTTCACCGTCACTTGACACTTGTTAATGCGGAGCTGTACTCGTATTAGCAAGCAGTAGCGCAAAGGCGGTCGTGATTCCACAGCATATGAGTATATTCTCGTACTTTTACTAGTAGTACTAAGGTATTAACCTGCTGCTAGGTACTTTACTCTGCGGTGAAATTGGTCAATGGCAAATGGTGAGTGGTATCATGAAGAGAGAAAAGCAAAATGTCCCCTAACCCAAGCCTCATCAGGGTCACCGGGCCATGGCCGTCCGATCCGACCCTCACGCCTAACTCAACCGCCTATCAAATCAGAGCCAGAAAAAAAAAGCAAATGCTAATCCCCCGCTGTTGATCTCAACCCGGTACAAATGTACATGCATGTCATATACACCCTTCCAACGTCCAATCCGCCCTTCCCCGGGTCATAGACTCCTAGGTAGCCAAAGGCTCCACTGTACCGTACCGGTGCTCGCTCTACCCTCCCTTTCCAGTAAATTTTCCCGCCTGCTGCTGACTTGCATCAACATCTGCGGAAGACGGGGCATACCTAGTAGCATTCGTATCCAAGTAATACCGACATCAAGTCCTAAGACGTCTCTCTGAACTGGCTGCCATACGCCGCTGACAGATAATTCTTCACTTGCAAGGCTGCCTCGCTGCTGGGACTCTGCGTTAGCTGATCCCTAAAATCACTCTCGTCCAACTGGTTGAGCACGTTGGCGCGCTGCTCGAGCTCCTCTTTTGTGGCCGTTGCCAGAAAGGATGGTTTCACTAGGCCCGTGAAAACAGCCAGTGCAAACCGATTGTTGCCCATCAGGCCGTGTAGTACCCGCCAGTGTTGGTCGTCGAGGAGGAACCCGCGTGCCATCTTCTTGCGAATCTTATCCACCTTCCATGTCACTGGTGTCACTACATCCTCCGCACCGCGGCGGAGCATTTCTGCCTCATTCCTCACCCTCGTCGCCGCACCCCGGATGGCTTCCTCAAATCGTATCCTATTTGTGTTCGACGGCTGGCTGAAGATCCCACCCTGACCGTTCGATGCAGGGGGTGGTACTGAGGGCGCCACAGCAGAAGGAGGGGAGACGGAGGGCGTCACAGGTCCTAACCGTAGTGTTTTCTGGTACAGATGTTGCGGTCCTGTCGCCCTGCCACGATCTCCGAAGAAGGTGTTGGCTCCAGCGACGGGCAATGGTGGTCCTGGCTGAGGTTGCAAGGGTCGAGTTGGAGCTTGGTGAGGAGCCTGGTTGGTTGGTTTGTTAGATTAAAGTGACTGTTGCTGGTGACTGAAGGGAGCTGGTTTTGAGTTGGACGGTGGAGATCGTACTGGAGACGGAGCAGCCTGTTTGTTACCCAATGTCCCGTTGGTCCTCTGGGCCTCGGGATTCGCTGCCTGTGAACTCGGGGTGCGCGAGGGTGGTGTTGCTGTCCGGGGTGGCACAGATACGGAGGCGGCCTTGGTACCGGCGGTGGAAGCTGGATCAGTAGTCGGGATCGTCATCGGTGTTGGCTTCGGGAGTGCGTTGGGAGTTGTGGAGCTTGCATGCGAGCTCGGTCTTGCTGTCAGGTTCGGGCTCGATCTCATCGGTAGATGCGGGCTCGGCTTTGGTGGCAGGCCGGGCTTCGGCTTCGGCGGTAGGGTTAATGTCGGCTTCGCGGGCACGCTCGGGCTCGATTTCGCCGACATATGTGCGTTTGGCGTTCCTGAAAGTGCTCTATCCGGCCACGGCGAGGCCGACAATCTCCCTGACGCCGACGGTATCGGGCCCTGTCTCCCCACGATTGACGGTGGTCGCTCACCGAACCCCGCATTCAAGGCCCTCTGCCTCTCATACTCGTCGGGGTTGTCTCTCCTGAGTTCCATGGAACGAATGTAGGCCTCCGTCTCACGCTCCTCCTCGGCCGTCATACTAATCACCTCGTCCTCCTCCTCGAACGTGTCGGTCGACACGATTTTGGTAATGCGTGAACCGCCGGGCTGGTTCAGGATCAGTCTGTCAAGGGCACTGTCTTTGCCGACGAAGGGGGTCAGATTCTCGGGAGCGACGTCTCTGATAGGGCGGAAGAGTTCGGCATGTCTCTGACCCCAGGCAACGGGGTTCGTCTCGTCCACGACCCGTGATGCCAACTGCGTCTTGAACACCGCCTTGCTCTGCATGCCCTCCTCAAACGTGCCCGCCGTGACCAAATGGTAGACAAAGACCTTCTTTTTCTGCCCCATGCGGTACGCTCGGCCGACGGCCTGCTGCTCGTTGACAGGATTCCACTTGGAGTCGAAAATGACGACACGGTTGGCACCCTGAATATTGAGACCAACGCCACCTGCCGTCGTCGAAATGAGGTATACCTCCTTGTCGCCGGCATTAAAGTCTCGGATCTTCTCTTGCCGCAGGCTGATGTCGGTACTGCCGTCCAGGCGGCACATTCCCCGCTTCTGGTGCTTCATGAGCTCCTCAAGGTAGTCGAGCGTGTTTATCGCGTGGCTGAACACGAGTACCTTGTCGCCCGCAGCACGGGCTTGGTCGAGGATGGCAAGCAGGCACAGAACCTTGTGAGATAGAGACGGGTCCATGATATTGGCATGCTTAGTCTCCCGTAAGGCTGTCTGGATGATGTGCTGTGGGAATGAGCGATGCTGATCTGGGTACCTCCTAACCTCCAGAAGCTTCTCGTGAAAGCACCGAGGGTGGTTGCAGATCAAGGTCAGGTCATTGACGATACTGAAGACCTTTGCCTGCCTCATATGTCCTTCTTCTCCTCCCAGTTCAGATGGGGGTGTCCTAGCGATGCCGCCAAGGTACAGCTGGTACAATGTACGCTGACTAGACGTTGGTGGCACAGTGATGACAAACTCCGACTTGGGGGGCATATCAAGAGAGAGGCAGGACTTGATAGTGGCCCTGTCAACTTTAGGCCCGACCGTCTTCTTCAAGACCGTGAGCATCTTCAGCGCTCTTCGCTTGTCCACCGCAGGGCTATCTCGATCCAGGCCGGCCTGGATAGGTCGGACATAGACATCTCGGAACTCTAGCAATGGACCCAAGTAATTCTGTGCCACCCAGTCGATCATGGAAAAGTACTCCTCGACATTGTTTGCGAGGGGCGAGCCGGTGAGTGCAATGCGCCGAGTGGTTTTAAACTGGTAACACAGCATGGTGGTCTTTCCCGCTGGGTTCTTGAGCCTGTGCGCTTCGTCGGCAACGACTATACTTGGCGTGTCCAGTAGAAGCTCCTTCACCTCTTCGTCGATGCTCGCGATACTAAGAAACATTTCGTATCCAAGTACAAGCACACCGCCAACATCTGCCCACCTCTTGATGATAGCAATGCGCTCCTCGACCTTGGTCACTGCAGATAGATGAGTGAGGGGACCCAGAGAATCACGAGGAGCCCACTTCAATAGCTCATCAATCCAATTGTCCACGAGACCAGAAGGACATAGAACAAGAGTTTGAGACCGCCGGAGGTCCTTGGGTATTTGAGACTGCAATGAGAGATCTGAAGAGTTGGCGGCTTCGGAGATGGCGACAAGGAATGTAATGACTTGCATCGTCTTCCCAAGACCCATTGTGTGTGCGAGAAGGCAGCCTTGGCGGTGCTCGGTATCAAGGATGATTTGATTCCACAGGAACCGAACTCCTTTGACCTGGTGGTCCTTGATGGCCTTGCCAATGACGTCGTTAACGTAAAGCAGAGACTGGTCATCCTCTTTCGTATCATTGATGATCAATCGTGACTTGTCCTGGGATACGAGACCTGAGACCGCCAGTGTGGCTTGGAGCTTTCTGCGACGGACTTCCTGTTCGGCTGCACGCCTTTTCTCACTCTCCCGCAGGTCTATGGCATCCTTGTTCCGCACGATTTCCTTGGTGGGCCTGCGAGAGGGAGCAGCCTCGTCGCCCTCTAACTCCACATCAGATAGATCATCACCGTGATAAATCTGCCTTTCGTCGGGGAATATGGACTCCGTCGCGCGGATGAAGGCGCAAAATGGGCCGAACCAGACACGGCGGCTGACACGAATCTTCTTAGCGTTTCGGTTGCTCAGCCCTATCATTCGCCTTTGTCCTTGGAATTTGCACTTGACAAAGCCAAGGAAAATGCGACAGATATCGCATTTCAGTGTCTCTTGGTCCGACAGCTCCAGGTGGTTAGGATTGGTCGGAGGGTCAGAGATGAAGGGTATCACATGGGTTTCCCACACATCCTCGGGTGAATTCTCCCTCAACGTCCATAGAATGGGAGAGCGGCGAACGTAGATAAGTCTGGCAAGCATATAGATTACCAGCCTCCATCTGTCGTTTTCTGACGACCAGTGGTTCTTATCCACTGCGAGGATATTTTCCATGGTACCCAGGCTGTCGACGGAAGGTGGATCTCCGGGGGCAGCAGTATGGTCCTTTGCGGGCTTTGAATCCCTTTGCTCCGTCCTGGTAGGAGAACGCTTCTCTGGTGAAGTGAGATCGATGTATATCCTGTTCGCTGGATGCGAGGCTCCATCGTTTCCAGTTCCAGGCGCAGAGATGGCAGACTGAGGATGTCCCAGCTTTTCAACTTTGATGGGGATGAGTGCGGAAGTCTGTTCAGCGCCATCCATCCTATCTCCAAGCTCCCTTTGCTCAGGCTCCTCTTCTCCAGGATCACTCTCTGCAGGACCCCCCTGCCCTGGGCCATCATCTCCAAGCTCCATCTCTCCAGAATCGTTCCCTACGGGCGCTTTCTCTTGGGGTGTATTTCCTTCTTGAGGATTCTCCTCCGACACCGCATTCTCGGGCGTCTTTGTTGAGTGATATATTTCGGGGTTCTCGTCTCTGGGTAGATTCTGTAGTCGAGGCTCCTCGTCCTCGTCGGGGACGATGAAATCGTTGAGGCTGTCGTCGTCATCGTCGCTGCTTGTCAAGAGCTCGGGGTCCTTTGAGTGAGGCTTCGGCTCCTTCGGCTTGCGAGGGGCCGAAGGCAGCTTGAGAGGTGGAGTTCTCAACTCAAGAATGTCGGCCAGCCAGACGGCATGCAATTTTTCTTTGATGCTCGGCTCAAGAATCTGAGCCTGAAACATCACCTCGTCTCCCGTCTGCCATTTCAGGCCCACAATTTCAGCAGACAAGGCTTGGATGCGGTTGTGGAAATGTCTGGCCTGCGTTCGCGCATGGAGACTTTCCTCGGCCTTAGAGCCACGTCGGGTGGCAGCAGCCCAGGTTTTGTAGGCTTTCCGCTCCAGCTGTTCCAGTTTGCCTTCCTTCCACTGAGCCGTCATCCGCTCGACCTCGGCGTCCAGAATCTCCCTGACTCGTTCTTCAGTCAAATAATTCTGCAGCCTCTCGTCCTCTTCATCCTCCATGCGCTCCTCTTCCATCTCTCTTAGGGTCTCTTCATCCAGCTCAGAGGGCAAATCGGACAGGTTGAGAATGTTATCGTCTCCCTCGTATGATGTTGCTGACATGGCATCTTCCTCTCCGTTCCGGAAACGAGCTTCCTTGTCACTGTTATGTCGAAGAAATCGCTTTATAACCCGGTGTACGGCGATGCGGCGACCTGGCGGGATACGAGACGGCACCAAAGTCGCAAACTCGTCATTCCCGTAGTCTCGAAGTCGGGTGCTCACTCTGCCATTGGGTGCCTTGATGAGATCCGCCAAAATGCTGCCGCCCCCAAGATATGCCCACGCCGGCTGATCCTCCCATGGGAGTCCCGCCGGGGTAAGCGGCTTCTCGCTCAGGTTCACTGGCTGCAGACGTTTCCGTTTCGAGGGTGGCTCATTTTCGGTTGGTACAGAGGTGCCTTGGGCCTCATTCGACAAACTTGGGACGTGGTTGGGCTTTCCCCCCAAATCTTCAGGGTCCTGCGCGCGATTGGCGGGCTCGCGACTCACATGCGGCTGAGCTGGAAGAGTCTGTGTGGCGAAGTTCTCCGTTGCGACTTGGTGCGTTTGGGGGTTTTCAGCGTGGCTTTTGTCATTCTTTGCCTCCTCATGATTGCTGCCGGTTTGCTCTTCGACCTTTTCGCTCGTAGTGACCTGGCTATCCTCCTCGAGGTCAAGCTTCGTCTTTTTGCGAATGCCAGTGAGCCACTTGCGATACCCCTGGCTTTCGGCACGCAGGTCGATGAGCTTCTCGGCGAGTGCGGCTTTGTGGCGAGCCAAGCGGATGCCGAGGCACTCCATGAGCTCTTGACGAGAGCATGTTTCCGAAAAGGTGAGGAGTGTCTTGCCATCTATTTCCTCCTCCCTAAGCTTGGACGCCAGAGATTCCGGGGTTTTCGCCCAGGAGCTAGGTGTCGCGCACAGGGCATGGACAACATCCTCAACTTCCCATAGGAAGGGGTCTATCGGTGGTGCCATGAGCTGTTTGCACGCCAGCCGAGAAGGTCCGTGGGTAGCTGCAAGGTGCCGGTAGTGTGAGTGAGTTGCGTGTCAGTCCAACGATATAGATAATGCGACCCACCTCATAGCGATTCCACGGAGTTCCGGTCGGTTGGTTGTAAGCCGGTCCTCTGGGACGAGCTTCCAGAAAGCGCGCGAAGCAATATCAGATGAGTGTCTTTCTTCTGGCGCGTCGGGCGTTGAAAACTGATTGAATGAGAGGCGGCGCGTGATGCCGTGATGCAGTGTAGCAGCGATGAAATCAGAAGATTTCGGAGACTGCTAGCGCGTCTTTATGGTGGATACAGAAGGCGCGTTTAGTGGGTGAATGCCTGTGACATCTAGCGGGCGGCCCCTGTTATACAGCGTACCAGAGTGATGGAAGTGACGAAATGAAAAGAGAAATAGCGGCAGAGAACCATCAAAACGAGATGGACTGAGCCAGCGCTTTAGCGATGTTTACCACAGACGTTTGAAGAAAACAGAATAAAAGAATAGAAAGTACGGAAAAATGTTTGTCGCACGACTCACGCAGATACTGCCGACTGTCACAGATACTAATATAGGTATTGCGTAAGGGCTAATGCTATGTGATATCGATGCAAACTGGGCAGGCGCGTCCACAGCTCCATGCAGCTCTTTCCTCCTGCGACACGCATCCATCACATGGGAAAGATGCTACAAGCACACGCAAAACTACGAGTGGCCCACGATATACATCCCCAGGAGTTACCAGTGGAGACAATATGCCTCAGTGTGTGTCGATTTACCTCGATAGGATGCCGTTATGTCGCCAATCCCATCACGCACATCATCATGGGCAGCCTGTAAAAGCCACCGCGGAAGCTAGGCCGTCCCCGCAGCCAAGGGCCAAGGCAGACCTCTCGACCAGGGTCGTGTCAGCCTGGCCTGCGGCTAGGGCCAACATGATGTCTTATCGCCAACAAGGGTCCAATACGCTGTACGGACAGTTGGTGCTCTTGTTGCCTCACACGACTCGAATGCACAAACAAAGAGGGAGAACATATGATTTACCAGTGTTTCTTCCCGCATGTCTCCGGCAAGAAAGGACCAAGAATACTAGGCGCACGGATACGCAACCCACCTGCTAGTAGGATCCGAATCGACGGTTCTGTGAATCATAAACGGCTCGCGGGAGTGCAAAGTGGGTTACACGAGATGTCCTCGTGGGTAGACAGACAAGGGTTGACGATGCCAGAGATCAAATGGCTATCGACTGCCAAAAGGCACGCGGTCGGGCCTGTTTCAATAGGAGGTCAAGTTGCGGGTCGAGGGCCGGCGGCAGATCAAACTGTGCCCGAGGAGCTAACTGACCAAGGCCATATTCCCAGGCCAGCCAGCAGGCGATGCACGACCAGCGAGCGGATACACGGCCTGGGCCCGGATACACCGTCAGCTGAGAAGATTCAGCGGGAGGCCGATGAGGAAAGCTATGGGCCTCAGGAACACTGGAAGATGAGTTGCTGCTCGTAATAATGTTCGCCTGGAAATGCGAGATGATGCTCGCTGTCCTGAGTCGGACAACAAGAGTGAGAGCTGGGGAAGAAAACGTGGTGGATAGCTTCCTTAGTGTATTGGGCGCTTGTTTGTCGCCATACTTGAACTCGCACGCCTTATCCGTCCGCAAGCCCCGCCTCCACTAGATTCTCTGACGAACCACCACGCCAACGACCCGCTTCGATCCTAACAATCGAAATACAATTATTAAGCACGACGACGACGACGACGACGGCGGCGACATCTCTGAATCTTGCAGGCCTGGAACCGGACACTCCTGCACATCTTGTATGCAAGAAAAGAACTGGTTCTGACGACTACATATCTCGCATCTCGAGAGTGGCAGCTCAGTAGCAGCAACCGCAAGCGTCAAGGCGGGGGATCAACAAAAAGAGAAAAATGGCCTCACTCACTAACGGGGAATACCCGCCGCAGCTCAAGGATGGAGAGCAGCAGCATCTCATAGAAACGGTCAAGGACTGGTCTGCGGGCAACGGCCTAGTTATCAGGCCGCCTCCTACCGTCATCCCCAGCGATGCCGACCCTAACGGCGTGGCCGCCATCAGCGCCCCCGTCACCCTCTTCCCCAGCCCATTTCCCCGGGTGTGCTTTGAGCAGGGAGTCGTGGTGCAAAAGTCCTACAACGAGCTATATGCAGCCGTGAGCCGTGACGAGGAGTTCCTCTCGCAGATGGTCAAGGAGTGAGTTGCTGCCTCGGTGCCCCTCCCCCGCGCCAGTCCCCCTGGACCCCTGCGCATACGATTGCTGACTGTCTGGGATCAGAGTGGCCGGCGGTGACGAGTTTATCGGCAACCTGTGGAAGCTCCACCTCAAGGTCAAGGAGGAAGGATACACGCAGGTACGGCATTTTCTCCTTCTCGAAAGGGCATATCAAGCAGGGTTATGTGAACTGACGATTCCCCACCGCAGCCCTTGTCCCTGGGCTTGTTCCGTTCCGACTACATGGTTCACCAGGATACTACGACGACGACGCCGTCCCTCCAGGCCAAGCAGGTAGAATTCAACACGATAGCTGCGTCATTCGGTGGGCTGTCATATCAGACATCTCAGCTGCACAAGTAAGATACTCGACATGTCTAACCCCACCGCGCCCTTCCCCCGGCATCCCCACTAACGCCGGGCCCCAGATTCCTTGCCGACACGGAGTACCCGCTCCTGCAGAATCGGGTGTCCAACGTGCAGCTAGACCTGCCTGAGAACACAACGACGGCGGGTCTTGCCCGAGGTATCGAGACGGCGTACCGTGCGTACGACAAGTCGGAGCTCGGTCACCCCACGTGTGTCATCTTCCTGACACAAACGGGGGAGCGCAACGTCTTTGACCAGCGTCATCTCGAGTACCAGGTGGTTAAGGCACGGCCGTCGATCCCCGTCTTCAGGCTCGCTTTTGCCGACCTGCTGACACACACGGCCATCGCCGACACCCCCAACCGCCAGCTGCTGTACCGGCTGCCGCAGGACCCGGCCAAGGTTTATGAGGTGGCCGTCGTGTACCTCCGTTGTGGCTACGATCCGTCCGACTACGCGGACCAGACAGCATGGGATGCTCGGTACCATTTGGAGCGATCCGGGGCCATCAAGTGCCCCACGGTGTTGACGCAGCTGTCTGGCGCGAAGAAGGTGCAGCAGGTTTTGGCCACGCCGCGACAGGTCTCTTCTGCATCCTCCTCCCCCACCTCGCCGTCGGTCCTGGCCAAATTCATCAAGGACGACACACCCGCAGCTGCCGAGTTGTTCAAGACGTTCACAAACATCTACCCGATGGACACATCCGAGGCCGGGCTCGCGGCGCGCAAGCTGGCGCTGGACCCGGAGCAGGCCAAGGCATACGTGCTTAAGCCGCAGCGCGAGGGTGGTGGCCACAACATCTACCGAGCGGCCATCCCCGAGTTCCTCAAGGGCATTCCCGAGGAGCACTGGGGCTCGTACATCCTCATGGAGCTCATCACGCCGCCGCCCGTGGACAATGTCATCTTGCGCAACGGCAAGCTCGAGCAGGGCGGCGTCATCTGTGAGCTGGGCATCTACGGCACGTGCCTGTGGGACCAGACGACGGGCGACGTCAAGCATAACGAGCAGGCAGGGTATCTCTTGCGCACAAAGGGCGACAAGAGCGAAGAGGGCGGCGTCGCTGCTGGATATGGATGTATGGACAGCATCACCCTAGTATAGAAAAAGAATTTGACATCGTGTTTTGCGGGGTGGGACATTGGTATCAATTAAAACATGAACTGTTCTGCATCTCGCCTTATCCCTTCCTTTCCTTTCCTTCTTACATTGTATTTGGTACAGGGTGTATCGACATGAACAAAGGGGAGATGTTGAGTAGAGTAGCGTAGATTGTGTAAATGTGCTTCAAACCCAATCAGGGACGATTTACTCCGAGGAGGAAGGACGCTTGAGGACCTCGATTGTGCCTATAAGAAGGAGGAAGATCTTGGTCAGTTTTTTTCTTCCGTCTTTGGGTATTTGGATTGTCAGGGTTTGTTTGGTACGCACGCTGGGTGATGTTGAGCGCAGAGCGGTTGTTGCCCTCGGCATCCTGGTAGGTGTTGAGAGCGGCGTCACCCTCGACGTAGACCATGGAGCTGTTACAAGTACGTTGGTTAGCCTCTTGAAATGATGTCTTGCTTTGCACTGGGGGGGGAGGGGGCAGAGAAGATGACGACATACCCCTTGGGCAGGCTGAGCATGAAGTCGCGGCGGGGGCCCTCGACGAACGAGCCGACGCGGAACCAGCTGGTCTGGCGGTTCTCCTTGGGGCCCGAGTTGCTGGCGACGGCGTAGCGGATGACCTCACGGCCGGTGCTGGTCTGGTGCAGCTCAGGGGTGTCGGCGAGGTTGCCGATGATGGAGATCTTGGCGATGGAACGGGGGCTGGTGGTGCTGAAGGCGCGGGCCGAGGCGCCGGCACCGAAGGCGGCGCGGCGGAAGAGCATGGATGAAGACATGGTTTGTGGTGGGGGTTGTTTTTGGTTGTTGCGTGTAAAAGAGTGTGTAGAGAAAGAGAATGTTGGCAGTGGGGAGGGGGGGCAGATGATGATGGTTTTGGCGATGGCAAGGGGGTCGAGAGGGGAGGGAGAACGCGAGGGAGCGAAACGGCGGCGCGCGCGTCGGTGACGCGATTAGATTAGCAGCGGCATTGACCGAGTCGAGATTGCTGGGGGATTTGGGGGCGGTAATTGGTTCGTTGGGGCGACGATGGGAGGACCTGCTGTTATGTGAATATTGTGGCCATATGCATGTATGCAGTATATAAGAATACCCTGTGCCGTCCTCAAAAGCGGCAGCTCCCTCCTGGCAGGAGCATCAGAGGCAAGACAAGACTCCCGGTGAGAGTGAGAGTAAAGGTGCCAGTTATTTTAAGCAGGGACGAGAATTTGTTGTTTTTCTTTTCATCTTCGTGGTCGCTCCATTGGTGATTATGACTTGATCTTATTTTTTACGAACTTCGCATCATGAGTATATGCAAGTTTTCGTGAATGAGACGGCTCATGACAAGACACACATAAAAGGGGAAACACGAATCCTAGACGCCTTGGAAATATGAATTAGAAAGTAAAAGGAAAAATATAACAAAACTCGAGATATGTATCCCCGTCTGCAGAACGCTAGAAAGATTGAAGGGTAAGCATTGCCTGCCGATGGCCATGTAAGTGCGGCCGACATCCATCTCCATCACCACACCATGAAAGTAAGTATTTTGAGATAACACCCACCCACCAGATGATGTGATGAAGCGAGCAGGACAAACTCTCTTTCCATTATATGATGAATCGCATGGCTGGACGCAATGGAGGCAAACATTCTTCGCTGTCCGGCATCTTATATACTCGTATGGAGGAGCCATGTGTTGACAGCGGTATGTGCCGCTTCTCAAAACGGTGTTCAATAGACGCCGTCAATAGAGCCCCGGCTATTGAGGATGCATCCATGGCACAACCGCTGACGTCTATACAAACCGCCGACAACAGGGGATATGTCACCTTATAGCCACAAACGTGAGCCATTGATTCCCACCTATTCACATTTCTGGACTGACTCTTGATGTGATGAATGTTTCCCTCTCACTCTCTCAAGAGCGCACATGCAGGTTGACGGGTCATGACCCTGGGGGTTCGGAGGATTTCCAGCTTATTGACCGCGGGCTGTCAATGAGGTGAGAAGGAAGGTGACGAGAGCGCAAAAGCCGAGAAGCAAAGCTTCTCTCTTCTGCCTTTATTCCCTTATAAAGAAGTCTTCCCGCACTGACCCTCTCTCGGCGTGCTCGAATTGGGAAACTAGATGCATCTTCACCAACGCCAAGTTTGCCATACACACACATCTACAAGTCACCAAGAGAGTGAGCGCGAGCAAGAAAGCAAGAGAGCACCATCCTATCCAATCTCGTCATAACCCCCATTCTCTGTATCTCTTTGTTCTCCTCCTTGCGTTCATACGAAAAAAGCTTATATACACCTTGCCTCCCCTTTCTTCCCCCCATCTTCTCCAAGTCGCACGTGGGTGTGTGTGTGCGTGCCGCAGCATGGACCACTTAGACGCCCGCGCGGCGGCTGGCGAGAGCCTCATCATGGCTGCCGCCCCGAGCCTCCCCCCGTACACGACGCCCGCACTGACCGCCAACCTGGTGTCGCGCGTGGTGCTGGGGATCCTGGCCAACGCCATGTGCCTGGTTCCGCTGCGGCTGCTCCACCGGGGCGGCGAGCTGGCGGCCGTCGTCTTCATAGTCAACATGGAGCTCAAGAACCTCCAGACGGTTGTGTACGCCCTCATGTGGCGCGACAACAACGTCGAGGCCTGGTGGCCCGGCTATGGCCTCTGTGACCTGCACCCCTACTTTGCCAACTTCACCATGACTCTCTACGGTACCTGCCTGCTCGCCATGATGCGCAACCTCAGCCACCAGGTCGGCCTCATGCGCGCCCACAGCCTCACCAGCCGGGAGAAGCGCAGACGCAACCTCGTCCAGGCCCTCATCATGTTCCCATTGCCCGTACTGCAGGTCGCCCTCACCTGGTTCGTCACGGGGGGTAGGTTCGCTGTCGGCACCATCATCGGCTGCGCCTGGCTTGCCGTCGGACCTTGGCCCTATCTTGTGTTCTTCATTCTGCCGCCCATCATTGTCTCGACTTTGACGGTCTTTTATGCAGGTAAGTTTCACTTCTACAAGATCAAGAAGCATCAAGATTGAGATCTAAAGAAGGAAAGAAGAAAATACTGACATACAATGAATCCTCCAGTCCGGACGTATAAACGCTACCGTGACGTGGTCAGGGGCAACGACGGCCTCCTCTCCCGCAACAGACTGGTCAACCACCGTGCCCAGCGGGCTCGCCGGCGTCTCTACCTGATGGTCGTCTCCATCCTGGCACCTTATTTCCCCATCGTTGTCGCCATCGGCACCTTTAACCTCATCGACCTCGGCGCCCCGACGGCGTACGACTACAACGCCATCCACGACCGCAAGCTGCCCTTCCCCTGGTCCACCATTGTCTACCTGCCCTCGAGCACCATCAGCTTCGGCCTCATGAACATTGGCTGGATCTCCATCCTCACCGCCATCCCCGTATTTCTCTTCTTCGGAAAGACAAAGGACGCCCTCAACATTTACCGCCGGCTCATGGTCTCCTGCGGCCTCGCTGTCTTCTTCCCCCCCCTCAGGGACGAGTACGACCCGGAGCGACCTCTGCGCTACGCGGGTTTCAACAGCAACAGTAACAACAGCTCCAACGCCAATTCGAACAATACTGCCTCATCCACCTTGACCACACCCCTTGGGTAAGCTCCTCGATCTGCACTCGAAGCAGACTCTCACCTGCTAACTCTGTACATCTACACAGGTCCTCCATTTTCAAACTCAAGACCATGTCCATAACTCGCACCCTAGGCTCCTTGTCCTCCATTTCGGGCGAAACGGCAGTCGATAACAGCGACTCGATTGCCCATGTGCATGGTGCTCACCCTCATCCTCCCGACAGACCCCTCACCCGCCTCAACAACCCCGTTCTCCTCCGCACACGCCTCGACATCCTGCCCTCCACATGGACCAGACTCTTGGGAAGCGGCAGCTCTACGCGCTCACAGAGGCTGCCACCTCCTGTCCCCTCGACGACGGTCAAACAGGAGCAAACGTCGAGCCCGGAGGAAGCCGGCCCTTACAACATCCACACCGGCGACTCAAGTATCAATACGCGGATATGGGGTGGCAGCGGTGAACAGCCCAGGGATGCGGCGTCACCCTCCTCGCCGCCTGCAGCTTTGGTCTACGCCGGAGACGATGGACCCGAGCTTCAGGGCGTTCGCGTCGAGACCATGCTCACCCGGCAGACGTACCAGGCCCCGTCGCTGGGGAGGGGTACCTTCCTCTAAGCCTTCCTTTCCGAGCGCTTCGCTTCTGAGCCTTTTCCTATCTTGCTTTTGCGTCTCATGCATACATAGATACCACTCCACTGTCTCCTGTCATTTCCACTCCCATGCTTGAAATACAGCCTAATACTACTATAATACAATACAGATTCCCCTTTTTTCATTGATAGGATTGAAGTAATTGTGATTTTCCGACGTTTGTGGCGCATCCAGGAGCATCCCACTGTACATGTATTGTGCTTCCGACGAACCTGCCACGGGCTGGCCTCACTGTGCTTTCATCACCACCGTCCACATACCTGGCTGTGCCCTATCCCTTTATGCCTCCGGCGGCCCTGTCGGGGGCATCCCTCCCTACGCTCGCACATCACCCACTGGATCGCAATCACTCTTAAATCCGTTGTCTGAAAGCTTATGTCGTATTCGTAGCCCAGCACCAATTTTATCATTCATTTCATTACATCCCCTTCTCTCAGCGCACCTCGAACTAGGTACTAATACCAACGTCTCCCACATAAGTCCACTCTGTCTTGTAAGTAAGTAGTAGTAGTAAAGAGTTTTAAAATCCAACCCAAAAGAAAATTCCATGGTATCAATAAGGTGTATGCAAAAAAAATGAAAAGAGGGAATCAAGCAAGTATAAGTGTAAAAGAAAATGAGACAAGGAGTGAATCGCTGTATGCGCAAGAAAAGCAAAGACGTCGAGAAGTCTTGAGAAGGAAAGTAAGGTCAGGACGTCGAGAAAGGGGAGATTATTAAGTAGAGAGTGCATGTCGATCACTCCCTATTGGCAGACTGCTGCAGCCGCCTCATAGCCTGGGCATGCGCGTCGAGTAGTTCTCCGCTACGCATGCGCTCGTCAAACGCTTGCTCAGCCCACTGCCGCTCGCGTAGTTGTGATGCGCGGCGTTGCGTCTCTGCCTCGCGCTGGGAAAGCAGTGCGCTGCGCGACGCCTGGATGTTGCGCTGCACGTCCTGCTGCCCACTGGGAGCGAGCAGGTTGGGAGTCGAGCCAAAAGCTGTCTCACGGCCCGAGTTGGGAATCACGGGCGCCCCGCTGCGCAGGTCCATAGCTACGGAGCTGCGGAACTGGGCCAGACGGGATTCGCGTGCCGCGGGTGTGAGTACCGTCGAGTTGCGTCGCGACTGGTCCTCGCGGCTGTTGTTGTTGCTACCACCGCTGCCCGCGTTGTAGAAGTCGTGCCCGGCGGAGGAGCGGCGCCTGGAATCGCGGCGGCGGCTCGACTGGCCCTGGCCCTGGCCCATAGATGCCATGCTCGAGTTGCGCTGCTGCATCATCTCCTTCCGCTGTCTCAAGGGCACGTCGTCCGGGTCTGCGGCACCCATCGCCGTCGAGTACGCGAGGTAATTGTGGAGCTCCTCTTCCTCGGTCGGCACCCCTCTCAGGGTCGGCTCGGGATGGGGAGGTGGCGAGGCAAGCAGGTTGCCTTGTGACCTCGTGCGGAGGAACATCTCACGCTGGCCGATGAGCGTCTGCGGGCTGGAGAAGGACACAATGCCGGGAACTGACGGGCGACGGTTGTCCTTTTCGCCAGAGGACTCCCGTCGCTGCGGGGTCGCACCCAGCTCAGACCGTTGCTCGTCATCCTCGGGAATCGGGGCCGGGCCGCTCTTGATAGAGCGTTCCTCGGCAATTGGCTCGAATGTGGCAGAGCCCTTGCGCAGTGCTGCCCCCGAGGGCGATCGCGTCATTCCGTGGTTACCGGAGGTGGGGGGCGGGTATCCTGACAGGGCGGCGAGCGCCTGCTCCCTGTCAGAATTGGCGGTTGCAGGCGAGTGATGGAACGTGGGAGACGTGGGAGACTTCTTTCGTGAGCTTCGCTTAGGCATAGACAAGACCGAGGTGCGGAAGTCCGACCGTGGTATAGAGATGGGCGGCACACCGCCGTCCGCAGCACTCCGTTGGAGGTCATTGACATCCACCGGGGCGGCCTGCTCCTGTTTACCCTTTGCCTTGGGTGGAGTAGATAGCTCGATGGCGCGAGATTCGTTGACGTTCTCGGTTTCGGGAGCATCCGCATAGCTCAGGTGCTTGGCCCACTCGTTGGTACGGTAAGACAGCGCAACGCGGGACAGGGAGGGCGGGAGGTGACCCTTTGTCAGGCTGGCTGATGAGGACACCCTCGAGGACTCGGACCTATTCTTGTCGGAAGACTTCTTTGATGGAGCCTCATCAGCATCGACAGATCGCTGCTTCTCAGCGTCCTCGCCCTTGGTCCTATCACCCTCATCCACTTCTTTGCCCTTGGCTTCCGTCGACGCCTTGGCGTTACTATCCCGCTCGGCATCACCGGACAAACGTCGACTGCTGCCGATGCTAGCAATGTCATCGTCACTACTCAGGTCATCCAATGTGGCAGCAAGAGATGACCTAGCGTCATTGTGCTCCTCCTCCGCGGCCATAATAAGCTCTTCCGAGCTCTCGCCCGGCTGAATAGACTCGCTCCTCCTGTGCCTGCCATTCGACCGCTGAGACAGGTTGCGCATGATCTTGTTTGACCCGTGCGACAGCCGTTTAGCAAACGATCTCTGGCTTGCGGGTAGCTCGTGCACATCTTTGGCATCGTCATCTGTTGCAAAGGTGGCCACGGATGATCGGTCGCCGTTGGAATGGGAATTGGCGTCGTCCTGGGGATGGGGCACCGTGAACGGCAGGGGAACGACGGCGGGGGCCTCTGAAACTGGGCCACGCTGCTTGCTGGCATTGTCGACGGCAGCGGCGTTGGTGCCGGCATTGTGGTGAAGTTCGCTGTCAGACATGGTGGGGATGTCTTGGTCGTTGTGTCTCTGATAATCGTCATCGGCTGCATCGGCGTCGGGGGTGTCTCC
This sequence comes from Geosmithia putterillii, assembly GCA_900188575.1. Taxonomy (NCBI): domain Eukaryota; kingdom Fungi; phylum Ascomycota; class Sordariomycetes; order Hypocreales; family Bionectriaceae; genus Geosmithia; species Geosmithia putterillii. The sequence continues at coordinate 139,660 of FYEU01000312.1, read as the reverse complement.
GGCGTCGGGTAGCTCATCGTGTGCAACTCGGATTGTGACCTTTCCATCGTGGCCCTTCTCCGTCAATGGGTCGACGTTCGACATGACTCGATCCGAGACAGACGTGTCGCAAATCTCGACAACACTGTCATCAGGACCGCTGTTGCTGGCACTGGCGGAGAGGTGACGGGCACCGGCCTTCTCTCCAGAGCTGCCGGCAACGTCTGAGCTGGTCCGACGCGAACCGCCGCTGCTGCTGTGTTGCTCGCCGTCTCCGTGGACACGTTCCCATTCTTTGCGCTCTTGCATGTTGGATTGCTCCACCTGGCGTCCAATGTCGGCCTCCTGCTGCTCGAGGTCGAGCTGCTGCTGCTCACGCGCCGCGGCGTGCTGCGCACGCTTCTCACGCACCACCTTCCACAGCTTGATCTGAGAAACGATGCCGATGATGAAGATGATAATGATAGCGGCCTCCTCGACGCGGATGCCTTTTGTGACGGGGTATGTGTCGGCACCGAGGGGAAACAGGTCTTGATTGAGGTGCCAAATGTAAGCCCAGAACTCCTTAAGACCGGCTCGACTAAAGCAGTCAATTCCCAAGACAACAGTTGTGGCACCAGAAAAGGAAATGGTGAGGATGAGAGCCCAGTCGCGGGTGTAGCGACTGAAGTAAAAGCCCAGGCCGACGATGGTGAAGCAGGCAATGAATATGGCCTTGGAAGTGACGGTATGGAGCAAGCCTCCGGGAGAGAGGCACAGCAGCCACATACTGAGGCAGAAGCCACCGAGGGCACAGGCCACACACTCTGTAAGCTCCTTGAAGAAGATCGAGGCTGTCCCCAAGGCACACCCCGAGAGAACGACGGCAACAACGTATCCACCCTGGACGGCCAGTTTCACGGGCACGTTCATAACATAGACGATGAGAACTGTGATGCCGAGGGCGGTCGCGCAGGCGGTCGAGAAGAAGGTGTGGACTGTGCGGTTGCGTATGCCGACGAGGGTGTAGATGCCACCTGCGATGAGGAGGACAGCACCAGCGACGCCCCATCCTGGTGTGATGACGGGCTTGAGGGGGAGTTCGCCTGCAGGTATAGTTGCTGTTGGTGGGGTTCTCGTTAACAGCCATATCATATATGCTAAGATAGAGCAGCGATTGGGACTTACTATTGTGAAAACTCGAGGTATCGAGTGGGCCGTCGGTAGTTATCACAACTGAGGACGATGACTTGGTGTCCTCGGCAGTCTTTGTCGGCTTGTCGCCATCATCTGTAGCTGAAGCAGTCTCGTCGGCCGTTTTCGTCCGGGAAGTGCCTGAAGCCGTTGATGAAGCCGTTGATGTTGCTGTTGCCTTCTCACTCGTGCCATCCGAGTCATCCCCGCCGCCCGTTGTCGTTGCGACGCCGTCGTCTTGTCGGGCGAACAGGTTGATGTGTCGGGCAGCTACCAGCTGCCATGCCAGGGCCAGGCACAGAAGCAGGCGAAGCCGCGCCAGTGAAGGCAGCATGTTGTCGAGTCGGTATTATGTATAAGTGGCCCAAATACACAGACCGTCAAAAGATATTGTACAAGATCAAAAGTGTGTGCCCCTGATCAGTATACAGTCGGGGTTGGGAGGAGACGATGGCGAAGAAGCATGGCTCGAGGAGCTCTCGTCAATGTCGAAGGAGCAAAGCAGGAGGACAAGGCTAAGAGAAAAGAAAGACTAGGAAAGGCGAGGCGACAAGGCGGGGAGAAAGCAAGAGGAGATAATTACGGGCCTAAGTTCGTGGCGTGCCGGCCAGCAGGCAGGTCTAAGACTCTCTCTCTCTCTCTCTCTCTCTAACATGGACGAGTGGAAGCGAGAAAGGTGAGCCAACGGCTGTATGTGGGGGGCGGTACTTTTCTGCATGCGGCGGCGAGAACAGCGCAGGGAGGGTCCAAATAGAAGAGTATGACAGGGGTCAAGTGAATTGCCAAGCGTAAGAGAAAAAAGTAAGGAAACCCTAAGTTGATATTAATTAGAAGGAGGCGCGATCAGATCGAGGGCCTTGTCGGGGACAGAGAGAGACGTGACGAGCGTACGAGTACTCATCTCATACCAAGACCAAGTGAAGTCAGCCCTTGTTCACTCCCCTTTTCGCTCGACTTGTGGCACTGGCAAACACGAAGACGGGACCTTTGCCATGGTGATTGTGACAGGTGTGACCCGGGGTTCGGGACAGGGTGGAGCTCGGCCGACAGAGTGAGCAGGTTGGTGAGGTGTTGGGAGTCGACATAGTGTGTGCAATGGCCAATGTGCATACCTGGAGTCTGCAAGTACATCCAAAGGTGGTATTCTACCTTACACGGCACTGACGTGACGGTGGTACGGATACGGATGAGAGCTCCGTTCACAGTGCATCGCCAAGTAAGTTGGAGGGACAAGGTGGAGACTCTGGTTCGGCTGATGGTGGGGAGTGTGGGAGGGGCGGAGGGGCGGAGGGGCGCGCCGGTCGGTACCAGACGGGGGGATGGGGTTTTGATGTTGAAGCGCATAGAGATGTGTCAATGTCATCCAGCCTTCCGAGGCAACGAGGATACTGGTATGGGGATCGTCATTGCAATGTACTTCGTACTCTGATATTGGTATTGCTTTCAGTGATGATGATGATACGGAGTATTAATGACGAGTTTCTAAGAAATTACCTGCAAAAATTGAAAGGCGGGAAGCGCTGAGCGGTTGCGGCTGAGGAAGGCACAACATGCACGGGTACACGAGGCGACGTGGAAGGTGCGGTTACATTGGCACCTTCCGGGGTTTGACAGAAGAAAGCAGAAAAGAAACGACATACGAGTACATAGGAGCTTACGCTGCAAAGTGCAAGCGCAAAATGCAAAAGGGGAAAGAGGAAAAAGAAAAAAAGGCGGAAGGCACGACGCCCATGCACACACGGCACATCCGCATGGGTTCCCTTTAGGGGTTTACGCTGTCAAGCTGTACACCTAGCTAGCCAAGCAACCCATATTAACGAGTGAGGACGGCCACAGAGAGCAAGACACATCACCAGAGGCCCAGTAGAGAGGCCACAGACATACAGCATACCATGTTAATACAAGGTACTGATCGCATGTAGGAACATAAACCCAGACTCGGGCTCAGGCCCATTTCACAGGGCTACCAATTGTCGTCGTCGCCTATACGCTGTACTCGTTGGTATTACAGGTCATTAATACAGGCTCCCATCCATAGGCTCATGAGGTCGTACAGGCTTCGGCCCCCGGCCCAGTAACTTGTATCCGTGCCTGAAATGGAGGCAGAGGCTGATCCGATTGCACCAATGCATCCTCTTCCTTAGCCTTTAGGGCCCTCTACTACCTAGTTTTCTGTGCTATTAGTGCCTTGAGTTATAGTGGCTTTAGTGCCGTTTAGTGATCAGCAACCCTGCAGTAGGTACGGTGCCATGGCGCCAAACTTGCAAACTTGTTAATGGCTCCGCACCAGTAAATTGGGTTGGAATCGCCCCACATGCCGCATTTGGCTATGTCGCTCTGGTCTTTCCCTCTCTGTCCCCCTGCTCTTTCCTTTGTTTCCCATGTTCTGCTTGTCTTCCTGGTCTGCTTGTCCGTCTTTGTGCTCGTTCGCACTTGCCAGTCCAAGCCCAGCGTACCTTCTTTTCCGTTTCGATGCTCCGCACCGGGTATTATGAGATCACACTTTCACTCTAAACGCCCACCATTGAACCCAATCTCTCCTCCTTCTCGTATACGAGGCCACCAGCAGCTGGAGCTATCAGCATAGGCTGCATAGCCATCAGCTCGTTGATGCCATCGACGCCGGATACTGCGATTCCGTGCTCATGCTCATGCCCTCTCTCATGTTCTCGACCCTCCTCGGCGCTCGCAGGCGTACATCACTGCCACCGTATATTGAAGGCAGGGAAAGACATCCTTGCTGAAACCTGCAGCCAAGCCACATGTGCTATCCTCCACCACTCACTTGCCAGTCCTCGACTCTTCGCACAATGCTGGCAATGGATCTGCTGTGCCACTGTCTGCCGAGCACCAGGAGCTGAGAGGAGAATCCCGGTAGCCCCCGCCCAGTAATGGGCCAGTACTCCGCCCGTACTCGTACGATGTACCTCTCAGAACACTCGCAAATCAGGCTTTTCTTTCCTTCTTTTCCTTCTCACTCATATTGCCTTCCTCGCGCTCCTGCTTATGGTGCAACGGTGCACACGGCGTGCGTCTCAATGCCGCCTGGTTCGTCAGTCGCACGCGTCGTGAGATTGCGCTGCTCCACAGCCAACACGCGCGCGCGCCACCCGTCACCCGTTTGGCCCGAGAGACAGGCAGGCAGACAGAGCTCTCTTGAACTTGTACGAGCGCGTACTCCCTAACGCTGCTGGCTGCAAAAAGTAATCAGCAGGCGATGGTAAAGGCGGAGAAGGATGCCCTTGCCAGGAGTACCTGATCAGCAGCGCCTGAGCACCGTACATACACACCGCTCCAGGTCTGAGCGACTCGAATTGAAACTTGACATCTCATCAACTCGCTGCTATGGTATGTAAGCACTGGTTGATCGGACAATTGCACGTCCGTCGTCACACTCGTACGAGCAACAGGGCAGCTTGTGAGCCTTGCGAGTCATCAATGAATACCCTTGTTTGCAGCGTACGAGTACGAAGACAAAAAAACGGTCCCCGACGTGTCACTCGTGACTCCCGATCGCCCCGGAGTAAAAATCTTGCCTGGACAGGGATGCCATGACAGGGGAAATTGGGAATCACACAATGGCGCCTCCGTCCAATCTGCTGTGCATGCCACTACTGACTCTGGCTCAATACTGTAGGCGTACTACGGCGTTCTAGGAGTATTACTTCCTGTACTTTGTCCGTGCATTGGCAAGCATGTGAGCGAGTCGTAAATGTTCTGCAGATTGCAAGCATGAAAACGTGGTAATACCATGGATGTGTGCTCGCATTACGTCGTGGAACAATCCTCGTGTGAGTCGAGCCATGGTGGTGCTACCGGCAGCATACCACATAACCTCAAGCTCAAGCTACTACGGAGTATTATTCCATGCGAGGTAATAGTGCTCCGCACCTACCGATGCATCATATGCTAGCAGTGAGCACCACCGCTGTGGTCACGTCTAATTGATCCATGATCATCGATATTACTCGTACAGTCCATTGTGTTAGACAAAAGCAAGCGCCAACCTCGAGGCCAAGAAGAGGCTTGGTTTCCATTTCCACACCGGCTTAGTACGAAGTACTACTACTACCCGTCAACTCGTGGACCGACCAAAAAGCAACGACGATGACCCCCTTGCGTTACGGTCCCGACCGCTGTCATACTTGACAAGACCCCACGGAGTATTACTCGTGCCCACGCAAACTGTCAGTGCCCGTCACCGACCATTGTCCTGCCTGCCTGTCTGCCTGTCTGAGAGATGACCCGAAACATTTGAGCATTTCTGTCCATGTCTCATATGCTGTAATGAAAACAATGAGCCCGGGCGGGCGGGCAATGCTGCGTCGATCATGCTGACGGGGTGCAAATTCCAGAAGGATCGATGACAGTGGTGACGGCGTCATTCAGTTGAGTCGTGCTTTATATCTCGAAATGGGTATGGAGTACGATGATAGATATTACTCGTACCAAAACGGTATTCGTATATTGCATATCCGATACTCGAACAGCCAATCCCTGGACTGACCCCAGTCCTGCCAATACTACTCGTAGCAATAAGCATAATTCATCATACAGTTATTTGACAACCCCGGCATCCATCCCCAGTACTCCGTAAGAAGAGACAATGACGGTCGTAATGATATACTCGTACACACAGGTGATGAGACCAGCCATTGTCCCACAGCCATAACGCCTCAACGCCTTCTTTCACTTCCCTTGCCTCTTTTCAAACGGTTTGAATCGGGATACTTTTGAAATGGCCCTTTCTCTCTCTAGAAATCCATCGTGGCACAGAGCGTCCACCCCCGAGAGTGCCAACTCACACAGCATACGAGGTCTCGGTGGGCACCTCACCTCCTCCCAACCCGACCGGGCACGCCGTCACGCCCAGCATGTCTTGGTTGATGTATCAATGCCGTGGTGCCAGCCCTGCTGCCTGAGCCCCCCCGCCCTGTACGCACCGCCGAGGTCGCCGTTGTGGACGGGGGTGATGATGATGATGCTCGTGACACGGACGCCTTACGACCCTTAGCCGCATTGAGCAGAGCAGATGCCGCGTCGACGGGGAGCAGCAGGATACGCAGCAGGGTCTTGACCGGCCAGAACGCCGTCCTAAGGATACCGTCGACCAGCCAGGCCGCCAGGCCGATGACCCCGACACCGCCGCCGCCGTAGTAGCGGGATGACGAGGCGGCCGCCGCGCTGCTGTCCCTGGCGGCCGCTGCGGCGAGAGCGATGCTGTCGTCCAGGCGGGCCTCGACGGCACCAAATCGTGACTGCACCTGCATTTCGAGCAGTGTGGCCTTCTTCTCGTAGCGCCGCACTGCGCGGTTCAGGGCGTCCAGCTCGGGTTGCATCGACGCCCGGACCTGCTGTGCCACGGCCGCCTCTCGCTTCCACTGTTCGGCTGTGCTGGCCAAGCCAGCAGCGGCAGCGTCATTTCTATCCTGCGAGCCTGTTGCTACCGCAGCCGACGTTTCCAGCTTGTCCAGCCTCTCCAGTATACCGTCGAGCTTCTTGGTGCCCACGGATGAAGGAGAGGTGGTTTGTGCTGCTCTTATCTCAAACTCGTCTGGCTTCTTGTGCACTATCCTCTGCAGGTGAAGCGTGCGGGACTGCACGAGCTTGAAGATGTGGGAGAAAACGCGGAGCTCCGATGCGAGACAGAAAATGGTAAGGTTGTAGTTGGACACGAGGCCCTCGGATGGCCGGCTGAGCTGGCCTCGGATCGTGTGCAGCAGGTACGCTGCTAGCAGGGGGAGGCCGAAGCATGCTGCTAGGGCGGTCGTCTCGTATATATAAAGTTCGCGTACAGCGGATTTCTGCTCGGGCGTAATCGAGGACCGCGTGGTTGGCTTGGCGGGAGCATCCTTTGGCTTCTCCTGCTCTTGCTTGTCCTCAGTGGGTGTCGCGGACCGGGGGGTCTTGTAGGTGTCGTCGGTCGAGTTTCCGTCCCTGTCTTCCTCGGGCACCTTGTCGAGTTTCTGTGATGCGGATGCGTGGTATGGCAGTTCCTCGAGGTCACTGTCGTCCTCTATGGCTGATTCGGCAATCTCCTCGTTTCTAATGCGGACCTCTTGAGCCGCATGATACCAGTTCCTGGAGCTGTGTCAGCCGTCCGTATTCAAGCATTGTCCTCCCTTCTATATCCATGTATCGTCGTAGTGGCACTCACCATGGCTGCGTGACAGACCAGTTGAGGAATATTCCCGCCAACCCGAGGAGCATCAGATCCGTGACGAGCGCGCCCCCATTCTGGAACAGCACGCCCGCGAGGGCCGGCAGCAGCGCAAAGGCGAGGGACAGGGACGCGAGCGATGACGGCTCATGGGGCGTTAGGTCCCCGCCCCCCGTGACCTGGGGGCTGATGATGTCGCGCGCCTCACCGAGGCTGTACGTGGAGCTGGGTCTGCGCGGGGCGGCCGTGTTGGGAGACGAGGGCAACGACGAGAAGGAGTTTACGCCTTCGCCAGAGCTGTGCTGCGGGACCAACGTCGGACGTCTGCTGCTACTGCTGCCCAGGCCAGGACGGGTGTTGCTACTGGTGGTGGTCTCGTCAACGGTGAAGGCTCGACGCAGGCCGTGGTTCGAGGGAGCGCTGATGTGGACGCCCGAGCTTGTCGATGAAGCCCTGGCCTTGGCGGCGCCTGCAGGCGCATCGCCGGGCATGACGGAGAACGGTGACGTGTGTCGTAGTCGAGATGCAATTGTCGATGAGGGAGAGGGAAGAGAGGGATTAGACATGGATGTGTAAATGTACAGGTATGCAGTATGTACTCCGTAGTTGGGATGGATCGGAGCATGAGGGAAGATGTCACGTCACGTCACTGGGAGGGAGAGGGGTGGCGTAGCTGGTAGCTGAGGCACGCAGCTGAGGCACGCGGCAGAGAAAATCCGGGGAAACCTAGGGGCGCATGTCAAAGTAGAATAGTGGACTTGGCGATGCAAAGGAGCGGGGATGGGACCTGAAGTCGAGGCAATCAAGGCGCGACGAGCATGGCATTTTGTACAGAGCATTACTCGTATGAATACAGTGTAGTACTGAATAAAAGTTGTGTCTTTGTACGCTGTAGCACGTTTCGTTTCATTTCGTTTCGATTGAGACGAAACGTCCGACGGTTGTTACCGTTAATATGTGGCAACGCAATTCCATAGCGGTTCATACCACAGCATAAATACGCCAGGCACTTTGGCCCTCTAAAATCTAGGAGATGAGTGCGAAGTATCAATGATGGCTTTAGTAGGGGATCCAGGGTCTGATATAGAGTTCTATAGCTCATGAATAGCCTATTTGTATAGGTATTGATACTAAGTACTAGGAGGACCATGGTCCGTCCATCGGTGCCATTACCATGGAACGAACTGGAACAGATTCCCAATGCTCAGACCAGCCATGACCACAATCAGACTATAGACTATCATTGAACAAATAATCAAACAAGGGTCGTGTGATATCATAGCCAGACTCGTAAATTGCAAACCCATACTCGATAGAGACTAGGGAATAGTAAATCCAACAAAGTAAGGCTATCATGATTAAATTGCACCGTCTAGTGCAGTCAATGCTGGGCAATGCGCTCTAGCAGCTGACAGCTGGATGCAGGGGTGACCCAGGCTGGGCCCAAATTCGAGGGCAGTGTAGTCGTAATGCTCGTACTCACTCGTATTAGATGTGCAAAAAAGAAAGAAAAATCTTTTCGCGAGGCTGGTCGGATAGGGATATCCATTTACCTGTATACTCTTGATGCTATCTAGGATACATCTATTCTTTCCATCGTCAAACCCTTCATTCGACCAAGTCGACACCTAAAGACCAAACAAAAAAAGTCCTGCTACGAGTGCGTGTGGGCTGCCACCTTTTTACAGGGCACCCAACCACTAAACAGGCTTCCACCACGACCGTTTCATGGACCAGCCCCCTATAATCGCCGGATCCCCCATCTGCCGGCCCAGGCCGCCTTTCCATTGCCACTCCTCCTGCTTCTCGTGCTTCTCCTCCTCTCCGCCATCACCACCACCCTCAACGACCAGGAGACACCACCCGATTTCGCCGACGCCCCCTCCTCCGCCGCCTCCTCCTCAATCAAACTTTGATCACCCTCGTGCAGTCGTCTCCCAGCAGGCGACTGCCTCACCAAGATCCCTACGGCTCCCCACGCCCCCCAGCCTGCCGCCACCCCATCGGCCTCCGTAGCCGCGCCACGCAGGAACCGCCGAGGAGGACCCCAGGAAGCCGTCGTGGATCGCCGTCAGCCAACGTTGATTGAGCCGCCGAGCCGTGTCGTCGTTGTCGAACGCTCGCACGCCGCCGCCGCCGCCGCCGCCAACTACCACCCCGGACCCGCACCCGCAACGGCCTCGACCTCGTCCCAACAGCAGCGTTCATTCCGCAAACTCGCCTACATCCCTCGTCGGACCCGTCGCGCGCCAGCCTCACGCCTCTGGAACCCGGCCAACTCAACCCCCCGCTCGCCCGACCCCTCGTCACCCACCACCGCCACCACCGTCACGACTCCCGCCAAACGCCAGGGACGCAAGCGCCGCGTGTCGACGCCCCCTCCGCCCTCCCTCCCAATCGACCACCCGGCCCTCGACACTGCCACCGACGCAACAGACCCCGCGGGCACCGGATCGGCAGACTACCCGCTGCTGACGCTGCCGCAGGTCCTCCAGCTGCGCAACCAGAGCCAGACGCCGTCGCACCAGCGCAACAGCATCCACTCGGAGCACCGGGTCAGCAACGACCGCCGCATCAGCCTCCCCTCTTCTGTGCGAGCCTCGTACGACGGAAAGCGGTCACAGGGTCCCACACCCACCGTTGCTGAGTTTCCCTCCGACATCAAGGACGACAACGACGACCACGACGACCACGTCGCAGCCAGCAACGAAGCCAAGACCAAGGACATCAAAGGCAAAGGAAAGGACACGACGACCATCATGGCGGCCACCGACGATGCCCAGAACAAGGAGACGATGATGATGAACAGTGCGGACCGCTTCTCGCGCGATCTGGAGCGCGGCATGCCCCACGACGACGGCGCTAACCACCACGGCATGTCGTTCGACGCAGACGACCGCCAGCCCCGTCACTCGACCGTCTCAGGCATCGGCTCCGCCATCTCGGACCAGTCGTCTGACAGCTCCATCATGGGCGAGGACGTGCACGCCGACGAGGATGCGTGGGGGCCGCAGCACCCCTGCTTCCCGCACCTGAACCCCCACGTGCCGCCCCAGTCGGCCGAGTACGCGTCTACGCGCATCATCCGCATCAAGCGCGACTGGATGATCCAGGGCGACCTCGCGCCCACCTTCTCCAACCTGTACCCCGAGATCCTCGACCCGGCGGGACTGCCGGAGCACGAGTTCCGCCGCGTCATTGAGACGCTCAACGGGGAGCTTGTTCCCATATTCGACCCCTACAGCGCGCGCAACGTCGTTGACGGTGTCCTCGGCCTCGTCACCGGCTGGCTCTGGGACGACCTCGGCCTCACCATGGCCAAGTCCAGGCTTGACAAGCTCGAGCGCTGGATCGAAAGCTGGAACCGCGACATGCGCAAGACCATGGGCAGCCAGGACGGCATCATGGCGCCCCAGATCATTTCCCTCCGGCAGTCGGGGTACATGACTGTAAGTGTTTTGTTCCCTCCTCGCTTCGCTCGCTGGAATACACATGCATAAGAGTGTAAAAAACGACAGAGCTGACCTCCCTAGCTCGACATTCAAATACCAGACCCCGAGATTGCTGCTGCTCCCCCAAGCACCGGCGCAGGCGGATCAGCCGCAGCCGTGCCTGTCGATCCCCTTCCTCTATCTGTTGCTTAAGACTCTACCTCTGAGCCCCGTCCGCCATATATCCTCCCATGTTGTTTGCTTGCTACTATTCCCTCTTATTTCCGATGATCTGGCAATGTCTTTATCACATCTTGCAGTGCCGCGTTTGATACCAACCACCTATGAATGCATCGCTGGGGCGTTTGATTTCCTTTTTTATTTGTCCTGTCTGTCTTCTTTCTTTGTCATGTTGTAATGAGTGGTTAATATCTCGCCCGAGGGCCGTGGGCGGTTTCTTTACGTTTTCAATTGATGAGAAATATATCAATCGTGTTGGTTGATGAAGAAGATAAACTGAGCGACATGAGACGTTCATATTGCGTGATTCAAGACGGTTATGAGTAGACGAGAGCATTGAGTTTACCATGCCGAGCACACGAAGACTTGGGGATTCAATAGGAATTAACGCTACGGATGTAAGCCTCTCAAGCATATGTAAACGTAGATGTAAAAACGATATAGTGCTGTCGCTCACCCAGATCGACATTGAGTGAATTCCAGAATGTTGGTGCTGCTCGTGATGGGTCGTCCTGCAGGCCAACGGGCATGATATGGAAAAAACCGGGGCGACCCCTCCGCGGCCGATATCTATTGACCGATACTCGACCTTCTTTCATCCGAATATCCGGGCCAGGTAGCAAGGCACCACCCAGAAGAAACAATGACCGGCAATTGAGATTTTGCAGCCTCATGGAGTCGACGAGTCGAGGTGCAGAAGCAGACGATGCGCCGCCGCCCCGGCCAGAGGGCCGCCAGCAGCCTCGCTGGTTGCGCTGGCCTCGCAAGGTCGCCACGCTCATCCTGGCCCAGTGGCTCACCATCGGGTTCGGCATCGCCTGTCTGCTTGCGTACCTATTTCCATGTGCGTGAAAAGCGTCCCTTTTCCCCGCCCCTTCCATGTCTACAAATACCGAAAGGTTTTGGTTTGTGCTTCTAGTGCACCGGGCATGCACAATGCTGACCTCATGACGTAATAGCTGTCGCGGCGCACGGCGGTGTCATCCGCTCCGAATACTCTATTGTCTACGGCGCCGTGGCCTTCATCTTCCTCGTTAGCGGACTGTCCCTATCGCCTGGGAAGCTGCGGAGCGAGATGACCAACTGGAGACTGCACTTTGTCGTCCAGGGGACGAGCTTTGCCGTTATACCGGCTTTTATGCTCGGTATGTGCCTTCTCTCTACTTGCCTCCCACGTGCAAGCGAAGCGAGACCAGCCCCCGGCAGGGCCGTCGGAGACAATACCTTGACGAGTCAGCAATACAATACATACGTACTGACACAGGCGACAGCAATTCTGCACATCTGCCTAGCGGCCGGGTCCCTCAAGAGCGGCACGCCGTCTGTCCCAGTAATCATGGGCCTTCTGACGACAGCGTGCCTGCCCACGACGATCGCATCCAACGTGGTGATGACGCGGTCAGCAGGCGGGGACGACGCGGCGGCCGTGGTAAGCGTCGTGCTAGGCAATATGGCCGGGTCGTTCGTGTCTCCCGTGCTGGTGTACGGGCTGGCGCCGCGGCAGGCGGAGCTGGACCCGTGGCGGCCGGCTTCGCCCGCCACCCTGGGGACCATGTACGCCCACGTCGCGAAGCAGCTGGGACTGAGCGTGCTGCTCCCGCTCGCGGTCGGTCAGGTGGCCCGCGGGCTCTGGGAGGAGCGCACGCTGTGGGCGCTCCAGACGCTCAGACTCAACAAGCTGTCCGGCTTGTGCCTCGTGCTGCTCGTCTGGTCGACCTTCTCTGGGGCCTTCCACACGGGCGCTCTGTACAAGCTGTCCACCCCGTCCATAGTCTTCGACATCTTCCTCAACATAGGGCTGTACCTCGTCTTTACGCTGCTATGCGTCGCGGCGGCGCGGCCGCCCAAACGGCTGGCCCAGCTGGTCAACCCGCTGCTGGGGGACTCGAAGCTGGCTCGCAGATACCTCCCCGGTATTGTGCGGAGGGCCCTGAGTGTGCGGCGCCTGTCCAGGCCGCAGACCGTGGCGGTCTGCTTCTGCGGCGCGGCAAAAACTACTAGTCTGGGCATCCCGCTTGTGTCTGCCATGTGGGCCGACTCGGACAACCTGACCAGGGCGTTTATCCAGATTCCCGTGCTGCTTTACACCATTGAGCAGGTATGAATTTGGTTCCCTTACTTGCATCGCATAAACGAACTGGGATGTGTGCTAACATTTGAATGTTTGCTGCTACAGGTCTTCATTGCGCAGATTCTTGTCTATGTTTTCAAACGGTACCTGAGGCGTGACAAGAGGGACCAGATGGCGGAAGAGGCGCAGGGTGACGAGAGTCCCGTTGTCACTGATGAACCCCAGGATATATCCGGCGCCACGAGCGAGACCCAGACCCAGGACAACGCTGGTACTCGTGACATAGACGAGGAGCATGAAAAGGGGCGAGTGCATAACGGGGCCACTGTTGCTGAAAGGCACACATAGATTCTGGGTCTGGATCATTCCGAGCAGATAGATCTATTGACGAATAGTCTACCCAATGAATGACGCTGCAGATGCTACTTTTGAATCAGACTGTCGAACAGCGGCTTAAGCCCCCTGGCACTCTTCTTAGGATGCCGCTTCTGCCCATTTTCATAGTCGACGTAGCACACGCCAAACCGCGTCTCATACCCCTCAGCCCACTCAAAGTTGTCGAGTAGCGACCAGGCAAAGTAGCCCCTCACATCTACACCGTCAAGCACGCGCGCCGCCGCCAGCGCCCTGACATAGTCCTGAAAGTACTGGTGGCGCAGGTCGTCGTCGAGCAGCTGCTCAAGCGGCAGGTCGTCCTCGCCCTTGATGCTGGTGCCCGACTCGGTGACGTAGAGCTTGGGGAAGTTGTACCGGCGGCTGATCCAGCCCATCAGGTCACGGAACCCGGGGGCGCACGGGCGGAGCCATACACACTGCGTTTCGGGGCCAATGTCCTCGCCGCGCTTGTTGGTCTTGCTCGTGTCGAGGTTGCCGGAGAAGTCGAAGCGAAGGCGGTCGTCATCGTCTGGCGACCGGTCTGTGCTGCCCTTGCGGTGCCGCACAAAGTCGGCTGTGTAGTGATTCATACCGTAGAAGTCGTTGGACCCGCGGACCAGGGCGCGCTCCCCGTCCGTGAAAACAGGGAGGCGGTCGCCGAGCTGGGCACGCATGGAAGCAGGGTAGTCACCCAGGTAGATTGGGTCGCCGAACCAGCCAATGGAGAACTCGAGCTTGCGCTGGGCTGCCTCGACGTCACGCTTTTCCGCGGGGTCCCAGGGGAACGCGGCGTCGCCGTTGAGAACGATGCCAATCTCGCCACCGTTGGTGGCCTGGAACTCGTCGCGGTAGACCTTGACGGCACGCCCATGCGCGACGAGGAGGTTGTGCCCCACGATCCACGGCTCGGTGGCGCTGTCGCCCACGGGGCTCCGCGACCGATCCGATGTACGCCCGGGCGCGAACTGGCCGATGCTATAGCCCAGCACGGCCGAGCACCACGGCTCGTTGAAGGTGATCCAGTTGCGGCACTGAGGGAACGAGCGAAAGCACAGGCGTGCGAAGCTTTCAAAATCCAGAGGGAACTCGGTGCGGTTCAGCAGCCCGCCGTACCGCCGGTCCAGCTCCTCGGGCACGTCCCAGTGCGACAGGGTGATGAAGGGCGTGATGCCTGCGGCGAGCAGGTCGTCGCAGAATCGTGCGTAGTGGTCCACGCCTGCCTGGTTGACCGGGTCGTCGCGTCCGCCGAGGGGCACCAGCCGCGTCCACGAGACGGAGAAGCGGTACGCCTTGGCGCCCAGCGACTTAAGCAGCGCTATGTCCTCGGCCGTGCGGTTGTACGAGTCGCACGCCACAGCGCCGGAGCTGCCGTCGGCAATCTTGCCGGGCTTTGCGCAGAAAGTATCCCACACGCTTGGGCCGCGGCCGTCCTTGTCAATGGCGCCCTCAATCTGGTAGCTGGTGGATGAGTGTGAGTTTCATTTCTTCGTCTGCATGGGGCTTGGGCACAAAGAACTCACGCAGCCGTGGCAAAGCCCCAGATAAAGTCCTTGGGAAGAGTCGTCATGGCTGTGTCGTAGGATTCTAACGATGGCGTCCCCCTTCAATGGATCACAGAAGGACCGTTCCTGCCGTTGTAAAGCATAAAGATACCTGTAATGAGTGGGGTGGAGTTGAATCCCGAGCTCGCTCGATCAGGCGGGGTGTGACGTATATGTACACCGGCACAGACTGTCTCTCGCTGTCGATTCAGTGGAGCGGGAACAGGGTTTTTATATTACTGGGAGTTTCGAAAAGAGTCGTACGAAGGCCTCACGTAACCTAAGTAACCTCTCCGGATAATTAGAAGAGAGCAGGAGCTGAGGCCAACTGCGTGGCTTGCTTGGCTGGTGGCGGGGTAGCCCGTCCGTGTACGGTACCACCAAGATGCGAAACCAGTTGATCGATTCCGACATGAACTTGAAGTTGTACTTGCAAAATGACATGTATTAGTACTATACATGCATTACACGATAGTAGACAGGCAATTCCATATCCAGCCTTGATGTACTTGATTTAACCATGCATTTAGGCTCAATATATCTACTACGGTCCATCCCGCACTACTAATACTTCCCCATTGATGCCCCCTGTCAGTCCAGCCCGCCGATCCGGCCCATCCCACCATCCACCCACCTTACACTCGTACTCCGGTCCTTCGAATATGTTTTTTTTTTCATTGTGCCTCCAGTGGTGTTACCAGGAGCTAGCTTCGCTACGCTTGCAGTAATACATGCATCACATTCCCTGCTTCATTCCCTAAACCTCAGCACCATCTGATCCCAGCCGCTTCCTCTTACCCGGCGTAGTCGCAGTCCCTCCCATCTCTTCATCGTCGCCATCTCCGTACTCCACCACCTCCCACTCAACCTGCACACTCCCATCATTCGACCTCTCGATCCCCCTGCTCTGCCGCATCTTGCCCAGCCTCGTCCCCTCGACCAGCCCATCAAACCAGGGCACACCGTATGACTGGCGCAGGACGGTGCTCTTGCTCGGTGGTCGGGGCGGCGTGCCGGGAGTCGTCGTGGTAGGCCCCTGCGCGTTGCTGTCGTTGTCCGATGATGACTCGGACGCATCTGGTATCAGACCCAGGTCCTCGAGGTCGCGCAGATCATCGCGCAGCAGGCTCCCAAGGGTGAGGTGGATGAATTCGGCCTCGGCGGGAGGGTTCTCGGACCAGTAACTGAGCGGGGTGCCGCAGTAGCCGCAGAACTGGCGTTTGGCATGACTCTGGCTCGGGTGCGTGTAGACACGACGGATGAGTGTGTGTGTCTCGTCGGGGAAGAAGGCGTACGTCGTGCTGTGGAACCACGAGAGCGGCACGCGGATGTAGGCCGCCAGAGGGGTGGCGAGAGAGGTTTCTAAGGGGGGTTGTCAGCCAAAGCTCGATACATGTATTTGTACGTATATATGTAGAAAATGGGAGGTCGATCTCGGTAACATACGATGTTCTGGCTCAGTGTTGAAGAGCACCTCTGCTTCATGCAGACTGTCGCCCGGTACGGCAATGATGTAACGGTTACGTCCGCACTGGCAGCCGCCGCGGAGAGGTCGGAGCTCACTCATACTAGTAGTAGTAAGGAGTGAGCTGTCTGGTTGGAATGTGTGGGAATATGAAGAGACCGAGAATGTCTGAACAGTGGCTTTTTAGGTCAATGGAGAGAGAAAATTGATGAGGGGAGAAGACATGAAGGAAGATGAGGCAAGGAAATATGACCGGCGATGGAAATGGGCCGACAAGCTTGAGAGCGGATGACGCAGTTGGTAATACCATCCCGCCGCCCCACATTTTGCCTCTTGCCTCTAGTTCTGGCGGGGAGTCTTCTAGAAACATCAACAACAAACCACGATTGTCCATGACATCTGCACTGTTTGTCACATCTGCTTCTCTTCTGTGATTGATTGTTTCTTTGTTTCTTTTCCATATGCATGCTTCTAAACATAGAACGCTATTCACTATACGAGTAAGTATACAACCCCTCTTCAAAACCCCCATCACTCTAGTCAACCCCGCAGCTTCTTCTTCTCAATCTTGCCCGTACTCGTCTTGGGCAGCTCCTTGATGATCTCGACATCGCGGGGCACCATAAAGCGGCTGATGCGACCGTCATTTCTAGCCCACTGGATGATGTCCTCGCCGCGGACGGAGCGGCCCTCCTTGACGGTTATGTAGGCCTTGGGCCGCTCCCCCCAGTGCTCGTCGGGCACGGACACGACGCCGACTTCGAGCACGTCGTCGTGCTCGGCGAGCATGGACTCAAGGGCCACTGACGAGATGTTCTCGCCGCCCGAGATGATGATGTCCTTTGCGCGGTCAAAGATTTGCGCGCTGCCGTCCGGGTGCCACACGGCCAGGTCGCCCGAGTGCAGGCTGCCGCCGGCAAAGAGTTTGCGCGTTGCCTCCTCGTCCTTGTAGTAGCCCTTGGCGCAAATATTTCCCGTAAATATGATCTCACCCACCTCACTGCCGTTGCGCGCCACGTCGACCAGCTGCCCGTCGGGCATGTCGGGCTTCACCACGCGGATCGACAGGCTCGTGATGAAGCCGTGGCCTTGCCGGGCCATCTTGGCGTACTTGTCTTGTGGGGGCAGCGTGTCCCACTCAGGCATGTGATAGGATTTGGTGATGGGGCCGTATGTTTCTAAAGATCTTGTCAGCTTTCCACAAGGCTTTCAAAGAGCAGGATTAGCATACCGGTCAGTCCGTATACGTGCACGGGTATGAGATTGAGTTTTATCTTTTCAACGTCAGTTACATAAATCCTTCCCAGGGCAGCTCAGATGGAACACATACCATCCGCTCAAAGAGATGACCGGTCGGCGGGCTTGCCGCTACCGTCACCCTGACGGGCTCGGGCAGCTTCTCAGCCTCGTTGGCCGCCACGAGCAGCGTGTTGACTGTTGGCGCAGCGTTGAAGTGCGTGATCCTCTCCTGCTTGAGAAGTTTCCAGATGAGGGGGTAGTCAATCTTTCGGAGGCACACGTTAAGTCCTCGGACAGCGACTACGGACCACGGAAACGTCCAGCCCATTGCGTGGAACCTTATGGGGGGCAACTATTAGGCAATGGTCTTGTGTAATCATTCTAAGGGTAGAGCGACTCACATTGGCAGCGTCCAGAGATATCTACAGTGTCCAGCACTGAGGTTGGATTCAATAACGTTGCCCAAAGCAGCAAGATATGCCCCGCGGTGGGTGTACACGACGCCCTTTGGCCGCGACGTGGTGCCCGAGGTGAATGGGATGGCGAGCATGTCGTCCTCGTTGTCCGAATGTGAGTGCAGGCCAGCCCACCCCCTGGTACCATGGGCAGCATCGTACGCGATGCCCTCGAGCACGGCCTCGTCGTACGGCCCTGTGTCAGTGTCGGTGTCGGTGTCGACCAGGAGCGACACACCGGGGTGCCTTTTGCTAAACACATCGAGCAAGTGGGCAAACTCGCTGTCGACAATTACATAGTCAACCTCGGCAAAGTCAAAGACGTAGTCGATGTCCTCTGCGACAAGACGGTAGTTTGCAGGGACTATGACGGCGCCCGCAGCAACGACGCCGTAGATGGCCTCGAGAAAGGCGGGCGTGTTGGGGGCCAGGACGCCGACGCGCTTGTAGCCATGCGACTTGATATGGTAGGCCAGGCCGCGGACACGCTCGGCCAATTGACTGTACGAGCGGCGCAGGGGCACGCCATTGGCCGTGATGTGGAAGACGGCGTCAGCCCCCGGCTCTATGGAGGCAGCGCGCTCGAGGAAGAAGGTGGGTGATAGGTGGTGGATGTGCGGTGGTGGAGGTTGTGTCGCGGCGGGAGTGGGAGTACTCGCTGGTGTAGGGGGGGGGTCTTCTACGGCAGAAGCACCACCATCGCCGCGGAGCAAGTGGCCCAGGACCGAGCGGATGCGAGACGTCGGCCCAGACATGTTAATACTAGCTTGTTTCCTTCCGGCCGTGGACAGTTGAACAGCCGAGTGTGCGACGAGGGCAGAGGGGACGGATATGCACAGGTTGACAGGTATGACAGGGAGCCCTCGCACGGGGGAGCCCAGCCTGCTTAAGTAGACGAATTCGTACTACATGTTATCCGGGGAACGAGGGCCCGTTTGATATGTGGGGATGATATGCTCCGCCAAGGCCCAAGTCTGGGGGTGGGGAGAGGAGTAGTCCCCTCGGATCCGAGGCTTGTAATACCCCGCATGCTACTCGTCGTGGACTTGGTTGTGGCACAGAAAGGACCCCCAGTTGTCGGTCCAGATTTCGTGTATGTCGGGCCCGCGAGAGGCGGTATTATGTAGGTTGTAGCATCTTGACCAATCGGTTCTAGATGGCGCTGCCGAAGTGAGCCGTGCCGAAGACGGGAGACGCTGTCTTGGTTCGAGAGGTCTGCGGCTAAGAGGTGACGGTGTGAAGGACATGGAGATGCATCGCAGATGTTGGTATTGTTGCCCTGAACGGGTAACCAATCCATCTGAGCGACCCTGTCAGCAGTATCATGACAGCATCCAGAGTACTACTACTAATAGGCAAATCTGTTACTCATTTCTGCTGCTCCATGTTTCCCCCGTATTCCCATGACACTCCCACTATTTCCTCTTTGGGCCACACCCACCAAAAGCAGGACTTGCAGGACTTGCAGCGTCATTCTGCAGAATCCGGAGCTTCAGCAGCTGCGGGCCACTGAAACTGCCGCAAACTGCATAAAAATCCCCGGGAGTCTCCTAATACAACTTGCCAGAGGCCTCAACTCTTGGGAGTCAACTCTGAGATGTAGTAGTAATAAATACTCCGTAAGTATACTACTAGTAGTATACTATACTACTACTACTCCATAAAAGCTAAACTCGTGTAGAGTATTATGGAGCAGTGCTAAGTGCAGTGCAGTGCAGTGCAGTGCAGTGCAGTGGCCAGTTGGTTCCCCTCCGTCACCAGAAACGGAAGCTGCCGTCTTCACTGGTTGCACCTGCCGCTGAGTCTGTGACACTCACGCAAATCCTCCAGAACCTCCAGAACCTCCAACTATTCTGTTCTCCAAAAACAATAAGAATAAATCCTCATTCAATATCCCAATCCCCCAATCTACATTTATCCCGTGCTGTCCGTCTCGGCACTCGCTATCATTCGCCCGCCATTTTTAGACAGTTCCGCTAACGCACCCATACGTAACTCTACCACACCTGCTACAGTGGAGGAGTCCTGCGTCCCGTGACGCCATTGCGCTGTACCCACCGCCCGCCGCTCGCGACCCTGACCTGCACGCTTGACTGCTCGACTGCCTGGCCTTTCCGCGCGCGCGGCTGTGTCTTACTGTCCGTGTGCCCGTAACCATCGAACGACACGGGCTTGCATTGCATCCCGCTACGCTACAGCCACCTCCTCGTATCCCCCATCTATACTCTAGCCTGGCCGACAAAGGCCTCACAAGGTATGATCACGCATGTGCATCTCCTGTTCTCCCGCCCTTTCCTTCTCCCCTCACCTCCCCTCTCGCCGTCATACTCACACCATGATTGTCTACAGCTCTGCTCAGCGCCCCATGGCCGCCCCTCCAAGCCCCGGAAAGAGCCCGGTTGCTCGCCCGGGCCCTCCTCGAGTCGCCTCCTTCTCCCACCAGTCCAGCAATTCCACCGACAAGAGCTCTCCGAGTCGCCCGCAGCGAGCCCAGACCTTCCAGAATGACTCCCCGACCAGCAAGAAGTCCGAGGCCCCGGGCGCCTCTGCCTTTGAGACCAATGAGGATGAGAGTGACCCCGAAGACGGCGCAGAAGTGACACGTGCCTCAATCGAACTCGATGTTCTGCCCATAGAGCTGGTCTCCCTGACGGATAGGTAGGTCTGGCCCTGGCTCCATGCCACTAGGATCGTCGATGTGCTGACCCTGATCCTGCGTAGCTTCATCGACTCCCTGAGTGCCAAGGTCCATCGTGCACCGCCCAGCATCGACAGGCTCTCCCAGCTCTTCCAAGACTTCTACGCTCAGGCCTCGGGCCATATCGATACCCACATACAGATGCTCGCTACTAGGCGGGGCCGTGATCTCTCCCCCGCCCCCTCCTCCTCCTCGATATCCTCCGCCGCCAGCCGCATACGAAGCAAGGCCTCCTCGCTCAGCATAGCAAAGGACAAGCCAAAGCCCGAGGCGGAGCAGCAGATGATCACGACCGATGAGTTGGCCGACCGGAAGCAGATGCGCAAGGATCTCGAGGTGAAGCGCCACATGCTCGAGGAGGCTGTGGAGCGGAGACTGTGCGAGGGCATATACGACCGCATATACCGGCACAAGAGCACACAGGACGAGGCTCTCGATGACACGCTCCGCTCCAAGACGGCTGCTTTGGCCATGGTGGGCATCGGGCCGGCCGACCTCGGTATTGACCTCGGCACCCTCCCCGAAAAGACGCCGGAGGCCGCCGCCGAGAAAACAGAGCAGATCCGCAAGGGTCTAGACAAGGCCAGGGCAGATCTGGTGAGGATGCACCAATCGAGATATCCCCTCGGCAAGATCAACCATCTCAAGGCCGCCCACCGAAGCATTGTGGACACCATAGCCTCCTTCCACCCTTCGGCCTCGGCCGATGAGATCATGCCCATGCTCATCTTCACCCTCATCACGCTGCCTCCGGAAGACCTGCACGTCATCAGTGATATTAGGTTCATCCAGTCATTCCGCTGGCAGCCGAAACTGACAGGAGAGGCGGCTTACTGCATCACAAACCTCGAGGCCACCATCAGCTTCCTCCAGACGGTTGATCTGGCCACGCTGCGCTCAGATGAGCAGCCAGAGGGCCCTCCTAAGGCCCCGTCCCAGTCCGGGACTCCCAAGACAGAGACGTTCCCGCCTGCCTACCCCCAGGGCGAAGAGAAGACGGCGGAGCCCGTAACCACCACCGACACTCAGGATCTTGCAGCTCCGGCGAGAGCGACGACGGAGCGCAAGGTCTCCAATCCCCTCAGGAACCGACGCCTTAGTGATCTCGTCAACACTCCTGCGCAGGCATTTGGCGCCGCCAGTGACGCTGTCTTTGCCACGGCGGACCAGGGCCTCAAGACAGTGTCCACCAGTCTGGGAGATAGCTACAAGTTCCTGCTGGGCAAGCTGCGAGAGAACCAGGATGGCCCGCGTGACTCCATCGCTGTGCCCCGCACACTCGCTGACGCCCGCAAGCTCGTCAGCACCCCGTCCGAGGAGGAGGAGGACCATCTCAGCAAGGCCAAGCCCGTGACTGCGCCCGCGGTCCGCGACGACAAGGTGCTTAACCTGATTGGCGGACGGCGCGACCGTAGTGCCGACAGCGCTGTCAGCGGCCGCAGCGCCAGCTCTTCGCTCCTTGCTGCCGCAGCGGCGTCTGATTCCAAGCAGCCCGCCCCCGCGCGAGGGACACCTTCGCCGCAGCCCCCTGCCGTGCTCGACCAGATGCGCAATCACCTGTCCACGTCTTTCAACCCGGTGGCACGTCTGTCGAATCAGTTTGGCATGATGCGGGGGTTTGGCCGCACCACGCCGCAACCTCCGCCGCAAGCACCGTCCTCGGCTGCCAATGACGCCGATAAGGCGGCCGATGGCGGTGACTTGGCTACAGTAAGTACTATACTACTTCACCACCTGCTCTATTCTTCCTCCTCTCAGAGGAAGGAAGGCGATATACAACAGAAAACAGCCTTCCATTTTCTTTCAAAGCAAGGACATATATAGAGTTAAGCCAATACTAACACCTCCAGGCCTTCCCCGACCTTGCTGCCGCCCTCCCCCCCAAGACAACCTCCATACCAAAGATACCCCCACCAAACAAACGCTTCATGGAGCTCCAGAATCCGGGCGACCTCAAGATTGGTGAGGTTCTCGAGCTCCTTAGAGACTACCGACGACTAGCCGGTGCGCTGGACAAGGCGGGCGCGTTTGAGAAGTAGGTCTTTCACCGGCGTGCCTGGTAGGCATGCTTCGGGACTTGGGTCTTGGGGCTCCGTCTCGGTGTATATGTGGGCGTGTTCCTGTTTCGTTTGTTTCGCAGAAGCAGTGGCATTGATTGTAGACTTGCGTGAATTGTGACTCTTGTCTTGTTTCCTTGTTTGGTCTGCATTTTGGTTGCTCGGTTGTTGGAATTAATAGACGTACTTGGCATGTAGGATATCCAGTAGCAAAGGAATAGGAAACATGGTATGGACAGCATCACAACACACGATTACCTCTGCCAGTGCACCTCTTGCCTCTCGCGGCCCTGCCGGGGGCTACTCCTCGCTCCGCTCGTATGCCCACAGGCACATGACGTGTATACATGTATGTAACAGTCCTGTCCACTGCTTTGCCTAAGGCTGTTGTCCTTGCGCTCACGACGTGTCCTGTAAGATGTGCCCGTCTTTCCACATGTGCCTCCGGCGATTCTCCTCGTTCCGTTCGTAGGATACCCTGTAAGATATTATGTCTGTATTCACACATGCACCTTCGGCTGTCCTCCCACGATCCTCCTCGCTCCCCTCACAGCATACCCTATAAGATATCTCTGTCTTTGCACATGCTTCCCAAGTTGTACTTCCTCGCTCCGCCCGCGACATACCCTATAATATGCCTATCTATGATTGAGTCTCTCTTTGTCCTCACACGATTCTCGCTCCGTTCGGGAGATACCCTGTAAGATGCCTGATTGTGCCTCCGTCGGCCCTGACGGGGGCTACTCCTCGCTACGCTCGCACTCGGCGTGGATACCCTGTTGCACTTGGGCGTCTGGAAGAGGTGAACGTGGAGAAGTCACAGTCAAAGCAGAAGAACCAACCAATATAATGGAGCTCGGGGCAAGCCCGTAGACCATAGTCCATTTCCATTATCCAAACGCCAATCCCAGTCTAGTACCTAACGTATCCATGCATCCGTCTATTGCCATGATGCGAAAATCCCATTCCCATGTCTTGCGAGAAACAAAAACACCCGAGCAGAGCAGAAACAGTTAGTAGGGGAAACAAAGCTCTTAAAAGAACCAAACAAGTCTTTGGAGGTGGTCAAGCCCGGTAGAAACAAAAAACAGAGAGGCCAAACCCATACATCCATCCATCCGATCCGTCTATACTAGCGCCCTGTAGTACCAAAAGAGAAAAGAAAACCAAGAACTGGAAAAAAAGAAACACATGTGTAAAAAGAAACAGGGGAGTGGAAAACAAGAGAACTCATGAGAGCTCATAGATCACATATGCGAGTCGGACCATCTCCCCGGCCTGGACTCGCTGCTCGGCAGTGGGGCCAACCCATCCATAGCCTCAACCTCTTCCTGCTCCGTCTCGTGGCCATCGTGCGCATGCGCATCGTGCGGAGATACATGCCCGTCATGTCCACGCCCTTGCACATGTCCATGTCCGTCGTGGCCCTGTCCGACCTGCACCTGGGCAGCCGTCTGGAACGACAGCGGCCTGTTATTCGACCCAGCCGAGGAGACGGGAGCCAAGGCATCCGACCCCGTCGACTTCTGCCGCGAGTGAGTAGGCCCAATGGCAGAAGGGTGCACCGCGGGACCGGGGTGGAGCAGTGCGGTGAGCATACGGCGCTCGCGGTCCATGCTGAAGGAGCGGCGCCGCACACTGTTCCTGCCTGGGTGGCCTCTGCCGTTGGCGGCGTTGTCAGCGGGGTGTATTATGTTGCTGTTGCGACGGGGCATGGTGCTGATTCCGCCGCTGGCACCGGAGAAGGCGCGCATAGATGAGGCTCCTGTGTTTGTGCGGGGGAAGGTGGACGCGGGCGGCGGGTGCTCCGTCTCGCGGGCGAAATGGTGCTCGTTGGGCAGGATGACGGCACGGTCGAGCCCGTAGGGGAGGCCGCGGTGGCGGCCGCGGATCTCAAGGGCCACGATGATGAGCTTGCCGACTGTGTTAAACTGGGAGCAGAGCGAAGTATTCACGCCTGTAGCGCCCATGCTCATGCCGACGGTGCCGTAGGCGCTGACCACCTCGAAGAGAACGTCGAACATGCTGAAGCGGTTCTGCTTGAGCTTGCCGCCCTCGGAAATGGCGAGCAGAAAGAAGCCGAGGAAGACGTACCACAAGTCGAACGACAGCTGGCGCCGCAAATGGTGGCCCACATACGACACGGCGTTGGTGTTGCTGTCGTCCTCGTCGTCCTCGTTGTCTTCCTTTTTAGGGTACATGCCCAGCGAGTTCTCCTCATACACGTTGGTGCGGCGGATCGAGATGGCGATGGGGAACACGGAGATGTACATCATGATCATGTACAGCACTGGCATGGCCGGGTGTAGGCCCGAGAAGGGCAGCGACGAGAACCCTGCCGTACGCGTAGCAGCCGCCTGGAAAAGGCCGTTGACCACGCGGGATCCCGGCGACAGGTGCTCGACCACGTCGGCGTCCAGGTCCAGGATCAGGAAGAATATGACGTCAATCGCGTTGAGGATGAAGAGGATCCAGAACAGCCACCAGTTGGCCCCCGAGGGGAACAGCAGTGTGAAGCACCGACGGGGGTGGTCGAGTAGGAACTTGAGCTCCTCCCACAACCCCGAGCCCCGCGGCGCCACTTTGGACATGACCCAGATGATGAAGCGCAGCAGCACCGGAAAACCCGTGTTGCCAATGATGATGAAGAACCAGCATACCATCAGGATGTACTGCGACGTGTTGAACGAGATCATACTATCGGGCGTCAGGGTGAAGCCCACGTCGTTGAACGACAGGTTGGCCGTCCAAAAGGCCCACCATGTCCGTGAGACACCCGCGTCCTTGACAACGCCGCCGTACTGGTTCTTGTACAGAATGTACGGCAGCAAGAAGGTCAGAGCGATGAGCTGGAACCCCCAGAAGTAGCCTAGTAAGACGAATGCCAGCGTGCGCAGCGATCGATACTCGATGCCGCCCAGCTCATCGCGCTGCTCGAGCGTCAGGCCGACAAAGTTGGAGTTGCGCGCCATGGTGGGTGTGTAGCTCAGGTACGGCATGTCCTTGACGTGGTCGTTCCGGTCGCGCGTAATGGCCGTTTTGATGGATCCCAGCGTGATGGCTCGTGACAGACGCCTGGGCCGCGGCAGCCGATGGTGTGGACGGCGACGCTCCCCACTGGGGTGCTCATCATCCTCCTCCTCGTCATCTCCCATCTTGCCATCATCATCATCTTCATCGTCGTCCTTTCTGTTCCTGCGGCCCCTCCTGAACCTTAGAGCCTCGAACGGACCGGCCGAATCGTTTTGCTCTGTAGAGCCTGCCGAGGAATCCCTGGGTGGTGCCGGTTCCTCAAACGTGATGGTTGGGTTGTGGCCAATGTGTCGCGAGTCGATAGTAGCTTGGTCGTGGTGCGAATCGCGTGTCCGCGCCTGGCCCAGCGTGTGGCTATCGTCGGTCTCCTCTTCGTGTCTGAGCGCACGCGGGCCGAGTCCACGCTCGGCGTCTCGCGGCCCCGGAATGCGTAGAACCTCGTCATCCTGGTTGCGCTGGCTCTCAAGGATGGCAATATGCTCGGTGTGGGAGCGGGGGCGGAGATGAAGAGGGCTGTTTTCCACGCCATCGCTCCGTTTGACGGATTCGGCAAATGTGATGGCCGAGGGAACATGGTGGCCTGCGTCGTGGTTCACCTTCTCATTCTCGTCACCACCAGCGCTCTCCTTTCGCTGAACTCTCGAGGCGCTTCTCACCCGAGGGGCGGTGGGTGGCCTGGGCCTCTGGTTGGGAGGAACAAAGTCGTCGTCGGTCTCGTCGTCGTCGTCAATGGCACTCTCGTTGAAACGATTGGCGTAGGTGTTGCTCATGCTGCTCTGGATGGGGGCCCGCGTGTCAGGGTCATTTTGCAGGATGATGCCGTCGTTTGTGATACGCGGAGGTCTGGCATCTTCGCGGTTCACAATGGTGATATGGCGGCCATTGACGCCGCGGCTGCCGGCCTCGACATCCTCGGTGGCTTTGGACCGGGATTTGGTGATGGTATTACGACGGGTCCGGGCGTCGTGGACAATGCCCTGGAAACGCTTCTCGAACCAGTACAGCCTCAGGGCAACAACCATGCCATGGAGGGTGATGGGGTTGGTAAGCATGGGGAATATATACATGACGACCTGCTGGAAGGTTGTGAGTTGGTTGACATCGACGGGGTTTAGCCCGGCCTGGGTGTTGATGCCGCTGGCAAAGAGTAGGGCATCAATATAGGACAGGTTTCCCTGCCCCGCGCCATAGATAATGACGGAGGAGATGATGGTGCACCCAATGATCCAAAGATCTGTAAGTCTAGATTAGCACCAGGGCAGAGACAGGAATAGATTTGGCGGGAAGGAGACCAACAGTGTACAGTTATAAAGTCAAAGTGCGCCTTCTTTGACGTCAGAGCGGCAATGGCCGCCCTGCCCTTGGACTTGACGTAGTCAAGCATATTCATATTGCCCAAGGATGGAATGGTAACAAGTGGTTAAACAGGAGAGTAAGAAGAAGAAAGGACCAGTCTCAGCTCTCAACAGAGCTGCTGGCCGGGGAGAAAAAAGGGTCGGACGTAAGATCCAGATGTGGACGGAAAGTCGTCCAAGAGGACCCGCGTCTATCGGGGTTCGATGTTCTCAAGACACACAAGATGTTGAGTTACGAGAGACGTCAGTCGTGGACCCGGGAAAAGGACGCGACGGTTGAACAAGGGTGCAGATTCATGATGCGTCGAGGGGGTGAGTTCGTAGAAAGTCTGTGGTGCAGAGAGTAATGGTAGATGAGGCCGTCTCGGGTATCAAGTGGCCATTGAAGGGTAGCACGTGCGTAGGACAGGCGAGGAGCTCTAGAGCGACAACGGCTGCACGAGGTCGATCTTTTATCGGAGAGTCGGGGTTGGTTGGTTGTCGGTGAGAGAAGTAGTCGGGAGGATGCCTGGTGGGAGGACAATGGATGGGGGGTTTCTTTGTCTTTTGTGGAAGAGCAGAAGAAAGAAAGGAGGAGCTGGAAGAGGGCGACGAGCAGGGTGCGCACAGGGCGGGAGCGGGCCGCCAGGGGAGGGGAGTGTTGATAATACGAAGTACTTGGCAACTTCGTAGGTTGGGCACGTTTTGAGTCTGACCAAGGTCGAGGGGACTTAAAGTCAAGGGGGGGGTGACGTGTGTATTGTGTTGTGCTTGTTGTTGTGCTCTCTCGTACTCGGTACTCGTACTGGTCGTGGGTAATCGTTTGTTTAAGATTAGGACTGCTGAGTTTGTTCCGGGAACCGAACCCCTGGAAATTGAGACAGAGGCTCAAGAGGCGGGAAGGGTCCGAAGGGAAGAAGTAGAAGAAGAAAAAAAAGCAAAAGCCCAGAAGCCAAAGTGGGCGACGGCTGACCAAAAAGGTTACGAGAGTCGAGGTTGCTGCTGAGGATTTTTAGATGCGGTTCACCGGGCGGCCTCCGGCCAAATTCGGCACTGTTGTTGGTGAGATGCCGAAGGGCAGGCGACAGAGGGGAGGGGAGGGGAGGGGGGGTGGCGGCCGTCTCTCTCCCTCTCGTACTCTGTGTTTGTTACGAGTATACGAGTCGAGTCGATTACCACGCGGGGAGGCAATCTCGAGGGCAGCAGGGCCCAAGCTTGTCGTCCAAGCCCTGTTGCTGACCGGGTGCGCAACGCAATTGAAGATGAATTGAAGATGTCAAAAGAAGAAAAGATGGGGGAGAGGGCGAGACGACAGTAGCGGCAAGAATGGACCGAATTTAGCGGCGATTTTCCCTTCTCTGCACCTACTCTCCAGTATTGGCTAGCTGCTAAACAATCAATTACGACTAGTACTATGCAGTCACTAAGCCTCAATGTAGGCGTTTTAGGCCTGGTCATAGCATTGGTCTACCGAGTAATGGGGCGTAAGTTTACACATGTTTCGAGAATCATTACGTAGCTTCCTTCCATCATACGGGCATTGGGTGGCGCCTTCTCTACTTTTCTGTCCACCTTTTTAACCAGGCAAAGGCCAAGCCAGGTTGCCAGGGAAAGAGCGCTGGGCTCGCCCACGCACTTGCCACATGGGCAGCATAAGTAAGCACACTCGTATGACTCGCCCTCGTAAACTCTTCCACTCTCTACAGATACAACACCATTCACCAAAACTCATGATGCGCAACAAAAGGGGGGAACACAATGCACAGATGCAAACACAACACAATATCCTCGTCGGATGATGAAATCAGTACATCTTTACTTATCAGGTACGAGTAGAGTATAGTATCATTCTTCCTTGTACGAGTATTACGGAGTATTACGGAGCACAGAGTGAGTACCTGTACTCCGTACGGAGTACTCGTACAGCGTACATCTACGAGTATCCTCCCATCTGAGCAGAGATTCGCAGACTCGCCCTCGCTCGCCAAGCGTCTTTATTTCTCCCCTGGCTCCGCTGATTCGCCTCTCTGTCCTCGGGCCCTCGAGCCCTTGCCCGGGCCCCTTGTCGCGGTCATCAGTGGATCCCTGCCCGCAACCGCGTCTCAGATGAGACCTTGTTATCGGGCTCAGCTAGTCGCCAGCCAGCTTGCCAGCATGTTGATATAAAATTGTCATGTACGAGATACTCGTACGGCCCGTCGTACAATGCACATGCACCAAGTACAGGTAACTCGAGATTATGCGTCCTGAACTGACGCATTGATCATCCGTTGAGCTCATCTTGAGATAGCACTTCCGGTCCCCTTGTTTCCCCTTCCATCTGCCCATACGACAACGACGACGACGACTATTATCTGCTCGTACTCGTACATGATACAACAACATGCTTGTCTCTGTACTGTCGTATTGTCATTGTCAATTGACAGCCAGGCAGCGTCGTATCGGTGTGTAGCACCATTACAACACAAACATCTACTATTACCTACTACCAAAGTATTAACTAATAGTACTACGCACACTTCTGCCCTCAGGTCCAGATTCACCCATCTCATTCACGTGCCCATGTCGCATCGACTCGACGTGTCATGCAGAAACCCTGCCTGCCGTCCTTGTCTCGTTGCTTCTGCCTTGCATGCTTGCATGTACGTCGTAAGTACACGCTGTATTCGTCTACTTGCATCTTTGTATAGGAAAACTGACCAAGCAAATGTCAGAATGCCCAACGTGTATCTGACATTGGCCACGTCCACAGGGGGTACATCTTACGAGTACTCATAATGAGCATACAGAGTAATACAGAGGATACAAATCCAATTTATTATTCCCATACCGCTGTAAGAAGACGAAAAAAACAAAACACCAAAGCAGAAACGCCGCCCCCTTTTTTCGTGTGTGTGTGTGCGCTTGTGGCCCATGGCTATGGGTGTGGGCATGTTTCCCACCGACACAGATAGATCTATTGTTACAGTCTGTCCAGCCCCAAATACAACGCGCCCTGCAGTGCGAAAAAGAGCCGGGTTGATATAGGGGACAGTGCAGAAAAGGAAACAGGGAAAAAAAGAGACTATTTTTTGTCTCGTCCTCTGGCAAGCAAAGACAACAGCAGCTTCGCAGGTAACAACCAAGAGAGATGAGAGAGCATCTACTGCGCAGATCTGCGGGCATTCTCCCTGCCAATCTTCTTGAAGAAGGCATGGCTCTCCTTCTTGCCCTTGCCCTTCTTGAGAGCTTGGTTCATCTTCTTGTTCTGCTCTATGTACGCCATGTCTTGCCCGCCGCTGAGCTCACCGAGCGTGCCCGCGGTGCGACGCGCGCCCGCCTTCTTCTTGTTGACTCTGCGGCCCATGGTGCCGCTGTGGAACAGGTCGTCGGTGATGTCCTCGTCCTCGATCGAGTCGTTCTCCACCAGCACCTTGGCTAGCAGCTCCCGGCGCTCAATAGCCGACGCGAACGCCAGCCCGGGCGTCTTCTCAATATTGGCCAGCTGCGTGATGACCTTGAAGGCGTAGCCCTGGTCCACCAGGAAGGCCTGCCGCTTGGACGAGAAGTACATCTCCTGCGTGTCCTTGGACACGAGCGAGTAGAAGAAGGCATTAAAGCCCTCATCGTTTCTGCGCTTAGCCCGCAGAATACGGCCCAACCGCTGCGCCTCCTGGCGACGAGAGCCGTAGTGCGACGAGATCTGGATCAGGCACGTCGCCTCGGGCAGGTCTAGCGACGTGTCACCAATCTTGGAGAGGAAGAGCGTGTTGACGTTGGGGTTGTGCTGGAAGTTCTCGAGAACCTGCAGACGCTCCGTCTGGCTCGTGCTGCCGTAGATGAAGGCTTTCTCCAGCTTGAGCGCGTAGGCCTTGAGCGCGTAGACATTGTCCGAGAAGACAATGATCTTGTCGCCGCGCGACTCGTGGTAGTTGATGAGGTACTGGCACGCCTGAAACTTGCGCGGGTTCATAATGTACAGGAGATTCTTCTTGCGCGTCGGCGCCCGCAGGTACTCTTCGTAGAACTCGGTAGGCATCGGGCACCACACCTCGGCGCACTGCACGCGCGCAATGTGACCCTGCTTGGACAGCTCCATCCAGTTGGCCTCGAACAGCTTCGGGCCGATGAGGAAGTTGAGATCGGAGATCTTGTCGTCCTCTCGAAGCAGTGTTGCCGTCAGTCCCAGCTTCGAGTGCGTCTTGATCGACGACGTCACCTTGCGGAAGATGTTGGCCGGCACTACGTGCACCTCGTCCAGCAACATGAGTCCCCACTCGCGGCCCGTCAGGAATTTCATCATCTTCTCGGCGTCGTAGGACCGCGCTCGCGACTGCGTCACCATAGAGTACGTCGTCACCACGATACCAGTGCTTCCCGTAAAGATGTTGCCCTTGGATTCGGATGTGAACGCCACAATGTCGTCCGGGTTGATGTTCGACCACTTGAGGAACTCCTGCCGCCACTGCACCACTGACATACTGCTCGTGCACAAAACAATGATGCCCTTTTTGATGGTGCATGCCGCCGTGATTCCGACCAGCGTCTTGCCGGCGCCGCAAGGCAGCACAATCAGCCCACTCTTGGCTCGCCCGTTGCCAAACATCTTGCTCAGGCTCTTTTCCTGGTACGGTCGGATCTGCGTTCCCGGCTTCAGGTCGATTTCGAGGTTGGCGTTCACCTCGTCTCGGCGGAAGTCGTATTCCTCCAGAACTGGGTAGCCGAGGTTGAGACATTCCTTCTGCACCGTTTCGACGTCCTTGTCGGCAATCTCGAAAGAGTGCGTCACCTCCTGGTCGTCATCATCCTCCTCATTGAGCGTGGCGAACACATCCTTTTCTTGCACTGGCTGTCCCTCCTGCCCTTGGCCCTGACCCTGCTGGTCTCCCTGCTGTTGCAGTCCGCTAGCCTGCTTGACGCCGGCCGCGTTTCCGGTTCCCGGGATGACAAGCCCGCCAATCTTAGGTGCGGCCGACGTCGTGATCTCATCTCCCGTGCCCTGCACGCGCAAGGGTCCAATCTTGGGGTTCTTGAGCAGCATCTGCAGCATCTCGGGATCCGGGCTTTCGACGTAGTACTTTGTGTTCTTGAGCACCAGCTTGACCTTGCCGTAGCTCTTGGTGCAGTTTGTGATGAACTCTCGGATCTCGTCTGGCAGAGGCGTCTTGAGAAACCGCTCGAGCGTGTTGATGATGTCCTGCGGCGACAGGCCGACCGACACGGCGGCGTACAGGCTGTGCGTTGTCAGGGCGTACTCGTGCATAAACGTCGGGCGTGACAGCGGCTCGGCAATCGTGATGAGGAAGTCCTGTGCCTGCTCGGCCAGCGGATTGAAACTCTCGAGGATGATCCGGCCCTTTTGGGGGTCTATCCACAGCGGCCGGTTGTGATGGTCCTTCTTCAAGTCCAGGTACGAGAAGTCGCTGTTGCCGAAGATATGAGGCAGCGGCTCCCGAATGTGATGCTTCTTCTGGTACCGGTCTAGGGAGAACTGATCAATGTTCTTGTCGATATCCCGCTCCAGAACCTCGTCGACGGGGCCATCGTCCTCCTCTGCAGCATCGCCGTCGACGCTGCGTGGCGTAGCAGCTCCCGGCGTCGACATGCGCGACGACCTCCCAGCCTTTGCATCGCCCTTGACGGCCTCCTCGGCCTTTCTCTTTGGCGGCATATCGCTGGTCGGTTATTTCCCCTCGCCGTCGGTGTCGTCGTCGGCTTCGTCTTCGGCTTCGTCGTTGTCGTCGTGCAGACGAGCAAGGTTGCACGGAGGAGGTGGACCGTGAATCCAGCCAAGGGTTGAACGTTTTAGATATGATTACGTCGTTGGCATTTAGTCTGACTCATGTATTATGAGAAGTACCTGCGTACCCTTAAAAAAGCCAGTGACAAAAATCACCAGCTCCCATCTTCGCATGTCTAGGCAACACTCCAGGCAAGTTGAAGATGTTCTCTTTGAATAGTAATACAGAGTATATAGTAGCCATTTGATCTGTAAGCACGTTAATTCCCGTTCCCCAATGTGACTTTGCCACTTGAACCTCTCAAAACTTCCTTGGCCGTGCTGCGCCGACTCTTCCAGGTGTACCCGTTATTTCTGTCACCTTCCATCCCCCCGCGGTCTCCCGACGACCACCCCGCCAAACCCGGTTCAACTTTAGGCTTCCTTCCGCCATAATTACCAATCCCTGATCAACCACGACGCCCTCGACGCGTTCCAAGGAACCTCATACCACCCGAAGAGAACGTACGCAAGCACACACACATACACGCCGGCTACCCCGAAAGCATCCACCATGTGGTAAGTATCCCACCGCCGCCCCTAACTTTCGACGACATGGAAATCTCACACGCGCCACCCACAGCAAGCACATCCTCAACGCCCAAGTGGCCATCCGATCACCTTGCTGTAGGTTCTCCCTTCACTTTACGGGACTATTGGTCCTTCCCTTGGGGAACACACCCCAGGAC
Source organism: Geosmithia putterillii (assembly GCA_900188575.1). Lineage (NCBI taxonomy): Eukaryota > Fungi > Ascomycota > Sordariomycetes > Hypocreales > Bionectriaceae > Geosmithia > Geosmithia putterillii. The sequence goes on along the minus strand of FYEU01000312.1, from coordinate 105,962 downwards.
TGACTGGCTGACACCACTGCCTCCAGGCCGCAAGTGGTTCGACTGCGCCGAGTGCCACGCCGAGCAAGAGAGCCACCCCCTGATGCAGACGTTCGACCTCGTCTTCGCCTGCAAGAAGTGCAAAAAGTGCTTCCGCAAGGATGCCCGCGAGTTCGAGGACAGCGACGAGTACTGCCCCCACTGCGACAACCACTTCATCCTCGAGGCCAAGACGCCCAAGGCCGCTCTGTCCGTCGAGGGCGTCGACGCCCGCAAGGACAACCGCATGCTCAAGGACGAGCGCGTCCGCGACGACACCAGGAGGACAATCTTCGACCCCAGCGAGGATGCCAATACTCTCGGCTGATAGCCGCCCCCTCCTCAATGAATACCAGACGACATATATGGGGACGAGAGGAAAAGAGAGACGAGAGCTAGTGGGAGGACGACGGTGACGAACAAAACCACAGAGAGTCCGGGCGGGCAACAAGACCAAAAAGATCAGCGATATAAGATACACATAACATACATTTTGAGCATACGGCGTTTGGGAAAAGGGGATGTAGTTGATGGTAGGGCAGAGCATGCGAGCACAGTGGATCGTCACATGGGGAATGATGCACTTTATACCAAGACAGAGAGCACATATGTCATAGGCTGCGGGCGGGCGAGATCAAGGAAACATTACTTATCTTGCATAACCTTCATAACAGTTAGTATTTTATCTGTTTTTGATACATTGGGCTGTTGGCGTAGAGCGCCTAAGAATTCAACAGTTTTTTGTCTTTCTATGTGGATTGATTGTAGCCTTGGTTCCTTAGTCAGTCGCCGTGTCCTCCTGTCCCCGCGAGGCAGTGGCCGCAGACCGGCCACCCTTCTTCTTGGCCGCCTCCTCCTGCTTCTCCTGCTCAATCTCCTTGACGTAGTCCTCAATCTCGTCAATCGGCAGCATCTCAATCTCGGCGTCGGGCGTCATCAGAGCAATCTCAATGTTCTTGGCACCCGTCTGCACCACCTCGAGCAATGACTTGATAGCCAGGCGAATGGTGGACTCGCGGTCCATGTTTTCCTTGTAGTTGCGCTCGAGGAATTCGCGGACCGTCTTGCTGGAGCGGCCGATGGCGTTTGCTTTCCTGTTGTGTGTCAGCTGATGCCTACGCTACGTCGAGACCAAAATGGGACATCCAAGGCACGTACCAAGCAGAGTAGATACCAGAAGGCTCAGTCTGAAATAGGCGGGGGACCTTGCTGTTCTTGTCAAAGCCGACGACGAGGGTGCTGATGCCGAAGGGCCGGACACCACCAGCCTGGGTGTAGCGCTGCTGCACACCGGCAATGTACTTGGTGATGTAGTCTATGGAGACGGGGTCCTCGACCGACAGGCGGTGGGACTGGGCCTCGAGGCGTGCCTTGTCGACGAGGATTCGTGCATCGGCGTTGAGGCCGGCAAAGGCCAGGGCAACGTGGTTATCGACGAGCTGGATCTTGGAGGGCGTGATGCGCGTGTCCTGGAGCTTCATGGCCGACCTTTTCTCACATCCGAGAACGACCGAGTCTTCACCCTTGACACCGACCGCGCAGGTTCCTATCCATTTCCAGAGTTGGTAAGCCAAGTGCCATGTGCCGTGAGCCGCGAGCCGCGGAGGGGGGGTATTGTTAGCCTACCTCGCTTTACAGCCTCGCCGGCGTACTCGACCTGGAAGACGTGGCCATCGGGACTATTCGAAGAGAGTTAGAGTGTTCTGTCGGAGATTTCTCGACTCGGGATCAGCTATGTCGGACGAACCTGAAGACTATATGTCGCTATTGTCAGCCAAGCACGATGTGAAGCGGGACGCAGGGAGGGGGAGGGTACTCACCCGACAGAGCTCTGTCGTATCCGGAAGCCATGATTGCTAGGGGATGTGTGTGTGTGTGGATGCGTTTGATTTAATGCGAGATGCAGGTTGCGACTGAGGATCTAGTCGGAGAGGTGGTGGAGGGCCCTTTGTGGGATTGTCAGGTCGTGGAAAGGTAACGCGGTGGTGGGCGGTTGACCGATGTAGCGGGAGCAGTGGTGGAGCTTCGTCAGTCTTGCAGCCTGCCTGCCCACTGATGATGCTGTGAGCTGGCGCAGGCAAGAGCTGCCCGCCTACCTGCCTGGCTGCCCGCCTACCACCACCTAACCACGGCCTAGCAGCACCACCCACCCCAGGCGGGATGGCGGGACCGGATGAACATTAGGGCGGCTCCGATTTCCCCCACCACACCCAACGGCTGTGGATGACGATGAGTGACGGGACTGGAACTTGCTTTCACTTGCGCGCACATGGCATAATGCTTGATACGAGCATCAGCAAATGGCCATGCCCGATTTGGGCATATCTTTTGACTTTTCGGTCGTGTTCCAATTCTATTATTATCACAACATCATCTTCTGTACCAAAATCTCCTATTTTCCCTGGCAGACCAGCTGCTCCAAAATGCACCATCGCTCTCAAACAAGATCCAAGCGCCTTGGCTAGCCTTGACCAATCCATGCCATCTATCATTACATTTTTCCCATGCCGAATTGATGCGTCCGTTTAAGTGGCCCCGTATATACCAGCGGGGATGAGACTAAGGAGAGAAGGGAACAAACAGAAAGGAAGAAAGACACAAAGAAAGAAAGAGAAGGGTGGGTGTGGGTGAGCTGGGGGTAAAGGAGGAGGAGGGGGGAGGAAGTTTTCGGAGGTGAATGGTGAGTGGTGAGTGGTGAGTGGTGAGTGGTGAGTGGTTTAGAATCTAGCCACCTCAAACCAGCTGCTTCCCTGCAGGACATTGGCAATGTAGCGGCCCTTTTCGATGAGGCGACTGCGGAAGCCCTCGAGCCAGAGGATCTCGAGCAGGCCGTCCTGGGAGCCGGCGTTGACATCGCGGTAGAAGTTGAGGGCGACGGACATGGGATTGACGAGGAGGTCGGGCTGTACGGTGGCGTCGAGGGCAGCGTCAAGGCTGCGGCACAGGTGGCCTGCCATCTCGGGGGCCCTCTGGAAGCGCGTCCAGTCGGCGGCCTGGAGGTTGGAGGGGAGCTCGGCCCACATGTGCGGGTAGGCGTCCATGATGGGGTGGAAGACGAGGGCGTAGAGGCTCTGGACGCAGCGGTGGAAGGTGATGAGGGAGGTCCAGTAGTAGAGGAAGGCAGTGGCGGTGACGCCGTCCTTGAAGGCGTAGGCCGGGGAGAAGGGCATGCCGGCGGCCGCCTGGGCCGGGTTGTCATCCAGGGCGCTGAGCCAGTAGTTGGGCGGCTGGTCCAGGTCGCCGCCACCACCTTGGTGGTTGGCCAGCTCCAGCCACTGGTCGAACTGGGCCTGGAGGAGCAGGCAGGTCTGCAGCAGCTTCTGGGCGCGGTGCCAGCGTGGCAGCGACGGGTTCAGCGCCGCGACCTGGTCCTGCTCGTCCAGCAGCCAGGGAACCTGGGCGATGACGTCGAGCAGGCGGTCGAGCAAGTTCTTGGGGTGGTTGGACCACGGCACCGTCGTCCAGGCGGGGTCGGACAAGAAGGTAGACTTGCGGTTCATCAGAGCCGAACCCAGCTATGTATGGATCTATGTGTGAGCGACTGATTTGTCTGTATGTGTGCGAGGCATAGGAGGGGGGCAGCTTAGAACTTACAGCCATGGGACGGTAGACCCTCGCAAAGAAGTGGTGGTCGGGGAACGAGGTGAAGCCCTGAGGGCCAAGGCGCTGCATGTCGCCGACGTCGGCATCGTGAGTTGTTCCCAGCGTGGGCTACCGCATCATCCCAATGTTAGTCAACCGCCAGGACGCGACTTATAGGCTACCTATGTAGATATCCCTGGGGGGCCGGGTCCGTCAACTCACCTCGAACAAGAAGGCACAGAGATTTCCCGGGGACGCCTGGCTGGCCTCGTGGGAGTCGGCAATGTGGACGAGGCAGCGGGCGCTGGTGTTGAAGAAGCTGGCGCCCGTGATGGGCGTCTCGCGGGGGCTGTAGGCGGGGAGGTCGATGCGGAAGTCATCATGGCCGAGATCGCGCTGGGGGCTGAGGGCGACGCCGGCGAGGGGCACCTGCAAGGCGACCATGAGGACGGGGACCTCGCCGTACTGGGTGGACAGGGTGGTGTAGTCGTCCCAGGCGGGCTGGAGGGGGTGGACGGGGAGGAGCTGCTGGGGCACGAAGCGCGAGGGCCCGCCAAAGTCGGAGGCGGCCTCGGAGGGCTCCGGGGACAGCTCGGGGGTGGTGGAGGAGCCGCCGGCCTTGATGTTGAGCCTCGTCTTGGAGGAGGCGGACGAGGCAGTGGGGGATCTCCGCGGGTGGGAGGCGACGCGGCCCTTGGACTCGGGGGTGCCGGTGATGAAGATGCGCTCGCGCTCGTAGCCTTCACACTCTCTGCCGCTGGTGATGCACTTTTGGCAGTAGGGGCGCTCATTAGAGCACTGGTAGATGTTCAATTGAAGTCAGTAATTTTCTGGCGAGATTGCACGAGTAGAAGGAGAGTTGAGAGAGGCAAGCAATTGCTTTATCCAGACATACCTTGACACGACGGCGCCGGCACGTCTCGCAGCCCTTGTACTTTCCTGGGACACCAACCATTGTTCCAATTCGAGTATGCAGACAAAGTAAGTGACAAAGTAAGTGATTTGGGTATATGAAGAAGAAGACGACGAAGAAGAAAGAGAAGCTTGACGAGACAAGAGAAACGGAAGGAAAGAGCCGAAGCTATAAGATAACCATGAGCTATGAGCTATGAAGCTATGGAGGAGAGCTCGAGGTTATACGGATGGGGTAATGGATATATATACACGGGAAGGTATTATAACACCATGGACCATGGACCATGGACCACACTCCCGTATACATAATCAGCATTAGTAGTAGAATAGACCCGAGTAGAACAGACCAGAGTAGACCAGAAGCAGACCATAGAGAGCAGACCATAGAGAGCAGAGTAGACACCAAAGCATGTAGACCAGCAAGACATTCAAAGGTAAAGTTACGTAGCCACGCCCCCCCCCCGGACCCCCGACCCCCGACCCCTCCACTACACAACGCTCGCGCACGCAAGCGAGATGGTCCTCTCTCCCGTCTTTTCTAGAAACAGAACAAAGGACGACAGCCTCATATGACACAGCTCGTATAATAGCAAGCAGCCCGTAGTCCGGCACCAGGGACCCCCCCCTCTTCGGACAGGGCGGGCGGGCCAATGGAGTGGCTCTCTGCCCTACCGGACAGGTAAAGGCCCGGTCTAACCCGTCCGACCCGCGCGCGCGACCCCCCCTTTTTCTTTCTTCCCGACAGTTTCACGGGTCCCTGGAGCATAGAGCATAGAGCAAGAGGCTGCAGAGCAGAGAGAGCGAGTGACATAGCTTCCATCCCGGACGCCCCCCCCCCCTGTCTCCCCTGACGTACGAAAGCCAAGAGGGGCACCAAGAGGATACGCAAGGTCCAAGAGGGGGGGAAGGGGAGGGGGGCACACCACACCAGACAAGGACCAGGGGCGCAGCTAGGCCTGCCTTACGAATGCTGTTCGCCAGAGAGTTCCTGCAGGACGACATTGGTAGCTAATTACATGTAGTACGCATGTAGGTACGGAGTACACATGGGCGGGAAAAAAATATACATATATACAATATTACGAGTAAAAGAGAGAAAAAAGTGTATTACTTACTCGGTTAGGTCCCACGTCAACGGTCCACGGGGGGTGCGGCGAATGGGAGGGCAGAGGGCCGTTGCGGCATTCTGACGACTTGACGGACGACTTGGCGATCCCTGCAGGTCTCAAGGCTCAAGCTCAAGGCTCAAGCTCAAGGCTCGATGGAAACTAGGTACGAGTACGAGTATTCGCTAGTAGTAGTATTACTAGTTACTGCTATTGCCTACTTAGTAGCAGTAGTACTTTTACGAGTAGTAGTAGTACTAGTAGTACTCGGAAGCCAGAGTACAGAACAAGTACAATGCGGAATACAATGCTCGTACTCGTAATACTCTGTGCTCTGTGCCTGTTTAGACTGCATCCAAGTTCCATTCTATTCGCAGCACGACTTGGTAGTATGACTTTGGTAGCACGCCGCGAGTGGTTTGGGTGGGTGTCGAGTGGGCGTTGACAAGTCTTGGGTGTGGGTGTGTGGGTGTCTCGATAATGGGTCCCCGTCGTCCGGACACGGGTTGACGGGATGGACAGACATGGGAAGAAGAGGGCATACGACAATCTGGGATCCATAGTACATACTACTCCGTACATGCTACTAAAAGTACGAGAGCTGCGAGACTAGAGTCTAGAGTAGGAAACGAGCGACCACTGACAGATGGATGGGTTCAATCTTGGCAGGTTGGGTTCCATCGGGCTGGCTGGGGGGGGCCGGACAGCAGCAGAGACTGAAAGAGAGAGATTGAAACAACGTGGCCTTCCACCTTCCCACCGTCCAAGAAAGACCCCTGTCATTCCCGCTCTTCTCGCGTGCAGCAGCAGCACCAGCAACAGCAGCACGTTATGTACTTGCATGTACTTACGAGCATTTAGCAGTGAGAAGCACACACACAGACACACACATGCTCACACGATGGAATAATCCCTGACACTGGCTCTATACTTAGCCATGTATGTAATCCGCGTGTGCGCGGGTGTGTGTGCGTGTGTGTGTGTGTGTGTGTGTGCCGCACTCCGCCGCCGGCGTCTCGCGAGCGCGGGTCTCCGTGTTCACACACTTACTCCAGCACTACGGAGTAATACTATGGGCTCGTAGCCTGTATTACAAAAGTATTACGGAGTATCATCAGACAAACGGCAAAGACAACGGCAGAACCATCATCCTTGCTTGCTTGCTGGCTCGCTTGCTCGCTTGCTCGCTTGCTTGCTTGCTATGCTCGTATGCACTGCTGCTTCAAAGTCCCAAGCTCGTACTGATGGACCAGGGGGGGCACTGCACTGCGCATTACGAAGACCACTCGTAACCAGGAAAATACAAAACAGCCAACAAGAGGCCAGAGAATGGCTGCCAGAGCCGGGCGCACAGGACACAGCCTAATTTGATTCTCCTCTTCTTCATAGGGCTGACAGGGGCCTCGAGGCCGTCGCAACGCGCGCTGGTTGGCCGCGGCCACCCCTGTGCTCGGACGGCCGGTCGAATTGGTCGTCGGCCAGTCACGATGCAGATCCGGGGTCTTGATGAATGGCCCTGGGGCCCTGGGGGGCACGAGGGGGGGCAACCGGCCTCGAAACCATGACAAGCCTCCTCTCCAGTGTCCCAGCGTCCAGTCTGCAGTTGTCTGGTGTCCCACCGCGGTCCGGGCCCTTGCCTTGCGACGAGGTTTGGCATGAACTGCCCTGGCCTGAAATCCGTCGTCATCCATTCGATTGGTTCCCGACCCAGGTACGACTTGTCTCTTTACCAAACGAAAAAAAAAAAAGAGGAACCTGACTTTCATACTGGTACTTGTTACTGTACTTACACACGATTACGTCGCACACATTTGTTTTACTTCGTACTCGTGAAAGGAATACCCATAATACAACTTACCAAGCTTGGCCTGGTGTCCGTTTTGGGACGGAGCTGGGACATGGATCATGGATTCCCACCCCGGCGATGCGTACGACACGAGGATGGGAGGGGGGGGGCCGGCCGGGGGGAAGGATGGAGGGTTTTTTTGTTAGTTGCGACATGTTGCTCCGTACGAAGCAGCATTACGATGTCGTAGTCTACCACTCGAGTTATGGTATGACGGAGCATTACGGAGTAATATGGGGATCGTTGATTCCAACATCTCGTACTCGTACCAGACCTGTCTGTCCCTGGATCAACAACAGCCGGGAGACAGACAGACAGACAGACTGGTTGACTGGGAGAGCCAGAAAAAGACGGAAGAAACCCCAAGGACGAGACCGAGATGCATATGAATTGTGATGAGAGCCCCGTCGCACCGGTTGATTGGGTCGCGCGACAATGTAGGGCACGGAGCTGGAAATTCCGTCTCGGGCGCACAAGGCAGCCCGAACGGCGAGGGGTCACACGCGGGGGCCGTTTGCGAGACAGCTTTACCAATTGCCAATGACCAATTGATCTTCTCTTTCTACTCCCGTCTATCCAGCCAGAGAATTCCGTAATACAGAGTATTACTCAATGCTCTATTCGAGTCGAGTCCTGTCTTGCCCTGTCTTGTCTTGTCTTGCCTCTCTCCTCTTCTCTCGTCTTCTCTCTTCAATGCCAAATCAACTCCCGGGGCCAATCCATTGTACTAGACTAGTAGTAGTATTGATGTAATGTTGCTTTCGTCGTATTGCTCGTACGACGACGTAATTGGAGATGATTACATCACAGAGTAATCCATGCAATAATACTACCAGTAGTACTTCCAGTAATGCCGTCTGCACTCTGCACTCTGCAGCCCATCGTATCCGATCTCTCTCTGTCTCTCATCTCGTCTCGTCATCACATCACCTGTCAGGACACGCGGGCCGCTCTTTGGTCCCCTTTTGGTCCCTGGCTGATCTGACCGAGCGGTTGGGTTCTGCTGACCGAAAGCCAACAGCCGCGACGGCGTTTGGCGTTTGACTCTCGGCCCTTGACTGGAGACTGGAGTCTGTGCTGGTGTTTCTTTTTTTAGGTCCCCACAATCGGCATCTCGTCTCGGTGCGGCGTAAATTCAATGTAATAATACACGCCACAATGCACATGGTAAGCAAGTCCGATGCGAGTCCGCGCTTTTCTTCCGGGGATAACACCAATATTACCAGTATTACCACTGAAACTTACTAGCAGTATTACTCGGCATTTACAGGCACTCATCACCTACTGCCTTATCACCTACTAGTACTAGTAGTAGCAGTACGAGTAATAGTAGTACGAGTAGTAGTAGTACACGGGGTGTACAGAGTACAGTATCCAGATATCTCGGGTGTCGGGACTCTTTGCTGCATCTGGTCCGTGGTCCGTGGTGCTTGGATCTGCTAGTGGTATGTATTCATCTCGGATGATGGACTTTTGCCTTCTCTTCTTCCCGCCTCGTATATACACTTCTTACATTCCCCCGTGTCCTGTCTTCCTATCGGCGTCTGCCCCATCTTCCGCCCTGATATAAGCGCCCCACGTCACCCGCGTAAAGCCTTAGACATACTTGTACGGGTTCATGATGCCATTCTAGTCCACTTTGTCAGCAATGATTCAAAAGAAGAAGAAGAAGAAGAAAAGAGCCAAGACCCTGAGGTTAAATCATGGAGGGGGGGTGTGCATCTGGACGTGGGAAGGGGGAAGGGGGGGCCGAAAAAAACTAAAAATAGCACGAGTGCGTACCGGATCGTATAGGTCCTTAATCTGCTTCATCAGCCGGATCGAGTTGTCATCACGCGAGTACTGGATGTAGTTCTTCTTTGCGATGCCGAGGCCGTGCTCCGCGCTGATGCTGCCGCGCTTCTCTGCGATCCACTCGTACACGTACGGCTCCAGGATCTTCTCCACGGCGTCGTCGTAGCGGCGAACCGCGATGTTGAGGTGGATGTTGGAGTCGCCCATGTGCCCGTAGCCCGAGACGCCGACAACGGGGAAATCGTCCGTGTCGCCGACAAGCCCCGCCTCCGTCATGCGCGCCGACACGTCGTCCACGATGGCGTACATGTCGGCAATGGGAATGGACACGTCGTACTTGTACGTGCCGCCCCAGTGGCCCAGGCACTCGGGAATGCCCTCGCGCCAGCTCCACAGGCTGCGCACCTGCGTCTCGTCCTGGGCCACGACACCGTCCGTGATGATCTCCTTGGTCATCACATCCTCGAGGAAGGACTCAAGCTTGGCGTAGTCGTGCTCGCCGTTGGAACCGCTCGTCTCAATCAGGCAGTAGAACGGGTGCGAGTCCTCCAGCGGGTGCTTCTGCTGGTCGCGCACGCGGTGCACCATGTCCTGGCTCTGCGAGTCCATGAGCTCAAACGCCGACAGGATCTCCGACAGCTGGCCCTTGGCCTCGCGGAACGCCAGCTGCACCTTCTCAAACGACTCCAGCCCGAAGAAGGCCACGTTGACCGCCGACGACCGTTGCGGGCACTGGATTGACACTTTGGTGATGATGCCAATCGTGCCCTCCGCCCCAATGTGCAGCTGCTTGAGGTCGTACCCCGTGTTGTTCTTGCGCAGCTCGCACAGGTCGTTCATCACGCTGCCGTCCGGCAGCACCGCCTCCACACCCAGCACGCTGCCGTGCAGGCTGCCGTACCGCAGCAGCCGGAGCCCGCCCGCGTTGGTCGCCACGTTGCCGCCAATGTGGCACGACCCCTTGGCTCCCAGGTCCAGCGGGAACACGTGGCTCCGCTCCGCCAGGTACTTGTCCACCACCTCCAGGATGCACCCCGCGTCCGCCACCAGCGTGCCGCTCACGTCGTCAAACGAGTGGATCTGGTTCATGCGCGACATGTTGATGACAATCTCGTCAAACACCGGCACCGACCCACCCACCAGGCCCGTGTTGCCGCCCTGCGGCACCACCGCGAGCAGATGCTCGTTGCAGTACCGCAGGATCCCGCTCACGTCCTCTGTGCTGCCGGGCTTGAGCACCAGCCGCGTCTGACCCCGGTACTTGTGCAGCCAGTCCTCATTGAAGGGCTCCAGGTCCGTGTCCGTCACTGCGTCGCTCGTCACTCCGTCCAGCACCGCCGACTCCGACCCCAGCAGCTGCTTGAAGTACGCCACGTGCTCCGGCGTCAGCTGCGCGAATCGCGAGTCCCGCTTGATGCTGGGGTACTTTTCTGCCGTCAGCTTCCCAGCGGCAGCCGCCCGGAGCGTCGTCGGTCGGAGCATCCTCGGCGCCGTCGTCGCCAGACCCCGAGTCATCGCCGCCGTGCGCTGCGCCGCCACCGCCGTCATTCGCGCCTGGTGCAACGTCACCGCCGGCCGGGCCACCGGCCGGAGCGCCCGAGTCACACCGGACCGGGAAGCCATTGTGTTGTTTTCGTGTTTTGGTGGGGGGGCGTGATGCTGATTCTTGTTCGTCTCCTCCTCGGTCGGTCGGCGAATGTCCCGTCCGCAGTCGTACTCGTACAGAAAGCCGTCGGTGTGCTACAGGGAAAGAAAAAGGGACGGGGAAAAAAAAGAATGAGCTTTACATAACGAGAACGGAGCGGCCTTTTTATGGTGGGGAAACAATACTCCGCCTACGGCGCCTTCCTTTTGACATACACCGAAAGCACCTTCTGTAAACTCAGGCACATTGAGTCAATCCAGCGCTGTCACCAGCGCTCTACGGCGTTGAAGAAGCCCCTAACGCCACTAGACAAGGCCGAAACCTCCCCCCACCTATGGGCGGACGATGGCTTCGACGCTCCCGCTCCACTTTCCCAACGACATGGCATGATCCAACCGCCAGATGACAGTATGGTGTGGTCTCCCCGCAATTGCCTTACCCGGAACCTCAATTGCGAAGCTTGCGAGCTTCTCCATCTGGCCAATTCAAGTCCATCTCGTGCATGAATACTTCCATGGTATTCCTTAGCCGAGGTCACACAGTTGTCGGCTCGACTTTCCTATTACCAATTGATTTCTATGCAGCCTGTCATGAGAAATCTATTGACTTACTACGTACTCCACCCCCACTCTTGTTCTTTACTATTATCTGATTACCACTATCGTCAATCAGAGTGCCTCTGGCAGTTTTGCCGGGGTAATCCTCACTACGCTTGTTCTTAATATCCCAAGATAACCATTGTAAAGACGTCACTAACATGCTGCTGGACCCTCTTATAGACACACGCTTCGAATTCGCCACTAGAAGTATATACCGACCAAAGTGTAAACAAAAGAGGAAACTCATCCCCCTCGTCAAACGGGCCCCATATGTCTTCCAAAAGAAACACCCGTCAATGCACCTACCTAGTACTAATAGAGAGACAAGGGAAAATCGCCAACGACAATACCAGACAAGCCAATGATATACTAGAAGGGGGGAGGGGAGGAGGTAACGCGGATGCTCTAGAAGGAAATAAAGCAGGCGGGGGGAGGGTGGGAGAAAGGAGGAAAGAAACAAGGGCAGAAAACAAGACTCCAAAAGCACCCAGCGGAACAAACAAGATGGACAAAGAAGAGAGGAAAGGAATGGAGAGAGGGGCGTAAAGAGAGGGAGAGAAAGAGAAGAGAAGAGAGAGAAAAGAAGTGTGTGTGTGTGTGTGAAAGGGAGAGCAGAGAAGGAAAGAGACTGGACACTACAGGTGCCCGTTGGCCAGCGCATTCTCGGCCTCAAGTTGCTGCAGCGCCCGCTCCTCCTCCTTCTCGCGCTCCTCCTTAATCATCTTCTCCATGAACGAGATGTAGTCGTACTGCGGCATGCCCCTGTCGACCGACATGTCAGGACCCTTGTGTTCGGGCATCATGCCGACGAGCTGGTCAATGACCTCATCGGGGACGAGGCTGTGCCTCAGATCCATCTCGGTCACATAGGGCTTCCCGTCAGCCACCTCGCGGAACGACTGGAAGACTTGATCGGCCGTGTTCTGGTCCTCGGTCACGTCGACCATGAAGCGGATAAACTGCTCGAATGTGACGTGGTCGCGGCCCTGGGCCGTGTCGACAAAGTAGTCGTGCATCTCGTCCTCGGAAAAGACGAGGCCCAGCGAGGCCAGGGCAGCGCCAAACTCGAGTTCGGCCAACGAGTTGCTGTCGTCGCGGTCAAAGTGGCGGAAGACACTCTCAAACTCCTCGAGCTGGATGGGCGTCAGGTTCGTCATGTTGCGCGCCACCATCTGGTTCTCGAGGAACGCCAGCTTCTTGGAGACGGACGACTTGACCAGCCCCAGTTCGTACGCCAGTTCGTCGTACGTGTATGTCGTGAAGTCGTTCTCCTCAATGTTGGCCTCCTCGCACTGCGCATCCACGGCTGCTATCGACTCCAGGTACCGGTCCATCGGCGCCAGGTTGTCGCTCAGCTTGCGCACGTGGTGTAGCTGATCCTCGACATCCCCGTCCAACCCGGATATCGCCAGCTGCATCGTGTTGAGCGCCATGGCAAAGTCATTGGCCTTATCCGCAAAGGATTTGCGCAGGGCGTTCTTGATGCTGTTCGTCCCTAGCTGTTAGCAGTCATTTCTCTTTTTGGTCATCATACCCTGCTCGCGTGACTATTACTCACTCTCGAATAGTCTCGTTTATAAGCTGTGCGCGGTGCATCTCTGTCTGCGATAGGCTGGCCCAACCACGCTCTGAGGCCTCGAGCGTCAGGTCGGCGGGCGGCTCCCAGGGCCTGAGACGATATGTGCCGAGCTTGGTCTTGATGTTCCCCAGAAGGGTGGCCAAGTCGCTCTTCTCAGCGACCCACTCGCGCTTCTTGCCCCTCTTGTAGGTGTTGAACTCGGCGGCTTGAGCCTTTGCGTCAGCGTAGGTACCCTCAAACTCTGCGCTCTGCCACTCCTGGACCTGGCCGTGGATGGCAGCGAGGAGGGCCTTCATGCGGCGCTCGTAGTTGCTCTGCATCTCCCAGGCACCCTGCATGTTGTTGACAAACTTCTCAACGCGGCGTCCAGCGTTCTCGACCTTCTCCATCTGCGAGAAGGCGTGGAACCAGTAGGCAATGTAGGTCATGAGGGAGCGCTCATCGGGCTTAGGCACGTCGCAGACGTCCTCGACATCGAGCAGCTTGGGAATGCCAATTTCCTCATGGGCAATGTCAAAGGCCATTTGCATGTTGCCGCGGTGGTCTGACTTGTCGAGTGAGTCGTAGTCGATGAGGTCCGGACGGTGGATGTCGAGAAGGGCGCAAAAGGCCAGGCCGTCGTTCCAGCTGGCGCTGAAGTCGCGAACCTCGACCTCATCGTAGCATGCCGTCTTGCGCTGGCACCACAGTAGCAGACCTTCCTTGGCCGACATGCCCTCTTCGTTGATATCGCTGATGGTGAAGCGCAGAATCAACGTCCAGATCAGGCCTAGGATGATCTTGCGGTTGCCGTCCACCACATCCTCAGCGCCGATATTCGTCATCTGGATTCCTCGTAACTTGATGAAGTCGAGTGCCAGATTGGCATTCTCGAATTTTTGCACGCGCAGCTTCGGTTTCGATGCATACCGGCCCAGAGATTCCTGGGACAGGCATTCTAAAAGGTGGATGAGCATCACCTGGCGTAGACTTGTCAGCTACACGCTGCTACATTGTTCCACGAGCTAACCTTCGTCCAAAGTCCATGCATATATATAGATCAACCGTTCGGTAAAGGGGTGGGAAGGGTCGGGCGTACTCCATCGCTAAGATCGGTCACCAGGTCCTGGACAGCGAGGTGCCTCGCCTCGAGCTTCGTATTCAGCCTATATAGTCCATAATGTCAGAGGAGAGAGAGCATGGGACAGAAGGGAGGCCACCAAATCGTCCGGCGTACCATTTCGTAAAGGTCTTTTGCTGCACCGTGACCCAACGATGCTGCTCCGCAAACGCCATCCTCACCGAACCTTGGTCATGCGGCAAGGCTCAACGGCCGGTGTCTGGTGGTGTTCTGGAGGTGTTCTGGAGGCCTTGCGTGGCAGCAGCAATCTAGTGGTATGTACGTCTGCTGGGGGAGGAGAAGAGAGGGCCCTTGGGGTGCCCAGCAGATTCGTGATGCATGTAACAGCTCGTCTGCGTGCTCGATTGCCGTTTCGTGGGATCGTCGTCCGGGGAGAGGTAGTCGAGAGAGGTCGAGAGAGGTCGAGAGAGGGAGGGGGGGCGAGCTCGATGGGGAGAGTCGGGGTTGAAGCTGGTCTGGATTTTGGCAGCAGCAAAGCAATAGTACGGCGAGGAGGTACAGTAAGTACTCGTAATACTGTGAGCAAGTCCAGCGTAGTGGTGGGGGACGGACTGGACGGCAATGGCGGGGTTTAAGACTGGGCCAGACCAGAGTGAGCACACAGAAAAACGCAATGATTTGACTTAGACTGTGACTGGCCAATGCGGGAGAGAAAAGCAATATGTCGAGCTGGAGATGTTATTTCCAAAATCACAGAGTACGGCGCAAGGCAAAAGTCGTTACTCCGTATATCTAGCATTCAAAAATACGGATACGATGGAAAGAGGCCCCCAGGAGAGAAGATGGACCCTTTTTCTTCACGGATTGGTTACCCGTATCAATACTTCATGCTCCGTATTAAACCCCGGCATATTGGAGCGTAAACAAAATTCCAGATTCTGCTGCCCTCTCAGCGTTGCCGGGCTGCCGCCCGTTAAAATGGACGGTTGAGACCTCTGAGAGACTCTGAGAGACCCTGAGAGGTCCGCTGTTTCCAATGTTTCTAGCGACTGAGGGTTCCAGTTTTCGGTGGCTGTAGCTTCTAGCTCTTGGGCCTTGGCGCATGAGCCCCCAAAAGCCCCTAACGGAGCCTGTGCCTGCGACCGTTTACGCACCTGGGCACTCCGTTTGTTCGTCTACGTACGCAGTCCGTTTACGATGGCCGCTGTTTGGTTGTACTTAGGCGCCGTCTCCTCTGTTTACGAGTCTAGACTGTCATGGATCCTTCCCATCCAGCAAATGGTAATTTATGCCATGAATATACCCATTAATCGTCAGCCAGCGCTCCGTCCGACATGTCCATTGGTCATGTCCATTGGATCCGTCTATTGCAGCATAGTAAACGAAGTGTATGAATACAACTTGACATGTTAAATACATGCCTTGTACTCGTACGCAAGTCTCACCGCATGCGCTCCGTACGCCGTGTCCCCCCAGCACCGTCATGCTCGCCCACCGCTTCCATGGGTCAGGCGGTGTTGACGGTACCGTCCCGGCTTGCCCGAGCCAGTGGGACTTGTCGTGCAGTCAGCTTTTGTAATACCGAGTTTGGTCGGATACGTGAGAGTTGGGTTGGTTCCCGGTGGCTCGGATGGGACTGCTCGCGTGTATCAGGAGAACCGGCCGAGTACTCGTATGTGTGTTTGATAAAACAGTAGTGGTACATTGTATTTTCCTTGTCTTCCTCCATCGATAGATACAAGACTCTCAACCCAAAAGAATGCTATCATACATACTCTTTTCTGTACAGAGACACCCACCCACACCAGTCCATGCGCCCCCATTCACATCCCAGTTCACCTCGACCTGTGCTTGCCACGGAGGGCGAAGCGCTCCTTCTTCCACGCAAACACTAGGTTGTCCACGTTGCCCATGTCGTGCTCGGGCTTGCGGAGGTAAGTGAGGCGGGCGCGCCTGGCCCTCTTGGGGCGGCGCCAAATGATGTCGATGGCCGTCACAGTCGGGCTGTAGATCTTGTACCACATCTCGGTGCTGACGCGCATCAGCTGCCCGCGCAGTTGGATTGCCGTGTCCACGCCGCGCCGGCGGATCTGCATCAGCACACCGGCAAACGGCTCTCCGCCCTTGGGCGTCACCATCAGCACGTCGCCCACGTTGGCGCTGTCGGGGAACTTCTTGGAGAAGAGGCGTGTCCGGGCACCTGTCGAGTCCAGCTTGGCAATCTGCTGCTGCGCCAGGTCGGGCATCGGGTTCGCGTGCTCAGTTCGCACAGAGGGGACCTGCGGCCACACCTTGAAGCGGCTAACCTTCTCAATCTCCTCGCCTGCAAATGTTCTCTTGTCAGCCTATCGATATTCCGCGTCCGCACCCATAGCCATCTCTGATGGCTATGTCTCTCTCTATTTCTCGGGTCTAGGGGGGTCGGGTGATGTCGTACGCTGGCGTCCGCTAAAGGCGCTGCGGGTGCTGTTGCTCGCGGCCAATGTCGTAGAGGTCGAGGCAAAGGACCGCACATTGGCCCGCTGCCATCGCACCTGCCGCAAGGCTGCCTTGAGGCAGCCAGTGGGATGCCTCACGCCAGCGACATTCATGGCGTTGAAGTGCTGGTCTTGTCGTTTCGGGTTGGGGAGGACAAAAGTGGTGGTCGGTCGTTGGTCTCTCTCCTTGAATCTGGGAAAAGGGCTGCACCAGCTGCGAGCCGGGAATTTCACGACGTGACTTTTTTGGGGACAGTCAGCAAATCCACACCCGTGATTGGCCCACCAGATTCACCCCCCGAAACCCACTACCAAAAGGATACCAAGGTCCAACTTTTCGACTCCGGGCCATTTCACAGTATCGTGATCAACACCACACATCCCGACCACGCCAGAAAATGTACAGCAGAACGGTGCCGTCAGCCCTCCGGGGCGTAGGCCGTTTCACAGGCTCGGCTGCTGCCGCCGGCACGAGCTCGCGGCCGTTCAGCTCGACGCCAGGATTCGGTACGCATTCCCTGATTGATTGATTGATGGCCGTCGGCCGTGAGGAGAGGAGAGAAGCAGAGCAGAGCAGAGCAGGATAGAAAGCTGACATGAGATGGCCAACCCACAGGATTCAGGGCGATATACTCCGAGACGGACAATCATGAGCTCAACTCGATCCTGGGTGAGATCCAGGAGAAGATCATCTTGCCGGCGTACCTACCGCAGAAGCAGCGCGGCATCGTCTTCGACCCGACTAAGCGCATGTACCTCGAGTCGAACCCCATCGATATCGAGGTCGAGGGCCACGAGCACCGCTTCCGCACCATGGACCGCACAAAGGATGTGCCCAAGTCGCGCGACATCATGTGGAAGGCTCTGAGCAACATGAAGACGCATGAGGACTGGCAGAACCTCGGCACTCTGCTCTCGGGCTTCAGGAAGGCCGGGATCAGCCTGTCGGCCAACCAGCAGGGCAAGCTGATGCGTTTGGCCACGGAGGCTGGCCAGCTTGGCCTTGTCATCGAGTGCCTCAAGCAGGCCCAGAAGACAGGTCTCTATGTCGTTAACAAGGAGCAGTTTGCCCGCCTGTACCTGGCGGTCGCTGCCAAGGTGAACGACGCCGCCGCCGCCGACGCGACCGTCGCCGAGACAGCCGTTGCCGAGGGTGAGGGCGAGGGTGAGGGTGGTGCGAACAGCAAGGAGGCCGCCGTCGTCGCCCAGATTCGTCAGGCGACCCGGTGGGGTGAGATTGTGCTCGACCTGGCCCAGCGCCAGTCGGGTGTCTCCAAGTCAAAGGCGCCCTCGCACTCCCTCCTCAACTTCTCCCCCCTGTCGCGCGGCATGCTCCTCTACGCGCGCGCCTCGCTCATTCAGGCTAAGCAGGCCGCTGAGCAGCCCGTCGACGAGGACCTAGTCACCCTTCGTGACGACGTCGCCCTCCTCCAGGCCCTCTGGTCGCCCCACCTCCAGGACGGCGTCCCCGTCACTCAAATCGCTGACGTCGCTGAGCTCATCCCCCACCAGGAGGGTAGCGAGGCTGCCGCTGCCGCCGCCGGCAAGAAGCGTGCTACCCGTGCCCTCTGCGGCAGCGCCTACGTCCAGACCGTCGGCTGGTCCATCCGCGCTGTCCGTGCTGCTCAGGAGGTCCTGCCCGCCGAGTCGACACCCCTCGCGCCGCTTGTCGACTCGCTCGACGCGCACGTCGGCGAGTTCCTGCAGACGGCCACCAAGCACCGCGACACGTGGACCCAGGACTACAACAAGATTGTGGGCAGGGCATGAGCCTGCTACCTGAGAAGGAAATATTCTGTATCATAAAATGTTGTTGAAGTCGATAAAAGAAGGAAGGGAGGGTTGTTATTGTTGTACAATGTGTACCATAGATTGGGAGGATGTCACCAGCGCATAGGATATACTCTCTTCATTTTTCCGGCTCTTAGCTGTTTGTACAATAAACTACCACACTACACTACTACTGCTATAGTACTACTCCCTACTGCAGTGATCGGCCCGTCCCATCTAGGGCAGGACAATGTACTTCTCGAGGTGCTTGGGGATGGCGCCGAGAAGCTTCTTCTCCTCGAGCCACTTGCGGGAGAAGAGGCGGTCGGCGTAGCGGTAGGCACCGTCGCAGAGCATGGTGACGACGGTGTGGCCACTGCCAAGCTTCTCGGCGACCTCCTTGGCGGCGACGACGTTGAGGGAGGAGCTGGCGCCGAGGTAGAGGCCCTCCTCATCGAGGGCACGGTAGACCATCTCGAGGCTCTTCTCGTCGGCGATGGTCAGGGAGCCGTCCATGAGGCCGATGTCGGGCCCGAGGTTGTCGGTGACGCGGCCCTGGCCGATGCCCTCGGTGATGCTGGAGCCGGAGCGCTCGACGAGCTTGCCACCGGAGCTGATGTACGAGTGCAGGACGCTGCCGGGAGGGTCGGCGAGGAAGCACTTAACGCGGCCGTTGGACACGTCCTTGAGGTAGCGCGAGGTGCCAGCCAGGGTGCCGCCGGTACCGGTGGCACAGGTGAAGGCGTCGACCTTGCCATGGGTCTGCGCCCAGATCTCGGGGCCCGTGGTCTCGATGTGTGCGCGGCGGTTGGCCGTGTTGTCGAACTGGTTGGTCCACACGGCGTTGTCGAGCGACTCGGCGTGGCGGCGCGCCTGGTGGTTGTAGTTCTCCGGGTTGTCAAACGCCACCGCGGGCACCGGGTGCACCTCGGCCCCCAGCAGCCTCAGCAGATCGATCTTGCCCTGCGACTGCGTGTTGGGCATGTAGATGACCAGCTTGTACCCGCGCGACCGGCACACGTGCGCCAGCCCGATGCCCGTGTTGCCCGCCGTGCCCTCCACCACCGTCCCGCCCGCCCGCAGAAGACCCTGCTCCTCGGCGTCTTTGACCACGTAAAGTGCAGCGCGGTCCTTGACCGACCCGCCCGGGTTCATGAACTCGGCCTTGCCGAGCACTTCGCACCCAGTCTGCTCCGAGATGTGGTTCAGTCGGATGAGGGGAGTGTTGCCGATGGCTGGTGTGCCGTCCGTCCGGTTAGCCTTGCCTGTCTACTCCAGAGAAAAACCTCTTGTGCAAGCAAGGGAAGCAACAGCAGCACAGAGAAAACACACTGACTACTCACCTCCAGTCAATCCCCGAGCGATCCCCTGCGCCTTGGACACCTGCAGCGTGTGCAGCGCAGGCTCGGCCGCAGCCTTGACCGACGCCTGGGCCAAGCGAACCGCAGTGCGACGAAACATGGTTCAATACTTTGTCTTTCTTTCTTCCTCCTCGGGAGTCGCACAGGTCGATCCGGTATTGTCTCGTGTGCGTTGTGCGTCGTCAATGCTTCCGAGAGAAGGAAAAAGAGGGAATTGGTAATGAGACTTTGTCGGCAGCTTTTGGGGCAACTGCGGGACATGGCATCTTATTTGTGGGCCGAGCGCCGCTTAATCACGCCAATGCCGACTACACCATCTTCGCCGACCATCGGCCCTTGCCGGGAGCTATCCTAGCCTCACCTATTTTTGCTCCTTGCAATCCAGACTCCTATTGGCACCCATGTTATGCCCCCAGCGGTCCTGCCGGGAAGCCTCCCTCGCTACTCTCGTACGTCATCAGCACACTCGCTACAGCATTTGTTTGGTTATGCCTCCGGCGGCCCTGCCGGGAGCTGTCCTCGCTTCGCTCGCCATGAAATCGGTATATATTCATACTTGTGTAAGTCATATTGTTGCCCTTGCCCCCCCCTGCCGTAATCCAAATGTCATAAAAAACCCGTTATATATAAGAACATATGCACATTGTCATCAGTCCGCCTCCTCCTCGAGCTTTATATACTTTGCGGGAAACAGGCCCCGGTCAGCCATGTACGACCCGAGATACCACTCCCCACTAATGAGCTTGATGTCCGTTATTTCAGCGCCCCTCGGGAAGAGGATCTCATTATCCACCCCGGGGCGGGGATACCAGGCCCAGCGGGCGAATCCCCTGCGCCCCGAGCCACCGTCTGGCGGGAACTCGTCGGTGCTATTGCTGGACGAAGAAGAGGGAGCTGTGGCCTTCACATCCCGCGTGACGAGGCGCTCGCACCTGGTGGTACTGCCAACCTCCTTCTCCCACGACCACTTCTCCAGGCTAGCATCGCCGTCGTACGCCTCCTGCCGCAGCCCCGCCCCGCCGACGAGATCGCAGTCGACATACCTCCACTGACCAATGGTCCCCTCGGTGAAGCCCACCGTCACCATCCTGTGCCCGTTGAGGCACCGCCTCCATCCCGAGTGGCCGTTCTCGCGGGAGATCTCGTCGTGCTCCACCAAGTTGCCGTAGCATGAGAAACAAATGTCGTAGTCGCCTGGCGACGCACCGGGGATGAGGGCGCTTGTGCACGAGTAGCAGTGGTACCGCGGATCGAGAGGCGGGATTGTGTCTTGGCACACGTCGCAGCTTGTGTTGAACGTCAGGGGCTTGAAGGGGCCGATGCTCGACGCCGTGGGGCCCGTCAGGATGCTGGCCGACGAGGGGATACCCGGCGACCGTGGAATGTGCTGTTGGTGCTGGTGCTGGTGCTCCTCGTCCGTGTCTGTGAGTGGTAGTAGCGGATGCGAGCACGACTTGCCTTGATTGACGCAATCGTTGCAGAAACCCCAGTCGCCGTCGTTGCACACGTTGCACCGCCAGTAGCACTCGTTTGTCCAAACGAGACAGCGCGCGCAAAAGGTGCCCGCCTCCAGCCTCTTCTTGGGGTCGTCCGTCGTCAGCGTCTTGCGCCCATCGGCCCCGCCGGGTGTTGACGGCGGCGGGGCGTACCGCCGTGCCGACAGCATGTGTGGCTTGGCCAGCGGCGATGCCTTGCTCCCGTCGGCGGCACCACCCTCGCTCTGCTCGTGCTGCTTCCGTAGCTTCTCCCACTTGTGCCACGCCGCGTACCCGAACCCGAACCAGTAATGGCACCCCTTACCACTGCGATAGCAATCGAGGCAGATGTTCAGCTGGCCGTCGTTGCACACGTAGCAGTTGTAGTGCAGCTCGTACTCGATGTGCGTCTTGCGGCAGCGCGTGCACGTGATGGATGGCTCTGGGAACAGCTGTGACCGCGTACGCTGGTGGCCCGGCGCGGACACGGACCCTGTGGGCGAGCGGCTGCTCGGTCGCGATGTCGCCGAGTGCACCACCGCTAGGTCAGCTGGGCTGTGTGCCGCCGTGGCGGACAGTCCGCGGCGGCGAGACTCGCGCTCAGGCGGCGTTACCGATCGGTGCTTTGGCTCTAGCGCCGCGTGGGAGGTGTCACGGAGTTCGGCGGGAGCCTCGCGCGGCATCCTGTTGGCAAACGACTGGAGGTTGGCCGCGGGCGGCTCTAGAGTCTGCGGCTGCGGCTGTGGGGGTGGGTTTGACACGGGGACGTTGGGCGTGCTGGAGCTCCGTCGCCCCCCTTGGATTTGGGCCGCGGTGGGCCTCAGCGGATCCTGACTGCTGTCGGCGGCCATCGCAGTGGAAGGGAGGGGCAGATCGGTCTGGGACCGGGTCGTGGGCCGCATGTCCGAGGCGGAGAGGAGCGCGGACGGGGTGGGCACTGTGGTGCTGCGCCCGCTGCTCCCGGTCCTCCTCCTGGTGCGCGGGGCGGCCGGATCACGCACATCGAGGTTGGCTGACATGGAGGGGGGTGGCCTGCTCCTGTCGTCCGAGGGCCGCCCGGATGCGCTCGCCGATCGTGAATGCACACGGTTCTGACGACTGCTAGACCGGCTGCTGCTGCCGCGGGGCGCATCTGCCAATGCAGGCGCCGACGCCGACGCCGACGACGGGGGGTACATCCCACTCTGCCCGCTGCTAGCATTTCCTCGTCTTGTCCGGTCGTGGCGGGTGCGTTCCCTCTGCCGCCGGCGATACGCGTCGGTGATGCGGCGGCTAAGCTCGTCATCGCGTGTCAAGTCGATGTTGTCGAGGTCCAGGCCCTCGAGTAGCCCCTCCTCCTGGATCTGGCGGGCGAAATCCTCAATCTCCCGCTCGATATCACGCTCGCTCATATCAGCTGAGCTGATGAGCGACCGCAGGGACGACTGGTGCTCTATCTGGCGGGGCCGCGAGTCGTCGCTGCGCCGTGGGGCACCCGCGCCCCCCGCGGTGGGACGACGGGAGCTGGAGCCCCCCTCGCGCTCGCGGGCCCTGCGGCGACGGGCAGCGTCGGAAGAAGAAGACGACTCGTTGCCTGTTGCGCCGGTGGATGATGACCGCGTCCTCCCGCCTGCACCGGCACCAGAGCCGGGCGTGGCCTCCTGCAGGGAAATCTGGCGTACCTCCTCGACGAGCCTACGCTCCTGCTCGTCTGCCCGCCTCTCGTCGTCGGTGCGCGGCCTCGTGGCCACCTTGGGGAGTACCTGGTCACCTGGGGCGTAGCGGCGGGCCATGTCGGCCTTCTCGTCGGCGGTGCGGCCCTTGTCAGGCTGAGCCGTGACAAACATGTCGAGCAGGGTCACGACGGTGGCATTATGACGGGTATCGCGGACGGGGGCGCGGCACGACGGGCAGGTGAAGAGGACGGCGTCGGGCGTCGGCGGGACCGGGTTGCGCTCAATGGCGGCGGCCTGGAATCTGAACCACTCCTTAAGACAGGAGCCGCAGAAGGTGTGGAGGCAGTCGAGGAGGGTGAGGGGCTGGTAGAGGAGATCGGTGCATATCTACGGCGTTGAATATCATGTTAGCAACTACATCTCGTCTTTTTTTCGTCCTGTTCGTCCCATCTTTTGTGTGTGTATACTTGCCTGTCTCTCTCCTTCTCTGGGGACAAAGAGAGAGAGAGACAAAGACAAAGGAGGGTTGGGTGTGTGTGTGTGGAGTGGTGGCGGGGTTCGTTCACATACAGAGCACGTCAGCTCCTTCTCGAGGTCCAAGCCAGCCTTTGGGGAATCCATTCATGATACTGTTCTTGGAGAGGATCCCAAGAGAGACAGACTGAGACAGCGACGACACCCTTGTCGATAAGAACCAAGAGGAGGGGGAAAGGGAAGGGGAAGAAGACGGGTGTTAATAAAAAAGATGGAGAAGAATACGAGGGATGGCGGTCATCGGGCTTCTTTCTGCCAAGCTGGTGCGGCGGCGTTGTGGCATTTTGTATGGCGGGGCACCATGCAGCACCAACAAAAGCGCGGCTGCAGGTCTGCAGCTCGCCTCACCAGCTAAGCGGTCAAGTGTCTGCGCCTCACGAGTACGAGCCTCGAGTACGAGCTCATTCACGAATATCCTTATGAGGGTTGTTGGTGAAAATGAGAATAATATAATCTTACCTGTTGGCTGGCTATCGTTAGCGCCTCACCTCTGCTGCAGGAACAAAGAACAATGAGATAACACTGGAAGCCTCGGAAGCCTTGGACTCAGCGGTGTTGGTACACGAGGCTATTTCGATGTCTGTGCTGATTATCAGGTTACATTCACTTTGTCTGTTTTTGACTACTACTAGTAGCTAGTAGGTATTGACAAAGGGTTATTCACTCGACTCGACTATACAGACAATGATGATACTAGTAGTATGTATCTACACCTGGTATACTGCCCAGTCCCTACGAGTGCGTCCACTCGGCCTTCTTCTTCTCAGCAAACGCCTTCATACCAATCTTCTGGTCCTGGCTGCCAAAAGTGCTATGGAACACCCTCCTCTCGTACTCGACGCCGTCGCGCAGCGGCAGGTCCTGGCTCTTGTTAACCACCTCCTTCGCGGCCTGGACAGCAACCCTGGAGTATCCGGCAATCGTCTCGGCCGTCTTGAGCGTCTCCTCGATGAGCTCCTCGTACGAACCGAACGTCCTGGCCGCGACGCCCCACTTCTCAGCGTCGACGCCCGAGAAGGACCTGCCCGTGAGGATGAGGTCCATGGCCTTAGCCTTGCCGATGGCGCGCGTGAGGCGCTGGGAGCCGCCCGCGCCCGGGATGGTGCCGAGCTTGATCTCAGGCTGGCCAAAGTTGGCTGACTCGGTGCAGTAG
Organism: Geosmithia putterillii; assembly: GCA_900188575.1. Taxonomy (NCBI): domain Eukaryota; kingdom Fungi; phylum Ascomycota; class Sordariomycetes; order Hypocreales; family Bionectriaceae; genus Geosmithia; species Geosmithia putterillii. Next base: position 81,393 of record FYEU01000312.1, on the reverse strand, counting down.
ATGAGGTCGCACATCATGGCCAGCTCGCAGCCGCCACCGAGGGCGTGGCCCGACACCGCGGCGATGATGGGCTTCTTGAGTTGCGTCGTCAGCTGCGACCACGACTCAATGAAGGAGCCCGTGTAGGCCTCGGAGAAGGTTAGCGGGGCCATCTCCTTGATGTCGGCGCCAGCCGCAAACGCCTTTTGCGACCCCGTCAGCACCACGACGTTGGTCTCGGACGAGGCGTTGAAGTCGGCGAGCGCGTCGTTGAGTTCATCGATCAGCGGGGTGCACAGGGCGTTGAGAGCCTTGGGACGGTTCAGCGTCACTGTCGGAATGAGTTCAGTTAGTCAGTCTGATCGTCACTCACTCACTCACTCAATCAAATTCTGGTCACCACAGCCACCAAAGACAGACAAGACTCACCTTGTCCGACGCCAGGCTTGGGCTGGGAGATCTGAATGTACTCGTAGCTCTTGGACGAGCTGTAGGCCCGGATGAACTGGGGAAGAGTCGACTTTTGAAACGGCGCGGCACTGACACGCGAGGCTGCCGGCCTCATGCATCGCAGCGTGTTGAGCATCATGGTGATGTCGGGCTGTGTGTGGGGAAAGAGCTAGAGCTGTGGGGGAGCTCAGTCAAACAATCTCACTACGGTCGTGAGAGAGAGAGAGTAAGAGCGTACTGGGCTCGGGGATACGATGCTGCGCTTCTTTTGAACAAATATGAGCGAGCACTTGATATAATTGGCAACAGCCAGTGAAGCAGATGAATCTGGAGAATGATGATGAGCTCGGTTCAAGCTGGAGTTGGAGCCATGGCAAGCGTCGGCTTTGGGGGGAACCGAGGGTAATGACATCGAAGCAGGGTGTGGCTTCTGATTGGGTAGATGCTCTTTGTCAGCTATTTTGCTTGTGACATCACCAGGCTTTGCAAAAAGGTTGTCGATAGATCGTGCACGGTGCAGATGAGATGCTGTTTAAGAGCCATAAAGAAAATATGGTTCATGTAAAGATCCTGATCTCTGGGATGGGTGAATATACAAAGGTAATGTCGTTGCTGTTGGCTCTTTGGTTATCAGTACGTGTATCCCTCCCGCTCTGCTCCAGCATCTCTTCAGCAGCTGCCTCACACCGAGCCACGACTTGGTGTGTTCAGTTGATACTATCAAGTAGAAGTGTATACTAAGAATACCTTCAAAGTGCAAGGTGGCATGGTCTTAGTTGCATATTACTGACACAATGACTGTCCCGTGGTGCTTTCTGCGACGTACAACGTGCAGAGTATCATGCATGTCAATATGGACTCATGTACGAAGTAGGTATGTATGGATCATGGTGGATGCTCGCAAGCACAGCCAAGCATTAAACCCAGATCCAACCAAGAGACAAGCATTGTCCATTTAAAATCAAGACACACCCGCATACAAGGAAATAGGCAAATAGGCTACAGATCTTGCCCGGACCACTCACCTCGCTTCATTCTCAGTATATTCCCCACTCACCAGCCCGTTGATTGAACACAGCCCTCCATCTCTGCAGCAGCCTTTGTTCAAGGGCCAAGGCACTCCTTCAGTGGATGCCATCTTTTACAGTGGGTTCTACGCTCTATCTCTAGGGGATTATTTAGGTCTCTAGGGTCAGGGTCAGGGGCAGGGGGCAGAGGTAACCGCCGCTTAATCCTCGGCCCATACTCTCAGTTGAAGGGGAGGCAAAGGATAAGCCACGTTGGGAAAGCCAAAGGGGCGTCGCGCGGTTTGCGAAATACGTGGCACGGGCTCTTGGGGCTCTTTTTGGGGGGCGATTTCCCTTAATTCCAACCCGCGCTTGCGACGTTTCCTAACTACATTTTGTTGTTAATTTTAGGTTGCCAGTCCCTCCTCCATCCAACTCGCCCGATCCTTTCGCTCCTTTGGTCTCGTTTGACTCTTTCGGCTCTTCCTTCTCTCTCATTGACATAGCCGTTTTAATACTCAACTTCTTTGACATCTTCTTCTTCTTATCCCTCCCCTTCTTCTACCCTTATCCGCCCTTAATATCGTCGCATCATCCGCAAGGACAAACTCGCCCACCATGGACGCCGCCGAGCCCGAACAGACCCCTTTCGAGGCCGTCACCACCCAGACGTCCAAGATCAACATGGTACGACATGACCCCTCTCCTTGTCATGGTCCATCCTTCGGCCATCTTGGTGTCCTTGGCGCGCCGGCTGACTGACATGATGCTCCTCCAACAGAAATACCAAGCCCTGCTTGATCAGTCGACCCCCTACGTCCTCTACCGATGGGTCGGCACCGGTGCCCTCCTCTTCCTCTTCTTCCTCCGCGTCTTCATCGCCCAAGGCTGGTACATCGGTCAGTTGATCTCGGCCCCTCCCTCGAGCTAGATGCCTCGATCTAGATACCCTAAGTCGCGCGAGATAGACAAACATATGTGCTAACGTGTGCATGCTGCTGCAGTCGCCTACGCTCTCGGCATCTACCTTCTCAACCTCTTCCTCGCCTTCCTCTCCCCCAAGTTTGACCCGTCAAATGAGGCCGCCGACAATGAGATGGAGGACGGCGCCGTCGGTGCCCTGCCCACCCGTCAGGACGAGGAGTTCAAGCCCTTCATCCGCCGTCTGCCCGAGTTCAAGTTCTGGTACTGGACCACCCGCGCCGTCGCCATCTCTTTTGCCTGCACCTGGTCCCAGGTCTTCAACGTGCCCGTCTTCTGGCCCGTCTTGCTCATGTACTGGTTCATGCTCTTTGTCCTCACCAGTACGTCCTCACTGCCTTTGCTGACACCCCTCACCCCTCTGCCCTCTGCCCTCGCACAGGCGCGCCATTGTGGTCAGATAACTAACACACAAAAACAGTGCGCAAGCAGATCCAGCACATGGTCAAGTACCGCTACGTCCCCTTCACCATCGGCAAGAAGTCGTACTCCAAGAACAGCTCCTAGGGGACGCGAAGCAGGAGTTGGGTCGCTTGAGAGAGTAATAAGGGTTGGGATGAAGGTTGCCCCCAAAAGGCAAACGGCGCTTTGGTAATGAAGGCATCGGCGCCTCTCGGGAAATTCAAATGTCATGTATACTATGCGAAGAATGAGGCGGCAAGGGCCTCGTTTCGTTTGAGGCGTTGCTCATTCGGTAATACTTGTTTTGTCATACACGCCACGACGCGTGGGTTTCGGGATGCATGGTAGGCAAGGGATTCGAGATAGAGACTTGTGCTATGGGGTCATGAAAACAAAATGTCTAGTATGAAGAAGCTGTGCAATACCGACAACCTTGATTCAATTATAGGACAGGCGAGAGAAGCGATGAGAAGCTCTCCTTGGCTGGCAGGAGGCCCCCAGTGCCCAGAACAAACTCGAAATGAGGAAAGAAGGATGGGGAAAAAAACATTTAAGACCAATTCGATTGCCCTATTTTTCTGTTCACAGCCATTTCTATAGTCACCGTATTGTGGGTGATTCGAATGTTGTGGTGTGGCATGGCTTATATATAGGCAGTGGTGGTGCACTGTGGAGACGAGGCTGCCGATATCGACTTTTCCACTGGCTGCCACGCCGCCTGCCGCCGTTCTGCCTCTTCTTCCCCTGCGCCATTGAACCACCAACGAAAACATCATCACATCATTCAACCATCGACATCGGGTTCCGCCAGCTCAGTTGCGACCTCCAACCACCGATCAGAGGACGACATTTGGCTCAGCTCAATCATAGTCCTGGCCATTTTCACACAGATACAGCTCCCTCCTCGACAGCTGCCCCAGCGCCTGGCGCCCCAGCGCGTCCCTCACCTCCGAAAATGTCGTCGTCGCGCCCCGGCGGCGAGCGCATGATCCACCAGGACTTCATCGCCCGCATCCGCTATTCGAATGCCCTCCCGCCGCCGCCGAATCCGCCGAAGCTGCTCGACATTCCCAACACGGGCTTGTCGAGTGGGCAGTACACGAACCCGGGCTTCGCGTCGCGGATGGCCAGGGAGCAGCCTCTCAACATTGAGGCTGATGCCGAGCTAGGCATGCCGCTCGACCTGGTGGGCATGCCAGGCGTCTTTGACGGAGATGAACGCTGTATGTAGTCACCGTTATTTTGGATTTGCGTATATTCAATGGCATGAGGACATCACGGACTAATCATTGCTATAGCCATCCAAGCACCTACACACACGCCGGCGGTGCACCCGCACGACAGGGCGCTGCTGCGACCTCTGGCGGCGGTGAGCAAGCGCAAGCCGGCCGAGGCGAGCGTGGCGTTCCTCCGCCGGACCGAGTACATCAGCTCGCTGACGACGAAGCGGATCGAGTCGTCGAACCCGCGGGCGATGCTGACAGGTGTGCGCAAGCCGGCGCGGCGGTCGCCGGAGCGGGCTGCCGACTCGCCGCAGGTCATCAAGCGCAAGATCGACAAGAGCTTCGAGCTGGCCGAGGAGGAGCTATTGGAGCGGAACCGTAAGCGCGTGCGGCACCCGGTGAAGCGCGACCTGGAGCTTGTCGACGCGACGCCCCTGCTGCCCGACCTGCACGCCTTCCCGGACTCGGGCGCTTTCGTGACCATCAAGTTTGGCGTCAACCCGGTCAACAAGACGGGCGATTACGACCGCCGCCTTCTCACGTCGCTCTTCAAGCCCATTGAGCGCACCGAGGCCGAGGAGGAGGCTTACGAGGCCGCCCTCGAGGCCCATACCCGCGACCCGGAGCAGTTCCCCCGTCCCCAAAACCTCATGAACTACGACTTCTTCCTGCCCGGCTCGCGTTCCACGGCCAACAACTTCCGCCGCATGTTCGACGTCGATGACCCCCAGCGCGATGACCCCGCCCTGTACACCACGCACCAGAAGGCCTCTGCCGACGACGATGACGACGCCGCAGCTGGTTGCTTCCAGTTCAACCGCGTCCGCGGCTACGAGACCACCCAGGAGACGGAGCTGGACCACACCACCAAGTACTCCAACGAGGTGCTCCTCGCCAACAACGACTCGGATGACGCCTTCCCCCGCCAAAAGGCCGTCTACTACTACCCCGTCCTCCAGAAGTCCACCATCCGGCCCCAGCGCATGAAGAACATTGCCCGCATCAGCGGCTACGGCGAGGACGAAAAAATTGTTGAGCGCATGGACGTCACGGTCCAGGACCCCAACGAGGAGATGCTTAACGCCATGAAGAAGTACTCGGAGCACCCGCTCGGCTGGGAGGAGGAGGACGATGAAGATGAGGCCGCACACCACCACCACCAGCATGACGATGACGATGATGACAGGCAGCTTCGTGAGAATAGCGAGGACCCCAGAGAGGCCAGCCCGGACGAGGGCAAGGATGCAGAGGGCGAGGATGAGGACGACGACTAGAACCCGCACATCTCAGACATACACGGGCGTCGTTTATTTCAACTCTGTTTCTCAAGCTGTTCTATAGGTCATTTCATTTAGTTCCTTTCCTTATTTCCGGTTTGCTTGCTGTACAATACAACGGATTTCGGCGACAATGTGTTCCGGGGAAGAAAAAGATCAAGGTTACATATTACTACGGAGTGAGTAATGAGAAGAAGATAGGAAAAAAAGAGAAAAGAAAAGAGAAAAGGCCAAACTGCTCAAAATGCGCCATCCAAATGTCAAAGATGAAAAAAGAGGCCCCAATGATCCATCATCTCCACCAAATACCAAATACCAATACATGAATTCCATCTCTTACCCAGATAGAACCAAAGAAAATCTCGGTGTCTCATCCATCCATCCATCCATCCATCGCTCTGTATATGAAGATGCGTATGTAAATACCAACAAGTGCAAACACACAAATTATGCTGCCTTGGGAGGCTCAGCGGCCTTGGCCGGCTCCTTGGCCGGCTCCTCAGGCTTGGCTGCCTCCACGGCGGGCTTGGCCGCCTCTGCGGGCTTTGCAGATTCGCCAGACTTGCTAGCCTCGGCCAATTTGTCAGAAGATGACTCCTCGGGGAGTTTCTGGTTGGCACTCGAAGGGTCAAAGCCAATGATTTCGCGGTTGTCATCAATGACTCGGGCGTACCTGCAGATGGTATGTCAGTAAGAGAAGGAGTGGAAGATACAGGAGAGAGAATGGAAAGGGTGGGCTCACTCGAGAAGGAGACGGAAGAACCAGGCCTCGAGGTCCTCGTTGCGGAGGACCTTTCCAGCCCAGCCACGGCCGTCGTCAGCAATCTGCTTGCCAACGTGGACGCCGGTGGTCTTCTCGCGGGCGAGGAAGCGGACAGCCTCGAGCCACTCATCGCCGCGAAGGCTGAGGGGCACGTAGTGGACCCAGGGCTTGAGCCACTCGTAGTGCCACTCGCGGAAGAGGGCCATCTTGAAGACAAGGCTGCGGGAGTGGAGGAAGGCGTAGAAGCGGCCGGAGAAGGCGTTGCCGTCAATGTCGACGAGGTACTTGTAGGCCCAGGCGGCGTGCTGCTTCGCCTGGTCAGCGAGGCCAAAGAAGTTGATCTGGGCGTCGCAGTCGCCAGGGTCGCACTGGCCGACGTGGGAGAACTTGACATCGACGAGGTCGCGGTAGTCGCCGCGGGGCACGGTGAGGGGCCGCCAGCGGTGGGCGACGGGCGCGCCGCTGGCCTCGTCATCCTCCTCGTCCTCGAACTCGGCGGCTGGCGGCGGGGCGGGCGCGTCGGTCAGAATGGTGACGTCGTCCGGAGCGTTCATCTTCTGGACAAAGTGCTGGCGGTGCTGGTGGCGCCAGCCGCCGTTGCGGCTGAAGCCTCCCGTGGTGGACCCGCGCCAGTACAACTGGTCTTGCTTGTCGGCCCAGGCGTAGTCCTGGGACTTGTCGTACGAGACCTTGCCGTACCAGTACCAGGGCGAGGGATAGATAATGTCGGCGTAGGAGCTGATCTTGCTCTGGGAGAAGATGGGGAACAAGTCGTGCACGATGTCGTACGAGTTGGGCCGGTTGAAGAAGCCGTACGACGTGCTGAGAGACGGCGACAGGCAGATGTCGGTCAGGGCCGTGGTGTTGTACACGAAGCCGAGGTCGCCGTAGCCGTACTCGCTCAGGGCGTCGACACGCTCGTCCTCCTCGAGCACGCGGGCTGGGCTGTCGGGCGAGCATGACATGCGCGAGTGCGTCCAGGTCGGCTGGTGGGCAAACACGTTGAAGCGCGTCACCTTGGTCTCGTCAAACGTCATGCTGCCCTTCTTGATCTCGGCGGGCGACGGGCTGAACTTGTTGATGGGCGACTGCGCGCTGCCCGCGGCAGGGATGTTGACGTCGAGCGCCCGCCCGATCAGCCGCGCCATGTCGTCATGCGGCACCACCACGCGCGGCTCGTCGTGCACGTTGAAGGCCAGGTCCATGTCGGGCAGGTACTGTACGAACTTGTCGAGCATCCCCCGCGTTGCGTCGCGCTGCCAGTCGTCACCGTGGCCCTCCATAAAGGCCACCTTGCCGTCGCGGATGGCCACGCCCAGCAGGTAGTTGTCCCCGCCTAGCGCCTCCTTGGCCCGCTGCCGCGTCGTCTTGGGCTTGAGCCCCCAGAACGGCGTCAGCAGCTCATGCACCGTGTCGAACTCGTCCACCATCTGCACGCCGTTGCTCTTGGCAAACTCGAACCACTTGTCAAAGTGCGGCGGCGGCGCCATGCCGTACCGTCGGCGGTACTCCCCCACCGCCTGCTGCAGCGTCGTCGACTGCCGCCCCCGCAACTGTTCAAACTCCTTGCGCCCCTCGGCCACCAGGTCCTCAATCGGGTGCCTTCCCGTCCCGGACGCCTTCTTGGGCTTGTTGGCCCCGTTGCCGAGTGTCGCTGGCGGGTCGTCCCATGTCGTCCGCGGCGGCGGCGCCCCGTCCCCTGGCCCCGTCCCCGAGCCTGGTGCTAGGCCCTCACCATTGTGCGCTCGCGTCTGGATAGACAGGCTGTACACGCAGTACACGCAGAAGATGAAGAAGGCCGCCACTGCTGCGGAGCCCCTGAACCGTCTGCGCATGGCTGTGTATGTGAGAGAGTCTTCGGGCGTCGTGTGAGTGCCAGATGTCGGGTCAGGCTGGGTATCGCTATGTATGTTGGGTCGGTTCGATGATCGATTTCACGGTCATCGGTCAGTTGGAAATGACTTAGTCGAGTGGCGTATTATCGGCTATACCGCGACGTAGCCATGGAAGCTTATGTGCGTCTTGCCGAATGGGCTGAGAGGTCGAGAAGTCGTCGGTTACCTCTCGTCGCCGTTTACGTCGAATGCTCGAATGTCTCTGCAGGGGGGTGCGCGGCTGGGGCTGTGGAAGCTGCCCGGTTTTTTGGCGTGGCGTGCCCGCTGTCCCATTAAGGGGGATTGGGCTGTCAGAGACTCAGAGTCGTACTGCTAGACTCCTTCTGATTCGGCAATATCACCGTCGTGATATTACTACTGCTGCACATGCAAGATTAGCACACGCGAGTGCAAAAACTTTAACTGACTACGAATATTACTCTGTAAATATCTTGGGTACCTAACTGTGTTCCTTTTCCTTCTCCGCTCCGGTCGTGTTCATACTTTAGCCTTTCGGTATTGTCTGTTGCTAGCCGCCCCTGGGGCCTTGGGGTGACGTCTTACTCGTTCGTAATACTCTTAACCGCAAACGATGGTTGGAATGGTACGTACACACTCTCCTCAGGGTCTCAGGTTGACAATCGACTGCCGCCGTCTCCATAATTCTCTCACGCAAGATGCCAAGTTGCCAAGATCTAAATAGCATCGTCTTGGACTCTTGGTACATACTACAGACAGGTACTCCGTACTCGCGGGGATATGGTCAGCATGATAAACCCCGGGCCCTACTTGAGTGTTACTCGTACACACATGTGGGACACGTGACTGAAACTTCTTTCATCATGGTTTCCTTGGCTTCTGGGCCAAGTCTACGTTGAACAGCACAGCACACAATACGTTGGACAAGACACAAAGACGCAAGATATGGGCCAGGCAGAGGGATCCATTGATTCAACAATGCATACAAGACCACGACAGTCCTGGGTATATCATTCCAAAACACAATCGACCTCCTAAACGCCCGACATTGCCCGGTGTTTGTTTAAAAACAAAGACTTTTGTTCGTTTCCTTTATTTTTTTAGACTTCGACTTTTTCGAGTCCACCCTTCGTAAGCGTCGTTACATCAAGACCATTTGATGCATTCTGCGTCTAGTAGCAGAAGCCAATGATCTTGCCGGCAACGTGCTTGCGGCGGGCCTCCTCGTGGTCCATGATACCGGCCGAGGTGGTGAGGATGATGTAGCCGAACTGACGGGCAGGGAGCAGCTTGACAACCCACTTCTCGAGGTCGGCGAGGCGGACGTTGTAGCGGGGAGAGATGACACCAGTCTTGTTGAGACGGCCGTTGAGCTGGACAACGATCTTGCCGGAGCGGTGGTCGTCGACCTCCTCGAACTCGCCGATGTAGCCTGAGACAAAAAGTCAGTAAAAAGAAATGTCGCGGACGGCCACCACGTCCAATGTCATAAAAAATAGGTCAGAAGACGACTATGCAAGGGCCCCGCATGTGAATCTTTCGGCAACTTATAGGGGCTGGGGCCGTGGAGGCAGTGTCGACCGCCGCCCTAGTTATCATGCCGAGGGGGTTGACCAAGCATGGGTATAGACGTCTTCTTGGACCATATTTCCCATGGCATTGCGCCGGGTGGTTACGGTAGAATCGCAAGATGGAGGGGAACATACCGTGCTTCTGCATGACCTGGAGGAACTTGACAATGACCTTGGAGCTGGGGCGGATCAGGACCTGGCGCTTGCCAGCCTTCTGGGCGTTGTTGATGCTGTTGAGGGCATCGTGGAGGACGGAGGTGCGGACCATTTTGGCGGTTGTGTTGGATGAACGAGGGAGATTCTCAAGTCAAAAGTCTGGAAATGAGGTATCTACCCGGGTTAGCCTTTCTGGGTTCGCAATGGCCCATGAGCAAGGAAGAGTGCCCTCTGACGATTTCGGTCCAAGAGGGTTCTGCCACTCATTTTCTTTCTTTACAGAAAGTAGAGGGGAGGAGCGTATCTCGACGACAGGAGACGTAGTGTGCTGCCGAGAGAGGTTCTTCAAGCGTGAGCTTGATGGAGAAATTGAATTGAGGTTCCATTCCCGTTTCCCTCACTCAGGGGACGCCACGCTCGTCGTCGAGATTGCCCTCCCCTGCCATGATGAAAGGCATCATCCTTCGAGGAACCGAGACCGCCATCAGCCAGCACGGAGCGATATACATACCTCTGGTGATGGTTGAGTCGGGAAGTAGGAGGAGGAGGAGAGGAGTCAACCGAGAAGAAAAAAAAGACTAGAGGACGAAAATCTGCTGGTGGGCCGTGGCAGGTGGAAAAGTGGGTCTTCACACAAAACCAGAGGACCGCACAGAGTTTCGTGTGCCCTGGTGGTCCGTGCGCGTAAAAATGCCCTAATGGTGCGCGCACTCGCTCCGCCTGCATTTTCGGCTGCCAAACCTGACGGCGAGGAAGATCTCGAATCCCAATCTACGAAACATCCAACTATCATTCCCTTCCCCCCCTCCCCCCCCC